>JAABKJ010007545.1:91107287-91661240 GCA_011634705.1 Andricus grossulariae | reverse complement strand
CCCCACCCCTTGAGCTGTTACGTAATTTAAGTACTGTCCGTATGCTGTGTTTACAAATTGGAATTAAAATTAAATTTTCAATTTTTCATCGCATTCCTCTTTTATACTCATTGTGACGTGTTTGTTTTCTTTCTGCTGCATTTCATGTAGACAAGAGCACGTACATACAATGTAAATCCTTTCATCGATATTCCACCTTAGACGCTTATGCAAACCAGTTATCCGGATGGTTAGGCGTTAATCGGCACTTCCGTTTCCTACGACTATGGATAGTAAAACTAACATGCCATGCTCCTCTTCACTTTGATGGCGTTCATGATTGTGAGTTGAATCACAAAGTGGCAAAGATATTTGTACTATTTTTATTTTATTTTTATTTATTCTTATAAAAACAATTTATTTATGGTAATTTTATTAGGGGACATCCATAAATTACGCAACAGCTTTTAAGCGCGAGGGTTTCGGCAAAATGTTAGGATCTGTTTTTTCACAATTTTGTAAAATAATTACCATCCGCAAAATCGCAAAATATTTTTTGATTTTATCGGGTTAAGCTAAGATATTTGAAAAGATTCCAAAGGATTTCAGAAGATTTCCAAGATTTACAAATATTTTAAAGGATTTCAAGAATTTTGAAGGATTTTAAAGGCTCTCAATAAGATATTTTAATGAATTTGGCAGCATCTCAAAAGATTTCATATAACTTCAAAAATTGTAAGGAATAGAATCAGATTTTATCTAATTTCACGGGATTTCAAGGGATTTTATAATATTTTAATAAAATTTCAAAGAATATATTCACAATAATTGGGGATTTCTAAGATTTGAAGAGCTCTTCAAATATTTCACGGCATTTCTAAAGATTGCAAGGAATTTCAACAGATTTCAAGAAATTTAAAAGAAATGTCAAGATTTTATGGTATTTTAAAAGATTCTGATGAATTTTCAAGTGCTTTAAAAAATTTCAAGGGCTTTCAAAAGATTTCAATTTAAAATCTGTCTAGGAATTTTCAAGAATTTTAATGATCTTATGAGATTTAACAAAATTGCATACAGTTCTTAAGAATTTCGGAACATTTGGAAGAATAAGGTTTTAGGATATTTTAAAAGATTCCAAGAGATTTGTAAGGGAATTTAGCGGATTTTGTTAAATTTCCGAGGATTTCATTAATTTTAAGGTATTTTAAAGGATTTCATAGGACTTCAAATATTTAAAGAAATTTCTGGAAATATCGTCAGATTTCATGAAACTTAACGGGATTTCAAAAGATTTTATTATATTTTAAGGACTTTTCAAGAGCTTTAAAAAATTGCAAGGTTTTTCTAAAGATTTCAAAGTATTGGAAATATTCTAAGGTATCTTGAAGATTTCAAAGGAAGTTTTAAGCGATTAAAATAATTTCAACCAAGGAATATCATCAGATCTTATGTAAATTCATAAGATTTCAAGAGATTTTATACGAATTTTAAGGAATGTTAGATCTCATATAACTTCGCGGGAATTAGAGGGATTTTATAATATTCCCATAAAACTTCAATGAATTTATTTAGAAGAATTGAGAGATTTCAAAGGATTTCAACAATTTCAAAAGATTTTCAAGTATTTTACTGTATTTCCAAAAATTTTCAAATATGTTAAGGTCCATAAAACAAAATTTTTCATAATTTTTTTAAATACTGCTACCTACAAAATCATACAAAATTTTTCAAGTTAGATTTGGTGATCTAATTTTCCAGGCTTGACGACAGATTAAAAGGGAGTAAAATTACCTTTCAATTTTCTAATTTGTAGTTGAAAATATATATTTAAGTGATTTGATAAAAAAGGTAAAATTGTATAATCTCGATTTATATTATATTGTATTAGCGTTTATTATGATCACAATAATTCTTAAAAATGTTTGTTATTTTAGGTCAAGTTTAGCGTAGCGAAAAATCCAGACAATTGCATAACTAGTATTCAGTATTTGGAGATATGTGCTGGTGATTGAAAAAATGTAAAAAATTAGGGTTTTGATTAATATTTTTTTACTAGATGACACAGTTTATAATTTTTTTTTTAAATTTTCCTTTATTGTATGTTCACAATTTTTTTTAAAATTTCCTTTCTTTTCATATATAGCTTCTAATTATTTGTTAATTCTTGTGTCTCGGATAGTAAGTAACTGAATTGTATTTAGTAGGATATGGCTGAACATATTTGGAAAAATTACGTGACCTAGGGGCAAAAAAAAGGTTACTTTATACGCCGTTTAAATTTAATTCCTTTCGTTTCAATTTACCTTATCCTTGTTCAATGAATATTATTGTAATTTACTAATCGTGTTATACGTGATTAATTGTGCACGAATTCTCCATTCAACCAATTTCTAGCTAAAATTTAACAGCGACCGTTACTTTAATGATTTAATCTTATAGTACGATTTAGCTGTGTTTAATACCCATATTAAAACCGGATTTGATTATTTCGACTTAAAAGCTCCACTTAGTCTGATTCGGTTATCACTTACTATATGAAACTTGATCAAGTATAATGTAATAATCTAGACAAAAGTTATTTCTGTTGCAGAATAAATTATTCAAAATTCTTTCAAGAGGTATTTCATACATTTTTTCTGTAATCTTTACAATGTTTGGAACATGTACTAATAAAAAGGTTAAAAAAAGATGAACAAACGATCGACCTATTACCTTGATCGATACGTTTACAACAGCGTAGTTAAAATGCTAGCCTCGAGGCAAAATTCCCTGTCGCTCTATTAAATGCTCGTCATTTTTCGATTTCACGGACAGGTAGCGGTGCAGATGAAGGAAATCCATTCCTATTTTAAATTAATGACTTCTCAGGGTTTTTTATGTTTCATTTGTTACACGGCTACTTCACTATGAGAAATGGAATTTTTTTAACTCTGTTTATTAATTTTTTAGGTTCTTGTGACATATTTAAATACGAGATGTTATTAATGTTCAGCCTTACTTTCTCAATATTGCCTAAAAAAGGGGCTTTTATTTGGTCTTTGTTTTTATTTCATGTTTCATGAGATTTTAAGGAAAGTTGTAAGAGTTGCGTTAAATCTGCAAGATGTATGAAGTTACGAAAAAAAATGGTTTATTCTGTTTATATGAGACAAACTTTCTTGTTATTTATAATAAAACAATGCTATATGTAGTGTGTTTGTTCGCGTCTTCGAGATGCATCAATCGACTTATGGCTGGACCTTTTATGCCCCACCACTAACGATTTATGAAAATAAAAAAAAAGGCTTATTCTGTTTATATGAGGAAAACTTTCGGGATATTCAAAATAAAACAATACTATATAATGTATTTGTTCGCATCTTCGATACACATCGATCGACCTATTGTTGAACCCTTTATGACCCACCAGTACCGATTTATGAAGTTTCCAAAAAATGTGTGTATTCTGTTTATATGAGGAAAATTTTGTCTCATATTAGGAATACTACGGTACTGTATCTGACATGCTTGTTCGCGTCTTCGTAATTAGTCGCGTCTTCGAGACGCGTGGATTGACCTATTAACGAGCTTTCAATGAACATTCTTTATTAATGAATAGCGACTTAGAATGTTAAAAAAAATTTACATTGCTTTTACGAAGAAAACTTTGCTTTTATTTTTTAATATAACTTCCGTAAGTTGAAAAGTTGTTTATTGTAACCGAGCACGTCGATTGACATTTTGGCGGGCTATCTGATTTTCTGAAAATAATAATTTCGGCAAGACAGAAACGTAAGCTTAAAAATATTGAAAGGATCGTTTTTTAAAACAGTTTTAGAGAAAAACTTCCCTCTATGAGGAAGTAAATTTATTTGATACCTATGAAGAAGCAAAATGCTGATATAATGAGCACAAATAAATACACCCATAGTGAATATATCCGTAGTACTTCGCAGCGGTATTTTATCTGGGATGTCTTGCAACTATTTTTCGATAAAAAAATATCTTTGCACGGGCCGTTTTTGAAACAATCCATTTTTAATTCCAAAAGACAGGAATTTTCAGTTTTTCTCGAAAGCGGAACGAGGTATGAAAAAAAGTCACCAGAGCAAAATCGATAAATTTTAACAAAGTTTGCGAATTTTGCGAAAGACGACCCTGAAACTGGACAATTCAATAATAACTTAATAACTTTGAAGATAACTTTCATATTTCAGACTTCAAATACTTTCTCCTATTTCCCTCTTTTCCTCTTTCTTAAAGAATTCTTCTTTTTCTCCTGTTTTCAGGAAACTTTCCCTTCTTTTAGTTTTTTATCTTAAATGCGAACTGAATTAAATATGACCCAATAAGCAAACCCAACTATTTTTGGTTAGAAGTTAATTTTTTGTTGTTGAAAAGTCTCTTATTATATATTTGAAACAGAATTAATCTCTTCTGTTAAAAATTCTACTATTTGGTTTAAATTTTAATTATTTTGTTGAAAATTCAGTTGTTCGAAAGATGAAGTAATTTAAAAAATTCTTTGTTTTGGTTGAAGATTTATGTCTTTGATTAAAAATGTAACTATTTTTTAAATATTTGTTTCATTTTTCGCTGAGAAGAAAATTTAATTATTCCATTTTGGTAGAAAATTAATTCTCTTGGTTGAAAATTTATCCTTTTTGGTTAAAAATGAATCTATTTAGGTCCAGGATTCAAGTACTATTTTTTTAGAAAATTCGTCTTTTTGACTTGAAAATTCAACATTTTGATAGAAAATTAAACTGTTTTGTTGAAATGTAACTTTTTTGTTGAAAATTCCTGTTTATGGTTTAAAAAATAAACTATTTTGGTAGAAAATTCAACTATTTATTTGAAAATTTAACTATTTGGTAGAAAATTGACTTTTTTATTGAATAATTATATTTCGGGTTGAAAATGCATGTATTTTGTTGAAAATTCGTCTTTTTGCATTGAAAATTCATCTTTTATGGTAAATATGTAATCTTTCTCGGTTGAAAATTCGTCTCCTTTTTATTTTTGATTTTCAACTATTTCCTTGTTAATACAACTGTTTGGTTCAAAATTAATTTGTTCGTTGTTGAAAATCAATATTTTTTGTTGTTGTTGAAAACTCAACTATATTGTTGAAAATGTAATGGATTTCGACTTGAAATCTGAAGAATTTAAAGCGTTTTATACTGAATTCAATATGGTATCTACATTAATTTTATTCAAAAGAATTTATTCCCCTATTATTCCCCTATTTTCGTGAAAAATCACCCTATTATAGAATAGACGTGAAATTCATGTTTAGCCAACGGCTACGTTACTGCCGATGAATGAGGGGGTGGGCGGACTACGATCGTTGACGAGGGGAAACATAGACCAAAATTGGTACCGTAGTTTGTGGACGGCCCCAACGTACTTACAGGATACTTTAGCTTAGCTTAGCAGTTAGGACTGTCGGGGGCAGTCGCTCTTTGTTCTAATGGGGTTTTTCAAAGAAGAGCATAGTACAATAGGTTTTACCGCAGTGCTACGGGACTTAAAACTTAAATGAATCAACCTATCAGCTTCACTTTAGAGGCCCGGGGTTCGATCCCTGATCCGGTATACCTCTGCAAATTTTTCTATGTGCTTTTACCGAGGTTCTGGTGGTTCGGATCCCACCTTAAGCTGTAGGTCTCCTCATCATGCACTTGGCTGCAACCCAGTCTGTTGATGGTGAGGTAAAAACCAGGTTTTGTCCAATATGTCACATACGGTATACTTCACTGATCAGATCACTTGATTGTATTACAAAAATGCGTCCGTGACTGATGATATATATGGGGACAGCCCCATGAAAACTATTCAATCATCCAACTCTAACACAAATGCCTTCGACAAATTGGGCTGTAAAGATCTTAAGCCTGAGAGAAAAATGAGCTTCCTCACTCTTGTAAGTAATAATAACAGTAAGGCCCGGTGGTTCAGGCGATCAGGCGCTCGGACTTCACGTTAAAGGTTCGGTGTTCGATCCCTGAGTCGGTACCTCTGGAAATTTTTCTATGTACTTTTACCGAGGATCTGGTGGTTTAGATCCCACCTTAGACTGTAGCTACCTCATGGTGGTAGGATAACAACCCAGGCTTTGCATAATATGTAAAATTAGTCATACTGCTCTTATCTGATCACTTAATTGCATTACAAAAATGCGCCTGGGAGATTTTTTTTGTCTTACAAGAGTGTAAAAAATCAAGAATAAAGTTCTTTGTTTTCGCTCCTTTGGGTTAAAGTAATTTCAGCCAAACCATATAGGATAGCGTGTTACTTTTTCATGTTTAGGGGAATAGGTACCTATGAATATTTGAAACGCGCATTAGAGAATACAAAATATAAGTCCGGAAATTTATAGATGTAGATAAGAGAATCTTGATTTATATGTATACGTAGATGTTTCCGCTTTAAAAACTCGCATTAAAGTTACGACTTAATTACGCTGAGCTTCGTAATGAAGCTAGGCGATGTCTACGTTTTGCCATTGTTTTAACGTTCTTTCCCGTCCTACTGCCCTTAAAGTACACTGACGGTCTTACTTCTATAGGTAGTTACGAAGACGTCCCGGGAGTGTAAAGCGAACCGTTATATTATCCACCCACTAAGGCCCAGAAGGCAAAAGGTCTTTATTATACTGCATGATGATATCTTAAGAAAATTTTAAAACTTCCTTTTATCGAATAATATATTAAGGGATTTGTAGTACTATCGCATCTTCTGAAAGAACATAGATGACCTATCACTTTTAAACTATATTTTTAAGTGAATAAATAATTGATATTTTAAATGTGATGTGTGAAAAGTGACAATTGCAGGTTTGCTATACAGGTCCGGGAATTTAAAACTAGTCAGGAAATGTCAGGGAAGACCTGAAAGAGTCTGGGAATTTTCGAGAAACTGAAGGTGCAGTTTATAAAATTCTGTATGACTGCGATCCAGACTTCACCCTCCTTGCCGTATTCCCTCTTTTTCCACCTTTATAAAGAATTCCTGTTTTTCCCCCTATTTTCAAGAAACTTCCCTTTTTTCTCGGGTTTTCGCTTATTTCGCGAGAATTCCATAATACTACATATGTGGGCGTCCGCATGAAAAGGGCCCTTATGACCGGTATGGAGTTCCGAATAGGGGCATATTGCCGAATAAATTCCCGGCATTTAAGGCCCAGAATGAACCCTCTAAATTGAAAAACGAGTCACCGGGGCATTTTTGAAGCTGGAACTTCGAAAAATTGTTTTTCGAGACAAACGCATCTAAACTTGGCGAGTGCCATATGCACACGTGTTATACTTTTTCTTACAACATGAAATACACCTACTTCCGGTGGTTTTCGAGACATGAATATAGTGCCAATAGATTAACTTTTTTGTTAAAAATTCATCTTCTCGTATTTAAAAGTCAACTATTTATCAAACATTCGTCTTTTTAGCTTGAAAACTCAACTATTACTTGAAATCGTAATAAGCGTTTCATATTCAATTTAATATGGCACCTATGCATTAATTTTATTTAAAAGAATTTTCTTCCCTATTTTCGTGAAAAATCGCCCTATTTCCCCTTTTTTTGTGTGGAAAATTGTACTGTTTTGTTGAAAATTCTTTTTTTTTTTTTGAAAATTATTTCCAACAACTTAAAATTGTACTATTCCATTTTTTGTGGTATAATATTAATCTTCTTGGTGAACAATTACTTTTTATGTTTGAAAATTCATTTTTTTGGTTGAAAATTTAAGTATTTCGTTGAAAATGTTTTTTTTTATTTTTGGTTGAAAAATTAATTTTTTATCTGAAAATATAAGTATTCCATTTTTGTTTGAAAATGTATCTTTCTTGGCTGTAAATGCCACTATTTGGTTGAAAATTCTTCTTTGTAATCGAAATTTAATTTTGTTGGTTATAAATTCATTTCATTTGTTTGATAATTAAAATTTTTAGCTGAAAATTTAACTTATATAATAGTAAATAGTTAGTTCTAAATAGTTGGTAGTTTTAAGTTGAAAATTGTGTTGTTGTAAATTCATGTATTGTTTTGCAAAACCGTCTTTCCTGGTTCAAAATTATTGTTCGTAACTTAAACTTTATCTTTATTTTTCTTACGTAAGATCTTTCAATTTGTGTATGTGTTGTGACTAAAAATGTTTGGGGCAAATTTAAAAACAAACATTTTTTTACATTAGAATTATGTATCTCCTAGGTATGGGGTTGTTATTATACCTGAAAGAAAACTGTATAACGGACATGGAAGATGAAAAATTATTCCGGAAAAACTTAAGGAAAGTTAGGGAATTTTTTAATTGGGACTTCATAGCAACCCTGCAAATGACATTCGTCACTTCTAGTCCCTACTACATTTTCAAAAACCTTTTTCTCTGTGTAAAAAACTGTCTGAGTTAAAGAAACTTGAAATTAGAAGCGTTTAAAGATAGATGCTTGTAATTTAAAATAAAATTTGTATAGGATGTAGCGAGTAATAAGAGTCGAATTACGGTTGATGCAAATGACGCTATTGTCCTCGTTGGTATCGTTATTTCAGGTCCACGCTAAATCACCACGGCTTGAGGAATCCAATTAAGTTCCAATTAACGAACTACAGACTGGATTCGTACGCATAAGTTGATTGCTGGTACAAGTACGTGACGCCTCCGTGTCGAATAGTCCTATACAGTATGCACTGTGCAGGGTGCCTCAGAACAACCAGTCACAGTTTAAATCTGATCACGTATCTTACCTACGATATTATGGATCGCAAGGGGACCAAAAGTAGTCCAAGAGGGTCTTACTAAATACCTTTTTGGCGGTGATTTCTCTAACAAGCTTTACCGTGCCAGAAAAACAAATTTTCCATAACGTACTATCTCTTGTTCAGGAATCACAGTTTCGCCCCCTTTTTTATCCAATCCCCTTTTTCCCCCTTAAATTTGAAAAGTCGTCCAATGCACCTAAAATCGAGAATTTTGACTCTATTTCCCTCTTTTACAGTGGTTTAGTACTAAAAAAAAGTGGCCTGGTGGTACTTTTATAGAAGCTTCGACTTAAGATGGAAACGTATAGAGAATAAGCTAGAGACTTCGTTTCTAACTTAGGAAATTAAATTTCTTGAAAATTACCTAAAACTTACAAAAAATATGTTGAAATTTTACTGAAAATGTCTGTGAAGTTACCAGCAAAATTATACAAATTATTGCAAAGTTCCTGTCAATTTATTCCGATATAAGACCGGTTTCGGGCATGGCTTGCCTTGGCCTTGATCCTAAATCGGGGAATCTAAATGTAAACAGGCAGTGCCACATGAAACCATTTCTGTTGGACTTGGATGCATGACGCAACCTGATGCAACTAACTTGCTGAGAGTGCGGCCCTCGAGCTTTTTGTCACACTTGACTGAGCACATCCTCTCTTTTGGCCTCGTGGCTCTTCTCATCACGAAACTCCGGAGGCCGTCTGTTCTAGGAATATACCAAACCTGGGGGTCTTATTTCGGGAGTTGAGTGTAATTATTGCGAATTCATTAATATTCATATGAAGCAACAGATATTTATCATATTTGGAGTATATATCCACCACAAACTGAACCTTAATTCCCAACGGGTGCGTGACATCAAGTGACTGTTGATGACTGTTCATCAACAAACAAAAATTACGAAATTAAAAAAAAATTGCAATGTGTGGTTTGAAAATAAGATAAGAGTCAAAATGGAACATTCTGAGAAGACTAAGAAGTGGTTCTTATGAGCTACACTTTCAAGATTTGAAAATATTTTTGTTAATTTTCAGAGTAGAGTGGGGGAAAAACGAAATGGGCTTTACCCATCAGTTGTCATAATCGTTCCTCAACAACCACCTCAACTTTAATCACGCTTTCTGGAAAAAAGGAAATTTGTTTCTTTACCCATTTCTAAGATTTATCGATAAGCTAAAACCTAAAGTACTTCAAACTGCAAAAAAAATGATTTTCGAAGAAAGTGGGCTTCACCCAGTTGTCGTTCTCAGTGCCTCCATTATGTGATTGAAACTTATCTAATTTTAAACTTTTTCAAACAAATTACATAAGCCAGGAATTGAAAAAATAGCATATTCCGTATATCTGATTCTCAAATTACTAATTGCAAAATTAATCATTTTCTTTTTTAATTTCGAGATTTTTATCTGCTTACTGACTTGTCTTCAATATATTATTAATATAAGAGCTATTAAAATATGTTCCTTTCTAAAAGAATAGGACGACCCGTATCTTACCGATTTGCCGAAACCTTTTTTTTTTACAAAATTACGAGTGTTTGAATTTTTAAAGTTGAAAAGTCGAATTATCAAAAAATGGTCCACATTTTTGTTAACGGTGTAATATTTTTTAATCTAATACAGGTATTTATCTTTTTTTTCTGTTTCTGGTATAGAATTTCTTTTTCGGAATCCGTTAGAAAATTTAAAAAAATTTCAAAAGTGACAAACTGGTGGTGGTTTTTCTGAAAATATTCCAAGCATTTTATTCAAAATTCCAGCATATTTTTCTCTTAATTTTTTCTAGATTCATCCTAATGTGAAGAGTATATTTCATGATATACTACCCTGAGCCCACGTCTTGGTAAGGAGAGAGTAGTTTTGTTCGTTTGAAAAACCGAAATTCACATTTTTGCCAAAACCACACAAGATATGAAAAAAGTAAAAAAAATGGTTTCTCTTCGAGAATTTTTCGAAAATACGTATAAGATCCTGAAAGATTTATTTTTTTTCAACAATACAATTTTATGTTGTGATGAAAAACAAAAAGGGACTTAATTTAACAGTTTTAACAAACGGTTTGGTGTAAAAATAATGAAGTCAGTTAGAAAAAATGGAAAGTATCGATTATTTATTCTTTGCTTGTTTTGTGACACCATAAAATTGTATTGTTAAAAAAAATCTTCAAGGATTTTATAAATATTTTCGTCAAATTCTCGAAAATAACACGAGGTAGAAAAAAGTATCAAGAGACATTTTTCTAGAACTTTTTTAGAGAAAGAATTGCGTTAATTTGACTTTTTTCATATCTTGTGTCAATTCTGTAATTGCAAATCGAAAACATCTTCATAGAGCTAACAATCTTCACAGGCTATTGAATTCAAATTTCTAATATTTCAAATAAAAACATTTCATTTTCATTACGGTAGATGACTTTAACTAAATAGTTGAATTTTCAACCAAAACGAAGAGTTCTTAACCAAAAAGATTAATCTTCTACAACAACAAAAAAACGAATTTTGAATGGAAGAGATGAATTTTCAAGAAAGAAAGATTTTTCACTCAAGAAATAAAGAAAAATTCAACCAAATTGTTGAATTTTTGAGACAAAAAGACGAGTTTTCTACAAACGGTTAAATTTCTAACCCAAAAACATGAATTTCTAACCAAAAAGTTAATTTTTTACCAATGATTTGAATTTTAAACCAATTATTTGAATTTTCAACCACATAGTTGAATTTAAAATAAATAGTGGTATTTTCAACCAATTATTCAAATTTTCAACCACATAGTTGAATTTCCAACGAAATAATAAAACTGTTAACGAAAAAAATATGAATTCTTGACAAAAAATATAACAGTAGACTTTTAAATCAATAAGAAGAATGAACTTTCAACCGCAAAATAGTTGGATTTTCTTGTTGGTTCTATTAAATTATTTCGGGGAAAAATCCCATTTTTATCTAAAATTGAACTACTGAATCGCTGTGATCCCTGCTTGTGTCATTTTTTGGTATTCTGATATTACATTGATATTCTTTAGACTTGTAAAAATAGAGGAACTTGGATGCAATTTTTATTGAAACAGCGAGAAAAGGGTTTGGATGACCGGACAAAAGTTTGGTTGTCCCAACCAGATTTGTCGGTTGCTAGAGAAGCAACAAAACATTTTGGTTGATCCAACTTAAAAGTTTGATAAGCTCAACAGATTTTTTTTTCGACACAACAAAACATTTTGCTGGTTAAAAATTATATTTGGTAGAATTAACCATATTTTTGTAAAAGCAACAACATAAAATGAATTATTATTATATCATTAAGCCGTTTCCCTTTCGGGGTAGGCGTGAATTGCTCGGTGGTAAAGTAGTGATGTGTAAACGTGCTGAAGCTCCGGGTGTTTTTGGCACCACAGAGTATGCATACGTGCCATAAAGCCTCGGTGAACAGGGATAGTGCTGGCAACGTAACATTCTAGCAAGTCATCCTTGAGTTGTTTCGTCCACACAATGTGGGCGTTTCGCCGGTTCGTCGTCGACTTTCCATCTAAATTATTTTCAGTACCCCGAACTGTAGGATGATCGGCATTGATTGCCGACCCATTGTCGGGTGCTCTGCGCGATCGATCGTTTTGAATTTTGCCCCACAAGTGTCTCAGCATCTTTTTGACACGAAGGGAGGCTTTTCAGGTTATTAACTAGTGAAAACTTGACACCTCCAAGAGCGCTGATGATCAAGGCGATAAGCTTTACAGAATACTCCGGGTTTAACCGCTGCAACTCCCTTCCTTCCTTCTTTTCTTCTTCCTCTTCCTTCTTTTCTTCCTCCCTTCCTTTTTTTCCTTCTCCTTGGATAGGACATATTTGTCACCTGCTGCCGAAAATTCGATAACGAACATGGTTCGGTTCTCGAAATCAAGGAGTCAAGGAGAAGGTCAGGCCTCGTCTGCGCAACAGAAAATATGGTCGAAAATATGACATTCCAATATATGCTGCACTTCCCATTTTCGACAATTGACTATCTCCGTAGGAGCGTTTAGCGGAGCGGTATTTGGGATAATGCCGAAAGAGCGACAGAGATAATAATAAAGCACTCTCACTGCCGCATTGTGCCTTTGGATGTCAGTCGTTCCCGCATGAGTTGGACAACTAGATCTTATGTGTCCTAGATGCTCGGGGTGTGCATGGAACAATCTGCAGCTATCATCGCGAATAGCCTGGTTCAAAATGTGGGGACGGTATGCTAGAGTGGAAATGACACCGTTTAGACATGCTAAAATGAAACCCTCCGTGCCCGGCTTCAATCATGGTGATTCAAGGAAAGCAAACTTTAGCTAATACGACATCGACTGATCCTCCATATTTCTGAGGAAGATGCCGTGCATCCTCTTGTCGATGAGCTGTTCGCGGAAGTTTTTCTCCTGTGCTTTCTCAATCCGGGCCGTCAGGAGTGAGTACTTTAAATGGATAAAATTTTATGCATTTCACTCAACCCTGATATTAAAGTCAAGGACGAGTGTTTGAGCAGCCTCCTCCGCTTCTCTGTACAGAAACGCCCGTTTGCTCACTTCTTCGTGTTTCCTGACCATTCTAAGAAGAGGGTCTTGTCCATTTTCGACTATATATGCTGTACCGTGCATAGCCTTTCAGGACCCGATATCGAGGGATCTGAGCTCGTCCTTCGTCAATGGAACCACACCAAATAAATAGACTACTACTGGGACGGCGAGCATGTTCGTCGCAGATACTTTGTTCCTCGCCGACAGTTCGGAAGACCATATCCGTCGGATGTAACGTTTGTATCTGCATCGGAGACTATCCTTTACAGATGTCACGTCCTGAATGCGGCTCCGTGGCACGACCAGGTATGTATAGGTCTCTGCAGCGCTAAGGTGTCGTATAGCACTTCTGTCGACGAGCTCAAGGTCTTCGGGGATGCCATTAAGTTTTCCTTTCTTCAAGTAAACCTTGGCGCATTTCTCTAACCCGAACTCCATTCCAATCTCTTGAGTGTACTCTTTGACAATGTCTATAGCTAGATGTAGTTTCTCTTTATTTTCAGCATCGACCTTAAGATCATTCTTATAAAATACATGATTGACCTTATGCTTTCGATTTCCAGGTTTGCCGTAGAGGTACCCTTCACAATGGCGAAGTGCGAAAGATAGTGGCAATAATGTGAGGCAAAAGAGGAGAGGGCTCATGGTGTCGCCCTGAAAAACACTTCTCTGAAAGGTGACATTGTTGGTGATCACACGATGTTTTCCAGATGAGATAGTAAATCTGTTTTTCCAAAGCGGCATTAATCTCTATATGCACCTCACGATGTGAGGATGAACCTTTAGGCTTTCCAACAGACAGATGATAAGTCTATGGGAGGTGGAATCGAAAGCTTTCCAGTAATCAATCCAGGCCATCAACAGGTAACGCTGATAGGATGCTGTGCACATATCTATCGATGAGCAGGTTCAATTGTCCGAAAAATCCTATCATTTAGTATAGCTGTGAAGATATTATGAAGTGTGCTAAGACAAGTTATTGGCCTGTAATTCTTAGGGTCAGCTAAGTTGCCCGTCTTCGGCAGGAGCACTGTGCGTCTTTCCAACGACCACTCCGGAATAGGCTCTTCCGACTTTAGATATGAGATGAAAATGCGGGTCAGATGCTGGTAGGTTGCAGGAAACTTCTTCCATCAGAAAGTCTTGATACCATCTGGTCCTGGAGCGTAATAGTTCTTCATACCTCTTAATACTTTTTCCACCTCCTCGGTATTGATAGGTGAGCTATCCTCCTCAGGTGTTATGAGGTCACTGCACAGGTTCTTGAAGCTATTTATGTTCTATAAATTTTCTTTCAGTGGATGCGGGACTTCGTAGACTTCTCTCCAAAATGCTTCGATTGCCTCTGGTGTGGGCGGGTGGACGTCAGTAACTGGAGGGTCTTGAAAGAGTCGAGATGGGTCAGGCGAAAACAGTTGATTTCCTCTGACCCACCTCTCTGCGCTCTAGACAATCACACACTGAATGCGGGAAGCGTACTGCCTTGCCCAGCGTATCTTTGTGCTGAGTTGATGTATTCGTCTTTTGGTCTTATGGTCAACTGTTGGTTTTGTTTTACGGTTTGCAAATGCCAAAGCCCTCGCTGCATTATACGAACTACAATTGATAGTCCAGTGGTCGGATTCTTCGGAAAAATCTCCACGAAGCTCGTCATCCAGTTCAGCCAGGTCTTTGGGCTTGAAGGAAACCTGAATGTTGATGTTTCTCCGGGTCCTGAAGCATCGCTCGTCCTCCATTGGATGCCTGCTTGCGCTTGGTCTCAGTGTCGCCTCTCTTTCTCTGTTGCCGGCTTGGTCTGGCTGCGGTCGAGGAGGCGCTCCACCTATATAGCCCCTTTTCCGGAGTTCCTCGGCACGGTTTCGCATACGTTTGTGCGAAAAATGCGAGAGTTCTGGGTGTTTCTCGCACCAAAGAGTATGCAGTCGTGCCATGTAACCTTTTCGTTCAGGGGCCATACTGGTATCATAGCACTCCAGCAGGTCGTCCCTAAGTTGATCCGTGCACTGAAAAGTAATGAGATTCTGCAGGTCCATCGCACTGACTCTGTCTTGATTGGCTCTCCCAACTCTAGGATGTGCGTTCGATTGTTTTGAACCGCACTTACTACAACTATGTTTGGTGTTATCATTCTTGTTCCCACGAGCAGCTAGGAAAAAGGGTTCGTCCACCCTTTCAGATCTCCACAAGCAAGGGTAAGGCTGCATACTCTGAGAGGTCGCCCGGTATCCCAGAGTCACCGCTTGAGACACGTCACCCAGGTGCCATTCAGCTTTTAGCACGGTTGTTACGCCTCCGTTTAGGGGTTATTCCTTCGGAAACATCCCTGGACAATTGTCCAGGACTGCCTATTAATCATTGTAACCATATTCAGCAGATCCCTCGGTACAGGGACCCTCTATCCGCAAACCGAGGACGCGTTCGGCAGATTTGTCATAGGCCCTTCGTTTCGATTCCCAAGGAATCAAAACGGAACCGAAAAAAAAAATATATATATATTTTCTATTTGATCTATGATATTTGCCGGTATCAGCATAGTAATTGAACTACGATTCTCCCAATACTGCGCCAGTACTCGTCCGCCAAGTCTTGGCTGGACGATGGCATGGCCAATTAACCCAGTACTGCGCTAGCACTGGTACGTTCAGTACTGCGCGACATGTAAGTGACGGCTCAGTGCAGGTATTTCCCATTGGAAAGTATTACTTATTATTCTTTCAGAAAGAACATTTCATCAAGTTTAGTCATCATAACAGGAAAAATCAACTGCATAAACTTCAGAGCCAAAAAGTTACAGAAGATTTATGAGGGTAAAAGAGAGACAATTTTATATCTGTTTCTTGTTCTTGACACAGCCAATTTAGTTATTTTCTCTCAAAATTATTTTGACTCTCTTTCCTTTTACAAAGAATATTTTGTCTCGCTTTTGCTCCCAAAATATTTCAGTCTCTTATTTCCTCACGACTCAAAGGAGTGTCTCTTTTGCTCTGAAGTGCTCATATATATTATATTGATTTGACTAAATTTATATAGATTTTTTCACGATAACAATGAGAAAATATTTGACAATATTTGAATATTGTTAGATGGAATAAAGGCTACTTGCAAGATAGTAGGGGTATGTTCGTACTTAACCCTATTCTTTTTGAAAAACACTACAATGAAAATATCCGCAAATGTAAATTTCAACGGTTAACACTTGAAAAAACTTTAAAAACATATTTTTCGAGAATGATATTAGAGGGTATCTTCATGGTCATGTTCGCAATCAACGCATCAAAATACATCAATATACAAGGTTTGACAAATTAAAAAAATAGTTATCTTTTCCACTATTAAATCATTTTTATTTTTGAATTACACAGTTTCACATTTTGCACATTTTCAAAAAATGTTATATCGAAACAAATATTTTATTAGTGTATTTTAGGAATTTTATAATTAGGAAATTTTTTTATGTCAGAAATTTTTATGCGTAGGGTATTTTATAATTGGCCAAATCTCAATTTTAGTAATATTTATTATATAAACTTTCAGGAATTTTTAGTTTTGTGAATAGTCCGATTTTTAGGAATTTCCAGTTTCGGAAATTTTCTAATGACGGGAATTTTTTATTTCGATACTTATTTTTTGTTGGGAATTTTACAGTTTTGAGAATGGTTTTTTCGGAATCATTCAATTTTATTCTGGTGAAGTCGTGATTTTAATAATAATGATTAAAAGAGCTGTTATTTGACTTCCTATCAATGTATGTGTGTATGTATATCACATATATACACATACTTTCTTTTATCTCAAAAATAATGTTATAACCCACAAAATTGTCATTTTACAATATATAGTGATAATTATATTTCGATGCCTCCATTCCATACTGCTCCACGTCGCGTTTGGGCGGTGTATCGCTCCTCGTCGCGTTTAGTCATTGTCCCGTTCGAGGCCCATTTTAACGATTTTGACTTTTCATAATAACATATAGAAAAAACAGTTCATTCTGCATAGGCTATTAAAATATGATATATTTCTACATAGTATTAAAAGAAAACACAGAAAAAACTGAGGTTTCTATTAGAACCAATTTTTGGTTCCAAAGGAGCTGCAGCAAAAAGGAACCCCTCTTGCTGAAAAGGAACACAAAATGATAAATGGTTTCTTAATGAACCCAAAGTATGGATTCAAATGGTCCTAATAGAGCCTTTCTACCTCTTGTGTCTTGCATCACATCAAAGATTTTAGAAGTTGATGATGCACGCAGTTTACTTTATAATTCGAATTGAATAATATTGCACTGAGAAACATTGAATGAAGAAACTAAAATCATAGAACTTAGTCATTCTTGTGAGGAAGGTAACGCACATAAAATATGACAGTTTTTAAGGTTAGGTTAAAAATCCTATGTTGTCCATTGAGCATGTACAAAAAGCGCAGGACTATTTAAAATGATATAACATACACTTGCAAAATTAGGTTAATATTACATTTTTTAAGGAGCTAGTTATTTCCATCATTTGATTTAATTTGTTTTAAAGAATAATAAAAAAACGTTTGTTAATATTTATCTGTATGACTATTAATAGTATTTATTGATTTCAAATAGGCCCACGCTTTTCGGTACATGCGCAGTTGAAAACGTCGGCACCCGCCGATGGCCATCTATCGGATAATCAAAGAACTATAAAGGAACCCTCAATAAAAGTTCTTTTGAGCCCAAGTTCTAAATGATGTCAAGTTTTACTTGAGCCGCACATTAAATTTGAAAAAAATTTAGAATCAGTGCAAGAACGATAAAAATGCGAAATAATTATTGATACTGTACAGAAGTTTCATGTTTTAAGTTTATTATATTGGCAACGTTGCCTGTGGGGAGAACAGACAATTTTGTAGGTTGAGGTTCGCGGTACTTCGGAACGCAATGGAAGGACGATACGATAAAAGTTCGCCTGCCTGAAAGGTCATGTTTATTATTATTACATAGAACCTGATTAATATTACTTCTGCAATAACTAATAATTATTAAGGATTTTTTGTTTTGCACATAGTAGATATAATTGCAAAGTATTATTATGCTAAGTGTTTTTATACTTTAATATACTATATATTTTTATCTTTAATTTAATAATTCTATAAGTATGAAATCATTTCCAGGTTTTAACTTTCATGTATTAATATTCGAGAGATCTATAAAAAGTTTGTTATCTTATAGTACACATTTAAATAATGTTATCGACAAAAATGTCTTATAGAGAAAGAAAAACTGAAAATATTATTTAGAACACACACTTGTATCTATGAATTATTTTACAAAATTTCCACTATAAATTTGATTGAGTTTGCAATTTTTTTACATTATTGAAAAGTAGTAAATATTTGTAACGTATACATCAATATATTTTGTCCAAACTCATTCAGATTATATTTATATATTTTCTATCATACAAATTATTTATAAAAATATTTATATCTGAAACGTGAAACAATTCTTTCAATTATATGTTGAACATAATTGTGCAAAATTTTGTTTCATTTAAAATAATTTGCAGTTGATATTGTCTTTAATATTTCTTTATACTTTCGAATGAAAAGCAATTTGTATTTTCTTCATTTCTTTCAATAATTATAGTCAAAAATGGACCTAGAGAGGTACAGTGACTAAGCGCGACGAGAAGTAGTATAGAGCCCAAACGCGACCGGGAAGAGTATGAAATGGAGGCGTCGATTTGTAATAATTATAAATAAAATTGAAATTTTTGTCCTTTTTCAAACTATAAGGTTCTTTTTTAAGGCGAAATATAATTTTTGAAATAAGAGTAAGTGATTACGCCGAGAAGAAAAATCTTATATGTAAAAAAAAAACGGTGAACTTTTTCATAACATTTTTAAAAACAAGGATATTCATGTTGTTGAATGGCAATCCATTGTGTTACGATATTATTCTTCAAATAAAAAGAAATAACTGTAGAACAGAAATATTTCTTGGTTCTTAACTGTCTGAAGTATATATTTTTATAATAATTGTTTAAAACAATCACAATTGTTCTTGAAAGAAAATATATTGTGATAAAATTTTTAGATGCAAAGAAATGATAACACGCAGTAAAGAATGTTTTTTTAATACCTATGCAGAAAATAATTCTATGACATTCAAATAACAACCGTTCCAAAATTTAGATGGCGCTGAATCCGCCTATGTTAATGTTATTTTTATCGAAGGTTTAAAAAAATATTCAGCTTCAAAGTCCAAGGTTTATTCAGCAAAATCATCGTTTCGAAATCTTGTGTACAACTCATCGTCAAATCTAGTCAATTGTACCAAAACATTTGTTGAATTTATAAAATCATACTCTTTAAATCTGGAACAAGGACACGAATAAATATTGAATGATTGTTGAGGAATCATAAAAAAAATTTACGCGTGGAATGGAAATTTCTGCGATGTTGAAAATACGAGATTCGTCGCGTGCGTTAATGTCGTCGTAATCAATCTTTGAAGAAATAAATATTTGTCTTTCATAAATGAAGGACTCTTTAAAGGGGTAATAAAACTAGTGGGTTGTAGCGTAATTTCGGTAATTAATTGCTTCAAAAATATTTTTGAATTTTTGATTTATGCAGGAAAAATATTTATTTTTAAATTTTTCAATCCAGTATCAACATTTAGTTTAAAGAAAAAAAGCTCTCCAACATGTATGAGGGTCAAAATAAGAAAATTTATTAATTTTTCAACCACTTTTCATTTTGAAAAAATGCAATAACTTTTCGTACAAAAAATTTGTAGTAAATATCATCGATATTTTTTTTATGGATGAGAGGATGGTCTGACTCGTGAATCAGGCATAGAGTTCCCACCTATAATTCTGCAAAAAATTCATGAGATGTATTTAATTATGTATTTATTAACACTTGACTTTCTATTCATTTATGTAGAATAAATATCTCAATAATATGAAAATCTGGTATTATTTTAAAATGAACAACTTTCCTTGGATCACCAAATTATTTGTAAAATTTGATTTTTTAGTACGTTCTAACGCTGTTTCTTGATATTTGTAAACAGTGGATCGGCATTATTATTCTAATAACAGAGCTGTATTTTTTACAAGTCATCCTCATTTGGGAATAATGATGTATATCATTGATGAAAAAGATCTTTTGGTAAACTCTATCAAATTTTTATACATATTATATGTATATTCAGGTATAACAATGGTTGAGTTTGGAATCCCAATTGTAGGAAGATATAGTAAAATAAATTAGTTTTTATATGAACCAAAATTATTAAATAGGATAATGTTGTGGATACTAGCAGTTTAAAGCTGAAAGATTGGTTAGAGGAACCAAAAGTAGGAACCAAAGGCAGAGAAAAAAGGAAAAATAGGTTGCAAATTGAACTATTTGGTTGAAAATTCGTCTTTTTTGTTAGAAAATTAAGCTTCTTATTTAAAAATTGACCTATTTGTTTGTAAATTTATGTATTTTGCTGAAAAATTATTTTTTCTTAGTAGAAAATCATTTTTTTGTTGTTAAAAATCGAACTGTTTGGTTGAACATTAATCGTTTTAAGTTGAGAATTCAAATATTTTGTTGAAAATTTGTCTTTTGAAAAATCGTTTTTTTTGTTTGTTAAAAATTAAACTTTTTTCAAACAGATAATTTGACTAATTAGTTGAAAAATTAACTGTTTGGTTGAAAATTAACCTTTTTGTTGGAAATTCATATTTTCGGGGTGAAAATTTCACTGTTTTGTAGGAAGCACGTCTTTTTAGCATGAAGATTGAACAATTTGGTAGAAAATTCAAATGTTTTGCAGAAAATTCGTTTTTTTACTAAAAATTAATTTTTTGTAATAAAAATTTAACTTCTATTTTGGTTAAAAATTGATCTTATTTAGTTTAAAAATTCAACTATTTCATTGAAAGTTTATATAATTTGTTTGAAATTCGTTTTTTTTTTGTAATAAATTAATTTTCTTGGTTGATAAATCAACTGTTTAGTTAAAAATGTATGTATTTTGTTGAGTCTTTTTGGTAGACAATCATAGTCTTCTTGCTTAAAGATTCAAGGACTTGGTTAAAAATGTATGTTTTTTGGTGAGAATTTGTCCGTTTTGGCAGAAAATTAATCATCTTGATTGAAAATTCATGTTCTTGGTTAAAAGTTCAACTATTTAGTTGAAAATTCAACTGTTTCGCAGAAATCTCGTCTCTCTCGGTTGAAAATTTACCGTTTGTTGAAAATTAGTCTCTTCGATTTGAAAATTCATCTTGTGTGCTAGAAATTTCATCTTCATAAAAAAAGCTTACAATTTTTATGTGTTCTGCCCAAGGATTTTCTGTTCTACGTAGTAGTATATATGTCAATTATCATATAAAAACTAAGTATATTTCATCATATGCTGACAATTTAAACTATGATTTCAGTAAAACAGATTTATGTTGATTTAACGTTATCTCTGAAGGCTGTAAATGTTGGAAGCGTCGTAGAGTATAAAAAAACAATTCTGGAAATACGCAAACTCAATGTATCGATTTACGCAAAAACGGTTCCTAAGTTCGTGTTTGTGATCATAAATACCATTACAAAAAAAAGTATTGGCAAGTATGGGATCTAATACCTTTTTTGATAAGGGATATATCTGTAAAAAAAGGTATAGCGATTCGTACGGAAATTTTGGCACAGATAACCAAAGTTCGGTTATATTCGTGTTGAAATCTTTTTTTCAAGAGCAATTCACTTTTCATAACCTCCTAAGGTTGAATAAAACGACAAATGAATCAATTAAAAATTAAGTTTAGGACAATGATGTAACTATTCTTTTCCATTTCGAGTTTTGTTTTCTGTTCTCTATAATAAGAAAGATAAATGTTTGTAACAGATTGTTTCGCTATCTTCCATTGCTATACTTTTATATATATATGCCCAGTAGAAATGAGACATTTGTATTTTGTGAAGCACCGCCAAATTTGTTCCGTTTTGTGAAAAGTTTAGTTTAGTTTATATGCGGACCACCGATGTCACTTGGGAGCCTAGTGTGTCTACTCCCCCAAGTCCATCCTTATTGCTCCCGTAAAACCCCTAAACGCTAGCGTTTGTAATCTTTGCAGCCTGTTCTGCATCGTTTTAAGTTTCACCTGTGGCAACCAGACCACGGCCGCCTTGGTTTCAGGACAGCGAAATGGAGCCATGGTAACATTTTAGGCCCAAGATCCCACGTCAAACCAAAAACTCTTTTGCAAATCTAAAATGTCATGACGAACTTCCCGCCTTGGTTCTCAAGATGCTTCGCCCAGTTCAATTTACTATATGATAACCCCCAGATACTCAACCGCGTCTCAGATTGTCAGCCTCCCACCATGAAATGCAGGGGCATAAACTTTCGACGTTTTGTACTTTCTTGTGAAAATGACTAGGCTGGTCTTTTCCGGATTTACCCAGAGCCCTGATCTGTCGCACCAGAGCTCTACGATGCACAGCGCCGACCTTTTAAAGACCTATCGCCGTTTTTAGATAAGCCCCCCTGACTAGGATTACAGAGTCATTCGTGTATCCCTGAAATACCGTTCCTTATTTAGCCTACAATGGAGGTCGTACATTAAAATGCACCACAGAAAGGGTGACAGGACCGCCCCCCTCCCTCGTGGCGAATCATGCTTTCTATCCAGCTTACTAGCTGGTCTGGCACGCCATACCTTGAAGCCTCTCGACATATGACTTCTGGAGGGGTATTGCTGAAGGCACCCTCTATATCCAAGAAGGTGCCTACCTGTGCCCATCCTCACTATTCCAATTTTGCCACGACAGCATGAAGCGCAGTTTATACAGATCAGCCTGCCTAAAAGGCGAGCCTCCCTCTGTGTATCGGGGAGGCTAAAAGCACCTTATCCTTGTTATATCTCTCGAATAGCTTCTCTAACGTCTTCAGGATGAAGGACGTTATGCTGATCGGCCGGAAATATTTAGCAGTAGTGTAGCCCTCCTTCCCAGGTTTGAAAATTAAGGCCACTCTGCCACCTTTCCATGCCGACGGCACGTGCTTATAGTTTTGACAGTGGGGAGATGAGGAGATCCATGCCCTTTCGTAAGATCACTGGATAGACGCCATCCACTTTTGGTGATTTAAAGGGACAGAAGGTCCCAACGGTCCATTCCAGTCCACTATATTATTCCTCAGTTCTTCCAAGCATGGAGTCAAATCGATAACCTCACTCCTGTCTTTAATCTGGAATGTGGGAGTGTCACCACGATTTAGAATCTCCAGCTCAGTGCCCGCTAGGTATTCAATTAAAACTCTTCCTCTGTCGTTGATGTTTGTGGTGCCCCACACTGTATGGTGGGAGTTTGCGTTATAGCTCAACAGCAGAGGAATCCTGTTCTCCTGGCAGTGCTGAATTAGATCCTCCACCTCTCTTGGAGGTAGGGGCCTCTCAGCAACGCCTGAGAATCAAAATCGCATCTATATCCTTGACAGCTATGCATGTTCTTAGTGGTTTTTCGCGTGGCCCCTTAAATATGGAGCCATACCCGTCCAAGCCACTAATCTTTTCTTTGTATAACCAGGGTTCTTGGATTAGGACAACTCCTGTCTGCACAAGCGATATATGCCTGTTTTGAACTCCTGATTTGCCTTTGTTGGGATACAAATTAATCTGCATCATGAATATTCCCGTCTTGGCCATTGAGAGGCTAATTCGGAGCATCTTCAGACGCTTCTGGTCGCCATACGGAGCCCAGATGGTTCACCCGAAAAGTCATTATACCTGCCACTAGATACACTGTAAAAAATTGCTGGGACCACTAATAAAGTAGTAGGGCTAACTACTTTAGTTCGTAATATATGCCGCTGCTATTTAACTGGTTGGGGCTACTACTTTTATTCGCAAGATTGGCAGCCATTGTCCTTACTACTTTACTTGTTGTCGTGAAAACTTATTTTCAGGTAGTTGTACTTACTACTTTAATTAGAAAGTCTTACTATTAAATTAGTTAGTCTTACAAATAAGCTATTTAATCTCACTACTTAAAGTAGTAATTCTCACTATTACAGTTAGTAAGGTTTACTATTCAAAATAGTAGTGCTCACTATTAAAATTGTTAAGTTTCACTATTCAAATCAGTAGTCATTACTATCAAAACTAGAAAGCTTTACTGTTAAAATTACTGGTTCGTAGATTACTGCGAAAGTAGTACTTCCCAATATTGAAATTATAGTAGATTTTACTATAACATCTCATCAGTGGACACAGTAGGTCCTGAGAACTTTCTATAGGGACCAGGTCCTGATAAGACGTCATGTCAAAATAGACTCTCATGCCCATTGGGATGTTAGTGAAAAACTACTATAATTTCAATATTCAAAAGTATAGACTTGCAGTAGTAGTATGTCTATTACCAAATTTAGATCGATGCGATAGTCTTCACGGTCTTCACTACTGCACAATTCAGAAAAAGGTTAAGATGAAAATGGCGACGATCGAGAACATGACGCGATATTTCGGTGCGAATGTTGGCAGCACTGCTCAGGTTTCAATTCTGCCAATGTTGCCAAGGAGGAAAACTGGTAACTTTTACTACTTTCATTCCTTGGAAAATAAATTGGTGGGTTCGTAGTTACTAACGGCGACTTGTTGCCGCACTAAACTGGTTAGTTGCTTTTACCATCGAAGTAGTTGTCGCAGCTAGTACCATCTCTACTAATAAAGAGCTTCTTGTCACAACTAACCATTTTTTTTGTCAGTGTAGGGTCGGCAATCCAGAACCGCCAGGGCCCTGATTGAAATTTCGGTAAGACTAACAACTAGAATTCAGCCCTTCCCCTCCGGATTGCCTTCCTGCCTGTTGAAATAAAACTTCCATGAATTGGTTCGTAGAGAGGGGTTCTGGAAGCTCAGGCGCGTCAGAACGGTCGATGGATTCCCGTTGGTGCCGGGAATCAGTACGGTCGCTCTACAGTACCTTTTGAGACACTCCGTCCCCTTGATCTCCAGGTTTAGTCCCTCCATGAGCCTAAACGCTGGAGTTCTCTCCACTAGCCAGTCCTGCGACGAGACGTCTGCGGTCTCCACTACGGTGGCCCCAGACCTGATGAAGATATCGTTGAATCTGGGGGCGCGCCCATCGCAAGGTAACGTGTCAATCACTTTAGAGATTTCCTCCCTCAACCTCTTCAAGTCCTTGGGAGTTAGACAGGCTTTAGGATAACGCGACGCAAGGACAACTCTCACCAGGGCGTTGTTAGCCATCTGCCAGGCTCTGTGTGTCTAGAGCCTTCTGTCATTTCGACTCTCTGTTCGGGAAAGTGTCTCTGGAGTCCTTCCTGCTCTTGTCAGTAGAACAATTCTGAGGAGTTGATTCAAATTATGTTTCTGCAGTCATGGCCCCCTTTAAGGTGCCTTGGCAACAAGATTGTTGTTATCGTTGTCAGAAGTCTGCTCTGATCCTGGTGATCTGGCCTCTGAGGTGCCATAACCTTTGGTGGAGGGTTAGATGAGGGTCCCGAATCGGAGCCCTCATTCCTTTGATTACTTTTTTGTGTGTCGCCCATTTGATCCTACGAGAAGCTAGGGAAGTAAAGAACACCCCCTGCAGAGCCTTGCTTGCAGGGGCGGGTCTATATACTATGGGATTTGACCTGGTATCCCAAAGTTTCCGTTAAGACACCTTCTTTGTGACTCCGGCGTATCTACCTCGAATGAGGGGGGCGCGCCCGGGTGTTCAAGAATTTGTTAACCCTGGTGCCACTCATCCCTCGACACGGCGATCATATCGTGGCTTGTGAGCATGAGAACTTAGGCCCTCGATATTGCAGGAGGCTTTGATATTACTCCTTGGAAGGATCCGCAGTTTAGGTACCAGAGACTAGAGTCCGTCAGTTTCCCAGAGCAGCTACACTTTGCTATTTTCCTATTCCAAATATATAGTGCATTGAGACCCATAAACCCTCTCACCAGCTATAAGGTCCCGCGATCCTTAAGCAGAGTCCGTTTTTCCACAGAATAATTTCCTATTTTTTTATTTTAGTTTTAAAATTTATTCAGGGGTCCCGCTAGGTCTTTCTAGGTATGGAAATTAAGTTCCTAAGTATTCGTTTTTTTAATATAAGGCCAAAAAATACTCACATTAACAGAAAGTGCTATTCATTGATTGAAAAAAAACTCCAAAATTTTACCATATAAGAAATAAATTTTGAAGACAATATGGGTATTGAAACATGAAAATTTGTAATTTTATTCAAATGAACGTTCTTAAATGGTCCCTAAACATTTTTTTTGTAGACTAATATACACAGGATTTTATCTACAATATATAAAGAATATTTTCCATACTGAATACACTTAAAAAATGTAAACCTGACGAAAAAAAATCTTGAAATTTTATATATTTGTTGCTCATTTATTTGTAATTCTTTTCAGGTGAAAAAATGATTCGAGTACAATTCTTGCTTCTAGTTTCCGCTGGAGTTTTGATTCAAGTTCTCAGTTCTGCAGCTTGTAAAAATGTGGAAGTTGTGCAGAATTTTAATGCGTCACAGGTAAATGTGAATTGAAATTCAGCAGCAATTTAAAGACATAAATTTGTGAATTTTTCAGCTTCGAGAGCCCATATAATATTTAGAATCTTGAAAAATAAATACATAAGAAATTATCATTCAATTAAATTGTATTTTGAAGATTCCTAAACAGTAGATTGGAAATTAAATTTTCAACATTTTTTTCAACGAAAGAGAAGGTCTCTCCTGGACGAAAATTAGTCGATGATTGTACAAATTTCGCTCACTAATGATGACAAAGATATTTTTAATAAATTACGAAACACATTTTTTTCATTTTTCGCCCCTTCCCTCCCTCATGTGACAAGTCGTGACAAAATGGTTTAGACCCCCCTCCCCCCAATGGCCTATATTACGTAATTTTTTCAAATATTTTCAGCCATGTCTTATTAAGAAAAATGAGTCACTTACTACCAGAAACCTGAATAATTACCATTCCTTTTTTATATAACGAAACATATGGTAAATATGTATAAAATTATAAGAATTGTCAAAAAATAAATCGACGCCTTCATTTTTACAGTTCACAATTAAAGAATTTTAAATTTTAAATCCATAAAATTGAATCAATTTTCATTTTTAATCTTCGAAATTGAATTATTTCGTGAAAATCATTCAAAATTGCATTATTTTTTATTATAAACATTAAATATTGAAGTGTCTTCAATTGCAAATCTTAAAAACGGAAGAATTTTTCACTGAAAACCACCCAAATTTGAATATATATTTGCCAAAACAGAAAGGTTCCAAATTAAATCATTTTAAACTATAAATATTCAAAATGAGTGAATCTTCAATTGTAAATCTTCAAAAATGACTAATAATTTTCAATTTTACATGTTAAAAATTCAAGAATCTTCAATTCTAACAATTAAAAATTCTAGAATTTTGATGATTTACATGTTTAATTTCTTCAATTTAAAAGATTTACAATTAAAAAGTCTTTACTTTCGATCTTTAAAATCATCCACATTTAAGTATTTTTATTTACACATCTTTAAGACTGAAAAATTTTTCATCACAAATCTTAAAAACTAAAGAAATTTTCACGATCAATCTTTGAAATTAAACTAAATATTCCAAAAAAATATTCAAAATAACGTAACTTACAAATTTTAATCTTAAAAATTGAATAATTTTTAATTAAATATTTTCGAAATTCAAGAATTTTCATTTGGATCTCTTCAGAATTTTGAATATTTAAAATTAAAGAGTTTTTAATTTTGAAAATTTATAATGAACAATTCTTTGATTTTGATGATTAAAATGCAAACAAATTTCAATTTATTAGACTTCGAATTGAAAACTTGATTTTCGATTTCCAGAGTCATTGAAATTCAAGAATTTTGATTTATACATCTTCAAAACTGATTAGTATTAAATTGCAAATCCTTAAAATTTAGTTATTCATAAACATTAGAAATGATATCTTCATAAATCAGGGCGTTTACTTAAATTCTGGACAAAATTCCCTGACAATTCCAGGTGTTTTCAAAGTATCTCAAGTCTTTCCAGGTATTATTTTCATATTATGGAGCAATTCAAATATTTCACATTTTTTTAATCCATGAATTTAAATAATAATTCGAAACAATTTTCAACAAAAAAGATTAATTTTCTACCGCAAAAGATAATTTTTTTTTTAATACATAAATTTTCAACGAAATAGTTGAACTTTTAATCAAAAGGATGCATTTTTAAGCAAATAGTTAAATTTTGAACTAAAAAAAGAAGAGTTTTTAACCAAAAAATGAATAGTTAAATTTTCAGTTAAAAAAAAACTAATTTTTAACGAAAAAAACTTTTCAACCTAAGTGATATATTTTTTTACAAAAGGGTAGTTTTATTTTCAAGTAAAAATATAAATTTTCAACTAAAATGATGAATATTTAACTCGAATAATTAAATTTTGAATCAAAAAGATGAATTTATAAACAAGAAGATTAATTTTTGATCTAGAAGATTAATTTCCTACAGAAAAAGACGATTTTTGAACAAAATATATACATTTTTCTCTAAAAAAGATAAATTGTCAACCAAAAATTGGACAGTTAAATATCAAGTTGAAAAATTGATGTTGAACGAAAGAGATGAATTTTCAACTAAAATGATGCGATGTTCAATTGGAATAATTACATTTCAGTTGAAACAATTTTTTTAAAGGTTACATTTTCAAACAGGGTGATGAATTTTCCAATAAAATTATGAATCTTCAACTGGAATAGTTGAATTTTAAACCAAAAAGATTAATTTTTAACTAAGATGATGTATCTTTAACTAGAATAATTACATTTTCAATCAAAAAGATTCTTTTTCAACTAAGAAGATTAATTTCTACCAAAAAAGACGAATTTTTAACTAAAAAAGATAACTACTATGAAATTAATGTTTAACTGAAGAGATGAATTCTTAACAAAAATGATGAACTATTTCACTGCTATAGTTCAATTTTTAGTTGAAAGAAAGGAATTTCCAACCAAAGAAAGAACAAACGAATTGAAAAAAAAAACAGGTAAAGTTTCACCCAGAATAGTTGAACTTTTAGTGAAAAAAAATTACTTTTCAGCGATAAAAGAAAAGAATTTCAAAAAAAAAAAAAAAAAAACAGTTCATTTTCCCTCCAAATACAGTTTTAAAATTTTTTAATTTTTGTGGACAAAAACCCGGGGGAACTGATGTATCACATGCCCTTAAGACTAATCGCTAAAATCAGGCATCGCCTAAGAAATGATGGCGATTTTAGGATAAGAAGAAACATCAAACTTCAGGTTTCTCCTGAGCCCCAAGATCTGGTTGAAATTAATGCTACCCTTCGTGAGGATCTTTCCGAGTAGTCTGACTTCTGGACTATTAATTGTTCAGTTTATGGTACGCGAGAGCTTTAGACGATTTAGATCGATGCTTGCATCAACTGAACAAAAAGATTGGCTGGGCAACTCTAAACACGTTCTGTGTTCAGTTTATAATTGACTAGATAACATTTGGTAGATCTTTCACGGAAAGGATCCGAAAGTTCTTCTCTGCATTGAAGATCTACCATCACATACTGAACAAGTCAAAGCTGCTGACAATCAAGCAGCACATCGTTGACAAAATGCGGGTGTTACCTACTCAGCGATATATCTATTTCTGTGAAAAATTCTGCTGAGCTCAAGCGCACGAAGAACTTCTCCGCTCTCGGACCAGATGGTATCAAGAACTTCTGCCAGAAGAAAATTCCAGTTTTTTCCACAGTACCTAGCGTTTGGACTACAGGTCAATAATCAGTGCGTGCATCAGGTGACTCATGTATTTTATACGTATGCCCTGAAGATCTATGCTCCTGAAACAAAGCATCTTCAGAATGCTTCAATGATTGTGGAGAGGATCACAGGAGAGATTGATGTGGACTTGGGATTGGACAAGTGTGCCAAGATTCATCTGAGGCGAAGGCGAATTACTGGCCTTCTCGAGAACCCCAAGCTCGCGGAGAAATCAGTGAAGCAGGCTCTTTGAAGCAAATTCAGAACAGCTTGCATATCATTTCGTCCATTCCGCGCTTATACATTCCACGCCGTAAAGACGGTCACAAACTTCTAAATGCCCAGTATCTTTATGATCTAATCATCCTGGATACAGCTTACATACATCGTTGCAAACGAAAGATATTCGCTCCTGAAAATGGTCAGGAATCACGATATGATTTGCAAAGTGGCGTTCCTTTACAAAGCCGCACAGCAGACACTTGAGACCCTTAGCCTGGATCCTAACTTCAGAAGTGAGATCAAGATGTCTCACTTCTAAGAGCTCGAGCGAAGAAAACCAGGGTCAAAAGGTTCCTTGAACAGCTCCACGTAAAGAAAATGCAGGGAAATTTTCACATGAATGTGAAAGATCAATCCTTGTCGACGAAGCTAACATGTGGAGCACATTCTCTGTACCTAGGACACATACTATCCAGTTCTCCCGTTCAAGCACGAAAGCCGTGATATTCGATTAAAATGACTGCCCTTGTGAACAAAAGGTAGTAACATCAAAGCAATACCCGTCTGCCAACAGCATGCCAAGGAATTGGCAAAATGAATGCAGAGAACTGTCTTTCTGGGTTCTATCCATTTCTCCAAGTTACATTCGATTTTCGCCGGCCTTTTGTTGTGATTTTATTGTGCCCTACGACCAGCATCGTGTGACTTGACCATAGGTCTGATAGGTGCATATTTCAATTAGGGACCCACCTTGCTCAAGGAAGGTTTGTTTTGGGCACCTAGATCAGCAGGATTATTATTCAGGATGACGAGATTTTTGATAAAACCCTGCTGTCAGTGAAACCCCCAAGTTTCCCAAGAAAGATGTGTTTATGGTAAAAGCACTTCTGGCTATGAATTTCATATGGGAACCAAACTTTCTGAAGGAATACGTGATTTCGACAACTGGATCACTAGGATCATTTGTTAGGATGGCGAAATCTATTTATTTCACTGAAAGCTATACATAACTAAAGTGATTTCCCCCCTGGTACAAATTAAAGACTTCCATTAGTTTTCTCAGATATTTCGCAGTTATACTGAACATTTTTTTGGCTAAAAGGATTTAGGAACTATTTAGATCTTTCGGAACAAATGTTCAATTATTTGAATTCTTCAAATAATTTTATACAAAAAAAAAATATTGAAATAAGAAAATATCATTACAAATACGGAAGATGAAATATTTTCTGCATCTACAAAAAATCTGTTGTCTCAAGAAACTGTACTAGTCTGAAAAAACTTAATTTTCTTCATTTGAGTACATTTTTTTGAGACAAGTCACATTTTTTGGATCATAGAAATATTGTATTGTCCGTATTATCTGTTGTTTTAACGATAGTTCTCTTTACAAAAAAGCGAAGAGAAGATTTCCAAAGTTGTCAAACTGGTTCATCTATGTCCAGTGTTCACTTGGGTTCATTCTTAACAAATGGATATATTTTCAATCATACATTCTTTCTTACACACTTTGAAAAATAATATATCAAAATTAATACATTTTACAACTGTACAATGCCTCACGTCATCCCTGCGTATCTCGAAACATCTTAAGAATCCTGCCGCAGAAATATATTATAATTAACAACTTTATATGCAAAGGTTACATATAGCGAATTCTCAACTTAATTTTAAATGATCCATTAAATATTCATTACAGGTCAGCTACAAGGAGATGCTGGAATAGGTCATGGCCCTGGAGGAACAGGTAATTTAAAAATATATATGTGACCAAATATTGCACTGACGTAGTGAGTGATTTATCAATTTATTACCGGAACTATTTATATCATTCGGAAAAATTTTTAATTATTTGAGTTCTTCAGATAATTTTATACAAGAAAAAATAAACAATATTGAATCAAAAAAATATTGCTACAGATACGGACGATACAATATTTTTTTGATCAAAGAAAAGCTTTTTGTCTCAAGAAACTGTAATTGTTTGAAAAAAGTTAATTTTCTTCAGCTTAGCACACTTTCTTGAGACAAGACACATTTTTTGGATCATAAAAATATTGTATCGTCCGTATGTCTATGTCTATGTGCAGTATTCATCTGAGTTTATTCTTTAAAAATTAATTTTTTTTTCAATTATAAATTTCTTCTTACACCCTGTTGAAAAGAAAATATCACAATTTATTTATTTTACGACTGTGCAATGCCTCACGTCATCCATGTCCACCTCGAAACTTCTTAAGAATTGTGCCCCAGAAATATATTAGAATTAACAGCTTTGAATGCAAGAGTTGCGGTAATTTTGAATGACCTATTGAATATTTATTACAGATAAGCAAGGAGGATATCCTGGAATAGGTCATGGCCCTGGAGGACAAGGTAATTTACAAATATATATATATGAGAGCAAATATTCCGCTGATGTAGCAAGTAATTTATCAATTTGTTATCTAAACTATTCAGATCATACGGAAAAAAGTTTCATTATTTGAATTCTTCAATTAATTTTACACATGGAAAAATAAATAATATTGAATTAAGAAAATATGGTTACAGATACGGACGATACAATATTTTCTTGATCCAAGAAAATATTTTTTATTCTAAGGAAACAGCGCTAGTTTGAGAAATGCTAATTTTCTTCATTTTAGCACACTTTCTTGATACAAGACACATTTTTTGAATCATAAAAAATATTGTATCCACCATATGTCTATGTCTATGTCCATGTGCAGTATTCATCTAGGTTTATTCTTTACAATTTTTTTTTCAATAAATTTCTTCTTACGCCCTTTTGAAAAGAAAATACCAAAATTCATTCATTTTACAACTGTGTAATGTCTAACGTCATCCATGTCTACCTCGAAACTTCTTAATAATTGTGCCACAGAAATATATTATAATTAACAGCTTTGAATGCAATGGTTGGATATAGCGAATTCTCAAATTAATTTTAAATGACCCATTGAATATTTATTACAGGTCAGCTAGGAGGCTTTCTTGGAACAAGTCATGGCCGTGGAGGACCAGGTACTTTACAAATATATATGTGACCAAATATTTCACTGAAGTAGCAAGTAATTTATCAATTTATTACCTGAGCTATTTAGACCATACGGAAAAATGTTTAATTATTTGAATTCTTCAAATAATTTTACACATGGAAAAACAAATAATATTGAATTAAGTCAATATTGTTGCAGGTAAGGAGGATACAGTATTTTCTTGATTCAAGAAAATATCTTTTCTCTGAAGAAACTGCACTAGTTTGAGAAATGTTAATTTTCTTCATTGTAGCACATTTTCTTCAGACAAGACACATTTTTTGGATACTAAAAATATTGTATCGTCCGTATGTCTATATCTATGTCTATATGCAGTATTCATCTAAGTTTATTCTTTACAAATTAACTTCTTTTTTAATTAAAAATTTCTTCTTACACCCTGTTGAAAAGAAAATATTAAAATTCATTTATTTTACAACTGTGCAATGCCTCACGTGATCCATGTCCACCTTGAAACTTCTTAAGAATTGTGTCTCAGAACCATATTAAAATTAACAGCTCTGCATTCAAAGGTTAAATATAGCGAATTCTCAAGTAAATTTTAAATGACCCATTAAATAATTATTACAGATAAGCAAGGAGGATATCCTGGAACAGGTCATGGCCCTGGAGGACCAGGTAATTTAAAAATATATATGTGACTAAATATTGCACTGACGTAGCCAGTAATTTATCAATTTATTACCTAAACGATTTAGATCATACAGAAAAATGTTTAATTATTTGAATTCTTCAAATAATTTTACACATGGAAAAAAAATAATATTGAATTAAGAAAATACGGTTACAGATAAGGACGATACAATATTTTCTTGATTCAGGAAAGCATTTTTGGTCTGAAGAAACGGCACTAGTTTGAGAAATGTTAATTTTCTTCATTGTAGCACATTTTCTTGAGACAAGACACATTTTTTGGATCATAAATATATTGTATCGTCCGTATGTCTATGTCTATGTCTATGTGCAGTATTCATCTAAGTTTATTCTTTACAAATTAATTTTTTTTTATTTATAAATTTCTTCTCACACCCTTCTGAAAAGAATATATCAAAATTCATTTATGTTACAACTGTGCAATGCCTCACGTGATCCATGTCCACCTCGCCTTAGAACTATATTAGAATTAACAGCTTTGAATGCAAAGGTTAGATATAGCGAATTCTCAAGTTAATTTTAAAGGACCCATTTAATTTTCATTACAGGTCAGCAAGGAGGGTATCAAGGAATAGGTGAGGACCCTGGAGGACCAGGTAATTTACAAATATATATGTGACCACATATTGCACTGACGTAGCCAGTAATTTATCAATTTATTACCTAAACTACATATTTATATCATACGGAGAAATGTTTAATTATTTGAATTCTTCAAGTAATTGTACACATGAAAAAACAAATAATATTGAATTCAGAAAATATGGTTACGGATACCGGTGATACAATATTTTCTTGATCCAAGAAAATATTTTTAGTCTAAAGAAATTGCACTAGTTTGAGGAATGTTAATTTTCTTTATTTTAGCACACTTTCTTGAGGCAAGACACATTTTTTGGAGCATAAAAATATTGTATCGCCGTATGTCTATGTCTATGTCTGTGTGCAGTATTCATGTAAGTTTATTCTTTACAAATTATTTTTTTTTTCATTTATAAATATCTTCTTACACCCTTTTGAGAAGAAAATATTACAATTCATTTATTTTACAACTGTGCAATGCCTCACGTCATCCATGTCCACCTTAAAACTTCTTAAGAATGGGTGTCACAGAATTATATTATAATTAACAGCTTTGAATGCAAAGGTTAGATATAGCGAATTCTCAAGTTAATTTTAAATGACCCATTAAATTTGTATTACAGGTCAGCAAGGAGGAGATCATGTAATAGGTCATGGCCCTGGAGGACCAGGTAATTTACAAATGTAGATGTGACCAAATATTGCACTGACGTAGCCAGTAATTTATCAATTCATTACCTAAACTATTAAGATCATACGGAAAAATGTTCAATTATTTGAATTCGTCAAGTAATTTTACACATGGAAAAACAAATAATATTGAATTGAGAACATATGGTTACGGATACGGATGATAGAATATTTTCTTCATCCAAGAAAATATTTTTCGTCTGAAGAAACTGCACTAGTATGAGAAATTTTAGTTTTCTTCATTTTAGCACATTTTCCTGAGACAAGAGACATTTCTTCGATCATAAAAATATTGTATCGTCCGTATGTCTATGTCTGGCTATGTGCAGTATTTACCTAAGTTTATTCTTCAGAAATTAATTTTTTTTCAATTATAAATTTCTTCTTACACCCTTTTGAAGTGAAAATATGAAAATTCATTTATTTTACAACTGTGCAATGCCTCACGTCATCCATGTCCACCTCAAAACTTCTTAAGAATTGTGTCACAGAATTATATTATAATTAACAGCTTTGAATGTAAAGGTTATATATAGTAATTTTACACATGGAAAAACAAATAATATTGAATTAAGAAAATATGATTACGAATACGCATGATACAATATTTTCTTAATCCGAGAAAATATGTTTTATCTTAAGAAACTGCACTAGTTTAAGAAATGTTAATTTTCTTCATTTTAGCACAATTTCTTGAGTCAGGACACATTGTTTGGAGCATAAAAATATTGTATCGTCAGTATGTCTATGTCTATGTGCAGTATTCAGCTAAGTTTATTCTTTGAAAATTAATTTTTTTTCTAATACTAAATTTTTCTTAAACCCATTTGAAAAGAAAATATCAAAATTCATCAATTTTACAACTGTGCAATGCCTCATGTCATCCATGTTCACCTCGAAACATCTTGAGAATTGTGTCTCAGAAATATATGATTTTTAACAGCTTTGAATGCAAAGTTTGGTTATAGCAAATTCTCAAGCTAATTTTAAATGACCCATTAAATATTTATTACAGCTAAGCAAGGAGGATATCATGGAATAGGTCATGGCCCTGGAGGACCAGGTAATTTACAAATATATATGCGACCAAATATTGCACTGACGGAGCCAGTAATTTATCATTTTATTACCTGAACTATTTATATCATACGGAATAATGTTTAATTATTTGAATTCTTCAAATAATGTTACACATGGAAAAACAAATAATATTGAATTAAGAATACATGGTTACAGATACGGGCGATACAACATTTACTTAATTGAAGAAAATATTTTTGGTCTGCAGAAATTGTACTAGTTTGAGAAATGTGAATTTTCTTCATTTTAGCACATTTTCTTGAGACAAGACACATTTTTTCGACCATAAAAATATTGTATCGCCCGTATGTCTATGTCTATGTCTATGTCTATGTCTATGTGTAGTATTCATCTATGTTTATTCTTTAGAAATTATTTCTTTTTTAATTTCTTCTTACACCCTTTTGAAATGAAAATATAAAAATTCATTTATTTTACAACTGTGCAAAGCCTCATGTCATTCATGTTCACCTCAAAACTTTCTGAGAATTGTGTCACAGAAATATATTATAATTAACAGCTTTGAATGCAAAGTTTGGATACAGCGAATTCTCAAGCTAATTTTAAATGACCCATTAAATTTGTATTACAGGTCAGCAAGGAAGATATCATGGAATAGATCATGGCCCTGGAGGACCAGGTAATTTACAAATATATATGTGAACGAATATTGCACTGACGTAGCCAGTAATTTATCATTTTATTACCTGAACTATTTATATCATACGGAATAATGTTTAATTGTTTTAATTCTTCAAATAATGTTACACATGGAAAAACAAATAATATCGAATTAAGAAATTATGGTTACGGATACGGATTATACAATATTTTCTTCATCCAAGAAAATATTTTTTGTCTGAAGAAACTGCACTAGTATGAGAAATTTTAATTTTCTTCATCTGAGCACATTTTGTTGAGATAAGAGAAATTTCTTAGATAATAAAAATATTGTATCGTCCGTATGTCTATGTCTATAGCTATGTGCAGTATTTACCTAAGTTTATTCTTTAGAAATTAATTTTTGTTTTAATTATAAATTTCTTCTTACACCCTTTTGAAATGAAAATATAAAAATTCATTTATTTTACAACTGTGCAATGCCTCACGTCATCCATGTCCACCTCAAAACTTCTTAAGAATTGTGTCACAGAATTGTATTATAATTAACAGCTTTGAAAGCAAAGGTTAGATATAGTAATTTTACACATGGAAAAACAAATAATATTTATTTAAGAAAATATGATTACGAATACGCATTATACAATATTTTCTTAATGCGAGAAAATATGTTTTGTCTTAAGAAACTGCACTAGTTTAAGAAATGTTAATTTTCTTCATTTTAGCACACTTTCTTGAGGCAAGACACATTGTTTGGAGCATAAAAATATTGTATCATCCGTATGCCTGTGTCTATGCCTATGCGCAGTATTCATCTAAGTTTATTCTTTGAAAATTAATTTTTTTTCAATTATAAATTTTTCTTACACCCTTTTGAAAAGAAGATATCAAAATTCATTAATTTTACAACTGTGCAATGCCTCATGTCATCCATGTTCACCTCGAAAGTTCTTGAGAATTGTGTCACAGAAATATATTATAATTAACAGCTTTGAATGCAAAGTTTGGATATAGCGAATTCTCAAGCTAATTTTAAATGACCCTTTAAATATTTTTTGCAGGTAAGCAAGGAGGATATCATGGAATAGGTCATGGCCCTGGAGGACCAGGTAATTTACAAATATATATGTGACCAAATATTGCACTGACGTAGCCATTAATTTATCAATTCATTATCTAAACTATTTAGATCATACGGAAAAATGTTCAATTATTTGAATTCTTCAAGTAATTTTACACATGGAAAAACAAATAATATTGAATTGAGAAAATATGGATACGTAACGGATGATACAATATTTTCTTGATCCAAGAAAATATTTTTTGCCTGAAGAAACTGCACTAGTTTGAGAAATGTTAATTTTTTTTCTTCAGCACATTTTCTTGAAACAAGACCCATTTTTTGCAACATAAAAATATAGTATCTCCGTACTCTATGTTGCTCTAACGATAGTTCTCTTTCAAAACTAGGCAAAATATTAATTTAATACTATTTGAATATTACGATTTCAGTTAACACTGGTTTGAAATCACCGCCAGAAAAGTCAGGAGGGTCAATATGGTCAAAACTGGCAAACAGGGCAAAAGAAAAGGCTGGGCCTTTACGGCTTAGAGGTCATATAGAAGGAGGCGTTAATTTCGGCTTTGGCGATAGAGAAGAAGGTAATTTATACATATAAATGTTGCTAAATATCAAAATATCTTTTTCAATACCTGCATATAAATTGCGAGTTTGCATGCCTAAACAGTGGATGAAAAACAGTTCTCTTCCACAAGGGAAGAAGTGTAGCCCTTGCGGTAGCAAATAAGATTATGTAACTATCACATAACGTAATGATTAACAACCGCAAAATTGTTAAAAACACAGCTCCACAAAAAAAAAATTCAGAAAATTTTCCCCAAGAGTCTGACTATGTCTATAATATGTTTTCGGGGTCGCTGAATCCAAATTCTGGGCCCGTTTGGCTCCAGCACGTCAGATTTTGCTCCTTACCTCAAGAAACATGAAAATCGTTGATTTAAGGTGAAACATAATTCGTACCTATAAAAAGTTGTCATATCCCATGTTTTCGAGGTCGCTGAGTAAGAATTCGGACTTGTTGTGGTGCATTGAAAAAACACATGTTTCGCATAAAATTACCAATTTTCCGTTTTTCTTAGATGTTACGGACGAAGCGTGACGTCATAGAAGCACAGCGACTTCGGATTTGTACGCAACGACCTTGAAAACATAGGATATGACCACTTTTCATAGGTACGAATCATGTTTCACCTGAAATCAGCGATTTTCATGTTTTTTGAGGTTATGGACGAAATTTGACGTGATGGAGCCAAACGGGCCACGAATTTGCATTTAGCGACCCGAAAACATATGATAGCCATAGTCAGACTCCAGGGGTAATTTTTTAGATTTTTTTTTGTGGAGCTGTGTAATCATTAATTTATGATATTTTAATATTGCGATTACAGCTGAATCTGGATCTCAATCTGAATCTGAATCTAGTTCTGAATCATCCACAGAATCTGGTTCTGAATCATCCTCAGAATCTGGTTCTGAATCCTCCACAGAAACTGGTTCTGAATCATCATCAGAATCAAAAGAAGAGGAAGGTGGATCAGGAAAAGGTGACAAAATAGCACGAAAATTGTCCTTATTCAAAAGATACGAAATGCATTTGAACGGCATGATATTTATCTACACGTGAATCATAATTTTATTCTTGCTTGATACATATTTGCTTTTGAAACAGGTCACCAACAAGGAGGACATGCCGAAGGTGCAGGTGCTAACTCAGCCGGTAATTTATAAATTCAAACCTTAAGAAAATCAAAATTATATTCTGAAGTCTATACCTAATAAGAAAAGTAAACTCGTTAAAAATAATCATTCGATACGACTTTAATATTATGATTACAGATAAGACTGGTTCTAAATCACCGACAGGAGCATCGAAAGCGCCAAAGGCGTCAAAAGCACCTGGAGCGTCGAAGGCGCCGGCATCGTCTAAAAAGCCTAACAAAAAGGCTACTTTATCAGGAAAAGGTGAAAAAAGAGGACGAACATTGTTTTTTTATATAAAGATATAAAATGCATTTAGGAAAAATGATACGCACGTACGCAAGCCACAATTTTGTTCTTGCTTAACAGATATCCATTTGTAGAGCAGGTCAGCAACAAGGAGGATATGCAGTACGTGGACGTACTCAAGCAACCATTATAATATTAATCTAAATATGAACAAATATGACAATTAAATTTTTGAATCTCTTTATTTAATTAGAAAAGAAAACTCGTCAAAAATAATCATTCGATACTATTTTAATATTATGATTACAGCAAAGACTGGTTCTAAATCACCGTCAGGAGCATCAAAAGCGCCAAAGACGTCGAAAGCACCTGGACCGTCGAAGGTGCCAAAATCGACAAAAAAGCCTAACAAAAAGGCTACTTCATCAGGAAAAGGTGAAAAAAGAGGACCAAAATGGGTTTTTATAGAAAGATATAAAATACATTTAGGAAAAATGATACGCATGTACGCAAATCACAATTTTGTTCTTGCTTAACAGATATCCATTTGTAGAACAGGTCAGCAATAAGGAGGATATGCAGTACGCGGACGTACTGAAGCAACCATTAATATATTATTCTAAATGTAAACAAATATGACAATTATATTCTTGAATCTCTTTATTTAATTTGGAAAGAAAACTCGTTCAAAATAATCATGTGATACTGTTTTTATATTATGATTACAGCTAAGCCTGGTTCTGAATCACCGTCGGGAGCATCAAAATCGCCAAAGACGTCACAAGCACCTGGACCTTCAAAGGCACCAACATCGAAAACAAAGTCTAACAAAAAGGCAGCTCCATCAGTCAAAGGTAACAAAAGAGGACCAAAATTGTTTCTTACAGGAAGATATAAAATGCATTTAGGAAAAATGATGAGCATACGCAGGTCACAATTTTATTTTTGCTTAAAAGATATCCATTTGTAGAACAGGTCAGCAATAAGGAGGATATGCAGTACGTGGACGTACTTAAGCAACCATTAATATATTAATCTAAATATAAACAAATATGACAAGTATATTTTTGAATCTCTTTATTTAATTAGAAAAGATGACTCGATAAAAATAATTATTTAATACTATTTCAATATTATGTTTACAGCTAAGACTGGTTCTAAATTTAAATCAGAAGCGTCAAAGGCATCCAAAGAGTCAAAAAAAAAGACAGGTGCATCACCAAAAGGTGACAAAAGAGAACGAGAATGGTGTTTTATAGCAAGACATAAAATGCATTTAGGAAAAATGACACGTATACGCAAGTCAACATTTTATTTTTGCTTAACAGATATTCATTTGTAGAGCAGGTCAGCAATAAGGAGAATATGGAGTAGATACTTAGATTTTTCCATTCAATAAGGAACGAAAACTCATCAAAATAATCATTTGATACTACCTTAATATTATGATTACAGCTAAGACAGGTTCTAAATTACCGTCAGGAGCATCAAAAGCGCCAAAGACGTCAAAAGCACCTCGAGCGTCAAAAGTGCTGACATCATCAAAAAAGCCAATCAAAAAGGCAGCTCCATCAGGAAAAGGTGACAAAAGACGTCTAAACTTGTTATTATATTTGAATAATTTCCCTTAGGTCTTACGGTCTATTTTCAATAAAACATCCACTAAGTTGACTCAGTGGATGTTTTATTAAAAATAGACCGTAAGACCTAAGGAAAATTATTCAAATATATTGATATTGACGGTCTCAGGAATGGATTAGATTTGTTCTACAAATCTGTTATTGAACTTGTTATTGATAGAAATATATATAATGCATTTAAGAAGTTGAATAATACGTATACGCAAGTCACAATTTTATTTTTGGTTAACAGATACCCATTTGTAGGAAATGTCAGCAATAAGAAGGATGTGCAATAGGTGGACGTACTGAAGCAGCCATTAATATTATAATCAAAATATTACCAAATATTACAATTATATTCTTTAATATTTGCATTCAATAAGAAAAAAGACTCGTTAAAAATAATCATTAAATACTATTTTAATATTATGGTTACAGCTAAGAATGGTTCTAAATCGAAATCAGAAGCTTCAAAGGCATCAAAAGCGTCAAGAGAAAAGACAGTACCATCAGCGAAGGGTAACAAAATAGAACATTGAATTCCATCAAATATAATTAAATCAGCATAGAAAACTTATTAGAAACAATCATTTTATTTTAGAATTTTATTTTGGCTCAACGCATATTAATTTTTATAACAGGTCAGCAACACGGAGGATATGCCGTAGGTGGAAGTGCTAAAACAGCCGGTAAAGTATGAATTTAAACTTTAAAAAAATTAAAATTATATGCCTAATCCCATACTTAATAAGAAAAGTAAACTCGTTGAAAATAATCATTTGATACAATTTCAATATTACGATTACAGGTAAGACCGGTTCTGAATCAAAATCAGAAGCGCCAATATCGTCAAAAAAAACAAGCATAAAGGCAGCTTCATCAGGAAAAGGTGACAAAGACCACAAAAATGGGTTTTTATAGAAAGATATAAAATGCATTCAGAAAAAAAAATACGTATACGCAAATCAATATTTTATTTTAGCTTAACAGATATCTATTTGTAGAGCATGTCGGCAATAAGAAAGAAATGCAGTAGGTGGACGTACTGAAGCAGCCATTAATGTATTAATATAAATATTACCAAATATTGACATTATATTTCTGAATGTCTTCATTCAATTATGCAAGAAAAATCCATAAAATTATAATTTGATAATACCTTAATATTATGATTACAGCTAAGACTGGTTCTAAATCAGCGTCAGAAGCATCAAAAGCGCCAAAGACGTCGAAAGCACCTGGAGCGTCAAAGGCGCCAACATTGTCGAAAAAGCCAAAGGAAAAGACAGCTCCAACAGGAAAAGGTGACAAAAGAGGACGAAAAATGTTTTTAATACAAAGAAAAAAAAAATTAATTTAGGAAAAATGATACGTATAAGCAAGTTACAATTTTATTATTCCTCAATCTTTTGTAAAAAAAGGTCAGCAACAAGGAGGATATGCAGTAGGTGGACGAACTAAAGTAGCCATTAATATAATGATTTGAATATTACCAAATATTAACATTATATTTTTCAATCTGTATATTCAATAAGAGAAAAAAAATCGTTATAAATAATATTTTGATACTATTTTAATATTATGATTTTAGCTAAGACTGTTTCGAAATCATCGCCAGAAGCGAGAAAACCATGGAAAATGTCAAAATCGTCAATAGCGGCAATATTGTCAGAACTGCGAAAAGCGCCAAAAGCGTCTAAAGGAAAGAAAGGTGCATCAGAAAAAGGTAAGCCGAAAGGAGGATATAATGTAGGTCGAGGTAGTAAAGCAGTGGGTAATTGATAAATTTGAATATAAGGAAATATTTCAGTTATTTTTTGAATTTTCTCTATTTGAATAGAAAAGTAATTTCGTTAAAAATTATAATTTTATAATATTTTGATATGACGCTCACAGCTAAGGCTTGTTCTGAATCGTCGTCAGAAGAGAAAGGAATAGGAGGTGCATCTGGAAAAGGTGACAATATATGACGGAAATTGTTTTTCCTGATAATAATACAAGCTAAAATTATACTTCAAGACCATTAATTTTCATTACAGGTCAGCAAATAAGTGGAGTTCGAATAGTTCTAAAAGATAGAAGAAGTGGAGTATTCGAAAGACGTCGACACGTTAATGTAGGTGGCAGATTTATAAAATATCGAGAAGATAGAAGAGGAGGATTTGGAATAAGTCAACCGATTAACATAGTCGGCGTATTTAAAAAACCTCGAGACGATAGAAGAAGTAAAGAGTTTAAAATAATTCGACCCATTAAAATAGTCGGCGAAGTTAAAAATCCTCGAGAAGATAGAAGACGTGAAGGTTTTGGAATTGTTCAACCCATTGTCATAGTTGGCGACTTTAAAAAGACTCAAGACGATAGTAGAAGTGACGGATTTAAAATAAGTCAACACATTGCTACAGGTCGAAGATTTGGAATATCTCGAAAAGATAGAAGAGGTGGTGGATTTAGAAGAAGTAAGGAAGCAATCCCATGTGGAGGAGAAGGAGGTGAAAAAATATAACGACAATGTTTTCCGTGAAAGCCTTAATGCATAAAATGAATTTTGAAATAATTTTATGAATGGCGAATATACATATAGCGTGAGTTACAAGTTTTCTTTGTGATATTCTATTTTTATTACAGATAGAAGAGGAGGAGGATTTAGAAAAAGGAAACTAAAAATGCCATGTGGTAGAGCAGGAGGACATGTAGAGGGAACAGTTGAAAAGCTGAACAGGAAATTTGGTCAGTTTAAAGCACAAAATGCATTTCATTTTTAGTTTATGTCGCAAGCACGTAAAACTGTTCCTTTTCAGGCAGGGAGGATGTTTTCACTAGGAGCATTCGGTGAGCTTGAGGCAAGCCGAAGCCGGAGTTGTAGGTGAGCCGCAGGTAAGCCGACTGCTCCTTCCGCTACCATCACTTAAACCAGAAAAAGGTTATGCGAGCAGCCAACGCATTATTTTTTCTGTCATTTATATAAAGAAATCTTAAAAAAAAACTGCATGGATGCGAGAAATTATGGAAAATTTGGGTAATTTGAGAAATTTTGGAAATTTATCAGTGATTTGTGGTATCTTTCACTTTGCGTTGGTTAAATCACTACTTACAATCGCTCTTTTAAATTGAACGTCAACGAGATAGTGAGATAACTACTTCAGAAGTTTCCCCTACAAGGATTTTATAGGGTAGTTGTGAAGATTAACGACAGAATTTGTTTCTTTATGGAACGAAGAATGGTTCCAGAAAGCGAATTTTTTATGCCTATGCAGAAAAAATAATGTTATGAGTGCAAGTTATATCTTTATTTTTGTTAAACACACACCTTTTTTGTATTGCAGGTCTCAAAGCGAGAGGATTTTGAATACGATAGTGGAAGCGCTATAGCAGCTGGGAATTTACAAATCCCAATAATATTTAAGTATGAGGACTACAACTAGGCTCGTTCCGAATTGTGAGTTAGCAGCAGGAGCAAGATGCTAATACACAATATTATACATGCGCCCAACAATATGCAAAAAGTGGAAATAATATGAATAAAATTTGAAGCTTAGACTATAGTTGTATTATTACTTAGAAAGTAAATAACAGATACTAATTTTAAAAGTCATGATTGGATAATACTTATGCTGTAGAAATAAAGCTGTTATTAATAACTTTGACAATGTATAATGGTGAAGTTGCAACTGTTTGAAATAAAAAGATAGTAACATTTTAGAAATTATAATTTTATCATGTTACTATTTCACATACATTATTTTATTATTATTTCAAATATATCAATAAATTTGCAAACTCTCCAAAAACGGCTTCTATAAGCCTCGATCCAGCGCTTCCATTTTTCACATTTTCACGCACTTAAGATCAAAATCACATACAAGAAATTGAATGACGTAAGAGGACAAAAACACGAGATTCGAGAGATGTCCAGCTATATGGTTTTCTCTATACTATCACTCTGAAGTTGTCGTTCCATCCGTGGATCGAACTGGTACTACATATGTAGTCATTCGAAAATAGGCGTAAGTATAATGAAGCCTCGTCACGGATAACGCTGGATGTTCTTTCATTACACGGAAGCGCTGACTGCGCTAATTTTTCAAAAAGAATTCGAGAATTGAACTTGTAAAACAATTTGAAAATAGTTGATGTCATTTCTCTGTATCAACGCTATTAACCACAACTTCCAAAATGTATGTTTCTAAATTTAACTTGGTACATTTGAACGGAAGTATACAAAAAATTGAATCTATCAGAGGGGGAAGCAGGAAACAATGAAATTCTTCATTCAAACCCAGGAATAGGGCTGTTTTGAAGCTTAATATAAAGAATATAAGGCCCGCCAAAACTATCCTGAGATTAGAGTCTTGCAACTAGCCGCATTTAGAACTAGATTTTTGCCTCGGAAAAGGCTACAACTGGTTATAAGCTAGAATATGAGATAGAATGAAGCTGCTGCATAGAATAGAAGTTTGCCGCTAGCCAGAATGTGGGATTAAGTTAAGCCTATGTGCAGATTAGAAGCGAGACGCTAGAGTGCTAAAAGGATGGGTGCTTAAGTCTAGCATCTAAGAAACTTACAAGATTGAGAATTGATAAGTATAAGAAAACTTTGATTATTCAACAAAATTCTATTCCAAAACAAAAAAGAAAAATATTCCAAATTTTTAAATATTTATTAACGTTTTAAAGCACAGAGCTGTTATAGGCCAACAGGCCTAAATTTGAGAACCACTGATGTAAGCGATGTAGTCACGTAATTTCCCAGGTTGAGTTTCAAAGCGAAACTCAAGTGGAACATTTTACGCCTAAATTGTAAACATCCGTGTTTACTCGACGAGCTTGCTTTCCTCCCATTTGAGTGAGTCATAACACTTTCACAAATCGGCTAAAAGCGGTCCCTCCTTTTGTCACGTAGCTGACGCATCCGCCCGGCAGCTGGCCGCCGGGTTTTTCCCAGCACGCGGCCACGCCGTGCTCAAGCGAGAGAAGGCTTCGCTAGTCACGTACGCCGTGACGCTTCCTCCCGTCTCTCTCTCTCTCTCTCGCTCATACACAGGGTTCTCAACGCCCAGCCTAGCATATTGGAAAGTTCCAGATTCTCAACTTGAGCACAAAATAAAATAAATAGTCTTGTGGAAACAATCTTAGGTTAAATGTTTATGTAAATCGACCAAAAATCTGTCACTTTTTACACCAAAAACAGGTGGAAAAACTGGCACTTTTTCGCGAATTATAGAAAAAAAATATTTTTTCCCGGCACAGGCATTACAAAGTTGTTTTTTGACACCTTTCTTCGTTCCGTGAAGTGGCACATTATATGGCTATCTTTACGACTCACTTAAAAATACTTTTTATGCCAGTTTTCATAAGCTGTTTGAACTGCCCATTCTGCGTTTTAAAGAGTGGTAAACTCACTATCGCGTTGACGTTTGATTGGCCGGCGTTGAGGCTCATTCACACCTCTGTTGGAAAAACTCTCTTCCTCTCACTCTAACATGTGACAATAGCATAAGCTTATCTCATTCTAGAAATTTTCCAAAGAAAATATCTGTAGCATTTCTAGAATAAAATAAACTTATGATATTATTGCATGTTAGAGTGAGAGAAAGAGAGTTTTTCCGAGAGAAGGTTTCCGCCGAACGAAGGTTAACTACACGCACGTATAACTATTCGAGGAAGCGAAACTTTCGCCTCGGAAACAGCGTGAAAGAAGGCTTGCCAACTTGTAAAATTCATGTTCTCCAGCTTAGAGATCCTCCAGGGAGAGTCGAGATACGTGGGAATCGTTTTTTATTCGGAAGGACCAACCTGAATACGGAAGTCCCTTTTGGCGCGCGATTTTCAAATAGAAACCAAACGCAGTGCCGGAACTATGAATTGAAGTTAGGTTGTTTTGACAACTTTCACTTACTTAGCCGATGCGTTGTCAAAGATATGTTTAAATTTTGTGACGACTTCCATGTTCCGGTTGGCCCTAGTCGAGTGGTGGGGGTTCACGTGTCCTAACTCTGCCTAGAGGATGTCTACTCCAGCTGATCGAAACTGTGCAAAAATACATTCAAGCAAAACAGTCAGTAATCAATCTGATTTCACTTTTTAACAGGCAGCACCCAGGAAGTTTTTTGGCACAATAAACACAGTTTCAATCAGCTGGAGTGCATAAATTTTATAAATTGGCAGTTACACCCTTTTCGAGGCAAAAGTTTCGTTCCACCCAACAGTTCTACACACGTGTAGCTAAGATGCCGCTCGTCGGTGCAAAGCCGACCAATTGAAAAGAGTGATTATAAGTAGCTATTTTTTGGACCAGCATGAAGCAATAAGTTACCATACAAATCTGGTAAATTATTATAAATTGTGGGCGTCAGCATGAAAAGGGCTCTTATGGCCGGTATGGAGTTACGTGCGGGGGCATATAGCCGGATAAATTTCCGACATTTGAAGCCAAAAACAAATCCTCTAAGTTGAAAAATGAGTCACCGGAACACTTTTAAGTTGAAACTTCGAAAAATCGTTATTCGAGAAAAACACATCTAAACTTGACGAGTTCCATATGCACAAATGTACTTTTTCTTCGAACATGCAATATGCCTACTTCCGGGTACTGTCTGGATATGAGTGTAGTCCCAATATATTCAGTATAGGTACCGGTATCATCCCCCACTCAAACTCAAAAATATTAATTTTTACCTCAATTTAGAAAAACGCGAATATCTCCTAAACTAGAACCGGCCATAAGGCCCCTGTTCATGCGGGCGCCCGCAATTATCAATATATTAACATAAATTACTGAACATTTCTGGAAATTGTTGAACATTTTAAATTTTTGAAAATTTATAAAATTACCAAAAATTTACAAAATTGCCAGAGCATGAGTTCCTCGTCTTTTTGGTGTTTGTTGGAACAGTCAAGTAGTTCTCTGTTGGCAGTGGGTTAGTTTATCGGCCCACACGGAAAAAATAAGTTGTCGAAACTTTACTTGACTAGTCACCCATTCTAGGATGGGTCACTTTTTTTCAGAATCTCATTTCATTTTCATTAAAGAACCGCAGACTTTCTCGAAAAAGTGAAAAAAGTCATAGAATTATTGGAATACAATCTAGGAACATCTGTTCTCGAAATTGTATTCATCAGATTTTGACAAAGTTCTAGACACGCATTCAATTTTTTATAAAAAGTCCTCCAGATTTCAAAAGATTTCATATACAATAACTTCCAGCACAGAAGTGAATAACTGATTTACGAGTTGTCGAAGAATTCGTTGACTGTCGGCTACGTTATCTATATATTCACAATGACAGCCACATTGAACTCTTGCGTTAACATGTAGTGACGTTCATATGTGATGTGATGTATGTAAGTCTAAATAAAGTTGCATAATAACATTCAATAATTACATTCAAAATCGGCTAATTTGAAATTACAAGCGTAAATAAAAGTTTAAAGCTTTCAACATAAAAAGGGATTTCATTTCATAAAATTTCATTTTCATGCGTTGAAACGGGGGCCAGGTATTTTTCACACGGCAAATAGTCCATGTGTTAGGTTAGCCGTGGGGTTTAGTTGTTAGGAATAAGTTGCGTTCGCTGCGTTAGACATAGGTGTTAAGTAGTTCGAATCCCACCGCAGAATTTCTTTCGATTTTCCATAGGGTCAAATATATGTGTGTGTATGTGTACAGTGTTCAAACTGTGTAAAAATAAATATAACTCAAGCATAAGTCTATATGGATGACTATAACATCATAAAATAAAACCTCGAAATAATTTTTTTAATTTGGCCCTATCCTAGAGTGGTTGACTCAGTCATTTAAAATTTCAACAACTAATTTTTTTCGTGTAGGCAGAAAAGGTGCACTTAGGCGGCCGCGGAATAAGCGTCTTCGTTACTTCGAATCACGTGCACTACTCTACGCGGTACTTTTCCCTTTAAACTGACCTTAAATCTGAAACGTAATTTCATGAGAAAACTTGGAAACCATACTCTTATTACATTAAATATCCAGTCTACGGAGTAAGCGAAGTCTGTTTACGGTCTCGCATGTTTCTAAAAACTTGGCTTCCTTCGTGCACAATATACTATAAATTTCTTTCACACTTCTAAAAGTCCTACATATCTTTTAAGCTAACTGGAATTCTTATGTTACTAATGTTCGAAACGTTTATAAACGAAAATATAAATATATATTTTTTTATTACGGAAATAAACTTTTTACTAACAAATTGAAGAAATAAATTGTTTTAAATGGCAATCACTTTATAAAATCTAAGTTTCAGCCATCCACGCACTCTGATGTATCATAAATTACTTGTATTTGATGTCACACTATAGCAGAAAACGTGAAATTCCAACATCCATATCGGAAGACTTTGTTTTTATCTGGGTGGAACAATCGCAGTCGTCCAATAGGGATATGAGGGTAATTTTTTTTGCATCTGCCGGCATGAAATAGAAAGTACCTAGTGAGGTCAAATATAAAGTCTTAGTGTTTAGACGTCAACACCGACCTTTTAGGTGGAAATTAGAATTTCTGAAATTGTCAAAAATTTTTTTAATATAATAATTTTGTGTAAATGGTGGTCTTCCGATAGGGATAGTGGAATGAAAGTTTGTTTGCTATTGTCCGATAGTAAATAGGTCGAGTATTCTGACCCGGCAAAAGATGCCGGATTTTCTTTTTCCCTTCGGGCATATTTTATCGTGTACTAAATTGAATTCCAAAGAATTTATCATGATTTCCAAACGATTCATTATGAATTCCAAACAATTCTAGATTAATTTCAACGCGTTAAGAAATTAAGGATTGAAAAAATATATCGGATAATAGAAAATTAAAGGGAGATCTTGATGACAGGTGGAGGTTATGTTTCATCTGTATGATGGAACATTTACACTACACTTCCCTATATAAAGGAGTAGTGGTTTAAACAATACTATTTATGTGACCAGTCGCAGGGGTGCCTTCCCGCCCCCCATGAGACGTTGGAAAGGGGAAGGGGTTTGATCAACATTATTTCTGTGTCCAGTCACAGGGGTGCCTTCCAGCCCCCCCACGAGACGTTGGAAAGGGGTCGGGATTTGACCAATTTATATCTGTAACCAGTCACAGGGGTGCCTTCGCACCCCGCACGAGACTTTAGCAAGGGGTAGGTATTTGACCAAAATTATTTCTGTAACCAGTCACAGGGGTACCTTCCCGCCCCCACGAGACACTGGAAAGGGGTAGGAGTTTGACCAACATTACTTCTGTGTCCAGTCACAGACGTGCCTTCCAGACCCCCACGAGACGTTGGAAAGGGGTAGGGATTTTACCAAAACTATTTCTGTAACCAGTCACAGGGGTGCCCCCCCCCCACAAGACTTTGGCAAGGGGTAGGGATTTTACCAAAACTATTTCTGTAACCAGTCACAGGTGTCCCTTCCCGCCTCCCGCGAGACGTTGGAAAGGAGTTAGAATGTGACCTAAATTATTGCTGTGATTGTTACAAGTAACTATATAATAGTAGATTGCGTGCTAAAGGGAGAGGTTTTCACCAACAACCGTTGTGGAAAGTTTGACTTTCGTTTCTAATATGGACGAATGATCAGTTGGATAGCAGGAATGCCAAAAAACCTTAAGAACCCATAGAAATCCAAAGTCAGTCAACCCAAAATTTGGACCACAATTTATGCGTCCAACATAACGGTTATTAAAGTTATCAAAAGTTACCGATCTATTACCATCAATTTCTAAAATTTTCTCAAATTAGCATATATTTCCATCAATTATCATAATTTTAAAAATGTATGAAAACTTTGATGAATTACCATAATTTCTAAAATTTATGGAAATTTATCATTATTGTGGAAATTTATGAAATTTTTGGAAATTTATCAAATTTTTAGAAATTTATAGAATTTGTGGAAATTTATGAAAGTTGTGGTTTGTAGAAATTTATGATAATTTACGCAAAATTATGACGTCATTAAAAATATGCCGAAAGAGAAAATTAAAATACGTCAAAATCTACCGGAAGAGAAAAATTTCGGTACAAATAGCCTCTTTTCCAGCTCTCCTTATTTGTACCGAAAAAATCAAGCTATTTGTACCGAAATTTCGGTACACGTAGCCACGGCCTTAAATAAAAGTAATATGTGAAATAAAATCCGAGAATTGAGCGTTAAGAGGAAAATTAGAATCTTTTAATTATAGGAATACTAGGATGAAACTTTTTTGCTGTTGTCCAGCACTAAGTACATGTTATTTGTGAAATTAAATCAGAGAACCGAGCGTGAGAATTGTCTAAAATAATTTATTACCTTAATTTATTGCTAAAAAATTTATTATCGTAATTTAAAAAAATAATTTAGGTTTTTTTAAACGTGGCGAAGTTCAACGAAATGATTTGTTTTTAAATTTGGCAAAATTTTATAAAATAAAAACAATTTCTTTGAAAAAATTATACTTAAATAACGTCACAAATAAAAATGATAATAATAATTCAACTAAATAAGTTGTTTCTAAAATTGGATAAGCTCTTGTAAAATAATAATAATTTCTTTAAAAACATTATATTCAAATTGAATAAAGAAATTTCATTTTCCTCTAAGTCTTCGGTTCTTGGATTTTATTTCACAAATCATTTACTTGAATTAATTGTCCGACAACAGAAAAAAAAAGTTTCGTCCTAGTAACCTATCATAAGACTACGATTTAAACAAATTTATTAAATGTAATAAATTGAATAAAATTTAATGGATTATGATTTTATCCTTAAGACTCGGTTGTCAGATTTTATTTAATATATTACATGTACTTGATGTCGCATAACAGCAAAAAATGCATCCCAATATACCTATTGGAAGATTGTGCTTTATACAAATTTATTAAATTGAAAAAAATGCTAAGTTTCCTCTAACCTCCGAGACCTCATATTTTCTTTCACTGGATACTCGTATTGTATATCGTAAAACACCAAAACAAAATCCATCCCTTTCTCTCTATGAGATTTTTGCTGTTGTACGTCATCAATAATACAAGTAATTTGTGAAATAAAATCCGAGAACAAAGCGTTTAGTGGAAATGTTGTATTAAATTTTTTTAATATATGAGAGTGCATGGATGGCTAAAACCTAGTTGTCATAACCTAATTACTGTCTTAAATAATTTATAACTTTATTTTATTAGTAAAAAGTTTATTTCCAAAATTTAAAAAAATGAAATTATATTTTTCTTTATGAACGTTGAGAACTTCAGTTACATAAAAATGTAACTTAGTTTAAAAGATATCTAGGACTCTGAACCTTGAAAGAAATTTAAATATATTCTATAAATTTTCGAAAATCTTTTCAACGTTTTATATATTGTAAATCGCTTTCAAATTTCTAAAGTTCCTAAATGCATTTTAAACTTACTTAAACTGATTTCAAAAATCTTCATCCAGTTAAAAAAATTTGTAATCTCTTCAAGTTGCCTTAAAATCTTCCTGATTTTTTTGGAATATTTGAGAAAGCATTTGAAATATTTTTAAATCATTTACAATTTTCTCTAAAAAGTTATTTTTTAGAATAAAAAGTAATTTGAAATATTCTCATGAATTTTGAGACATGTTTGTATTTTTTGAAACATTTTAAAATTCTTAAAAAGATTTGTTTTTGAAGAAAAAAAAAATATTTGGTTATAAATTGTTTGAAATCTTTTCAAGCATTAAAGAAAAGGAGTGTAATAAAGAAAACAGAGCTCAAAAATATGAGAAGTTAAGTGGATTAGGCACTACAGGGGACACAACTTTCTCTAGACTTGAATGAGTTAGAAGAACGTAAATGAGTTAAATCAGTGATTTAACTCAAATTACCAGAAAGTACAAAACTCGTAATGTGAAAATTTTAATTTTTTGTTAAAATTTTGTAATTACTTGTCAAATTTTTTAAAAGTGTCTCAATTCTAGACAAAAAATGTTCTCGTTTTTATTAGATTTATTTTTGTAATTTTCTACATTTTTTAAAGATTTTTATTTCTCTTCAAATGGTCAAAAAATATCTTTCAAGGAAAATTTGACGCGACATTTATTAAGCTTTTCAACGGTTTTTTAAAAAAGTTCCTTGCTCCTATTTTTAAAGGAGATTAACGTTTCAAAATCAGAAGTGATTTTTATTAGTACTTGCGATGGTCGTACGGACAATTTCACCTTAACCGTAAAATACATGTTTTTTACGATCAATTTTTATTGAACTCAGTTTTAAATCTTGATTGTTAATTTTGTAAAGTGTTTCCTTCCATCTATTGTCTTTATTTTGAACCAAATAAAAAGAAAGGAATAAAAAGACAATATTGACAATCATCTACAACATTTATCACTTAAATTATTATTTCTTTTCATTATTTCCTATCCTTAGTTTTTGAATCTCCCGTTTTCAATAAAATTGCTCAAGTACTTTTCAGATTTACTATCTTCCAAGGTACTCGTAAATAAACCAACACTTGAAAAAAGAGCCATTAGAATCAAGTTTAAATGTTTAATTTTTCACTTTTTAGATTTGAATTAATTAATGGAACACATAAATGGAAAAACATGAATTATAGTTCGTGTCTATCAATTCCCCACAACCATTCCTAAATCAGATGAATATTTCACTTACTTCACAATACTTCAATAATTAATAATAATCAACTCCTGTCCATTTTGTTATTAATAATCATTTTCGTTTCGAAAAAGGCATTATATAAAATGAAGAAACATAAAATTTATTCAAATTATAACATTAATCAATTGAAGTATATAAAAATTTGAATGAAAAGAACTTTGCAACAACTAGAAGGGGTCAGTTACTTATAAGTGTCTAAGTTTGAAGAAAAGGCAAATCATATTAATTAAATTCAAATTTACTGGGAGCCAAATATGGATAATAAATTGAATCCCCTCATAATATAACGTTACGTTTTACGTCATGAGATAAGGGTCAGTATACTAACACTCATTAATCTAAAAAGTTATAGCTTCAAAGATCATCTTCTCTTTCCGTGTCCTTATTTGTATACATATAGAGTGTACATTTTACTATAAACTCTAGTTAAAATCATAATATCTGCAATGACATAACAGACAGAATTTAATTTAAATTCCAAAAAATACTTTTTTCTTTTTCTGATTTTGTTCGTAATACTGAATATTTAACTATTATTAATTTACATGTCACATCCAGGCAATTGAAATTAATGGATGCATGGAGCAAACAGTTTTGGTCAAACATGGTTGGCTGAAGGCAGTTGAGGGTAAATCACTGTAAGCCAAGGGGTCGTGGCACTCAAATGGAATAATTATCCTTTATGATCAAGTTAATTTCACGCGCCGAGAATATGGGCTTTCTACACATTGGCTGACCGAGATCGCTTATTATCACTGCATGATTTATGTTGACTGCTCTAATTTCACCGATTGGAAGATGTTATGATTATACTTTTCACATCCCTTTACCTACTCGTTCCATTTGTAGAAATTGCCTCTTAATATCTTTGCACTAACTGTGTAAAGATTATGGTATGCTCTCTTAGGGATGAAGTTAGCTAACAATTCAGAGATATAATCGGTTTGGAGTTTAATAATTATATTATTCAAGTTGTACAGGCAATTTCCTCTTGAATTATCCTACACAGACTATTCATAATATTTTGAAAATACTAGAGAAAAACACGTAGTTTTTAAGTTGAAATATAAAATTATTATCAATGTAACATTTTTGTATTTTTGGAAGTACCTATTAACTAAAACAATAGAACAGAAAAGCAAGGATAATATTTCAAATAATCGATGACAATTTATATCATAACTTTAGAATTAATTTACAATATTTTTGTGCAGTATATAGATAATCAAACCGTTGCATTCTGGTTCAAACATACCAATTTATGACGAAAAACACTGATATAACCTTAAGTTGTTTAAAATTGTAAGTATAATTTGGTAGTAAAACAAGAAGGACTAGATTTTACTCAATCAAGTAAATTTCTTCTTGTTATGGTTGAGTTTATTTCATCACCTTCAACAATTGACGAAATGTAGATTTCTGGGCTTTTATATTACAGTTGAACTCGGACATATGTGCTCCGGATATATGCCTTCCAAGAATTGACGCTACGCCGCGAGTATGGGTGAGAGGAGCTGCGGGGGGTTGTGTGGTATAGCGAATAAGCACGATGGCGAGCTGACGTCGATCAACAGTGAGGCTGTGATGTCTAAGGCCAACTGAAGCCAATGGGACTGATTGGATTATTTTATGTGATGGAATGAGCCTGTCTTTGACATTAACGCAGCATCCTCTGACACATGAATACATATCGCGAAGTAGTATCTCGAAGTTATTGGAGCATATGTTAATGAAAAAGAGCAATGAATATTAATCTATTTTGATCAAAAATGTTATACTATGGTTCAAAATTAATTATTTTCTATGAGATTTCTTGTTAATTGTTAATTGAAATTCAAATTTCTTCTGAATTGGCGGCGCTGCCGTTGACTGACGCCAACAGGCTCTTCGCCTCTATAAAGAAAACAAAGAAGAAGTATCGGTTAGGTAGAGAGAGTATGATCGTTTCGAAACAAAAAGTAAGACCTGTCATTGGAACACAATCGGATCGTCTCTCTCTGTATCACATGGTAGAAAGAGAGGTTCCATCGACTTCAGCAACAGAAGTCCTAACCTCAAACTGTCAAGTGTTGCTGTGGGTATTGTGAAAACTGTGTTTTTCGTGGACAGTTAATTTGATATTTATAAAAGTAAGTGATTTTCTGTCAAACAACTTCTTCATATATCTGGTTATGAAACTGCGTCGCATGCGTTATGCGATTATGCACAAGTGCGTACTTCCCCACTTGAAATGTTGACGTGAGGTGTTTTGGTGCAAAAAAATTAATGTGATTTTAGATTCTGCTGTCTTCGAGTAATTTGATCAAGCGAGCGACAGAGTATCTGGACCGATTATTCAAGAGAAATCTCGCATTTTAAACGAGATGCTCAAGGACCCGCAAACGTTTAAATTACGTAAGCAGAAAACACATTTATTTTAACGTATAACAGCTAACTTTCTTCCTCATTTCCCTTAAATACTTAAGGGTGTAGCTTCGAATAGTACATACCTCCGATTGATTCGAAACTACGTACATCAATGTATTTTGACTCGCTGATTACGAAAATGATAGTGAAAATACCCGCAAATTTTATATTCATGGTGAAGACCATGAAAAACCCATGAAAGTAATTGTTTTTTTGCGTTTATTTCAGTGAATCATACGCATTTACGAAAAAGATTCAAATAAAAGTTGTAGCTCTTGGAAAATACATCTCTTATGTTGCCTAGATTTATCACCTGAATCCAGTATTTTGCGAGAAAAATGGGACAATGTTCCAGCAAGTACGTTTTGCCAAGACTCCGTTAATTTCGGTATTGCCTACTTACGCACTTTACCACGGGAAGTTTGGAGCTTGTTCTTGAAAGTGCATGTTTTTTTTGCTTTTTGTATTTATTCTTGTTTTTTTTTTGCTTTTTGTATTTTGATTCATTTTTATGCATTTTTTGTATTTTTTGTATTCTAATTTCTTCTTCTTGTAATTTTTGGATTTCTAAACAAAAAGTTAAGCTTAACGACAGGAGAACGTAAAAAATTAGTTGTCCTTGCCAGGATAGCAAATTTTTATGTCGTTGATCAACCTTTGAAAAAAAATCTGCGTTTAGCTTCCTTACATGACCCCACCACAAAAATTCGCAAAGATGGTCTGCTAAGTTATTTTTGTAAACTTCACCCCATGATAGGGAGCGTCGCATACACGGCCAGGACGATTCGATATTTTGTGTGTCCACTCCGGTTTCCTGATTTACATACTCTTTGGAATGATTTACAGTTTTGTGGGTATCACCATGGGCTTCCAAATTTGAGTAGACTTTCCAGTAGTCCGTTTGGATTTCTGTGCCAATCGCAATATGCTTTTGGATCAAAGAGAGTAAGGTAGTTTCATCTCTTTTGTTATCAGGGCAAATTTCAGGTCGATAATTCTCAAGATGCCGCCTGTGGATCATTCCCAAGATCCAAGAGCCTTTCACCGCACTTCCTCTTTCGAACTTTCTACGTCCTATTTTACATTCATCGATTTCCACAATTTCACCAACGCCTCCTATTTTACCTTCATTTCCAAACTGCTCTTCAAGAGCAACCATACAAATTTCTCGACAAAAGGAAAAGCGATCGGCAACACTTTCCCTGGGCACCTGCTGACCTTCAATACTACTGCTTTCGAAAATGGTTTGTTCAAACGTTAAATTAACAGCAAAGCTGTATGTAATAAGCATACAGGCTGCTGCTGAAATGCGAGATTGCTCAAACCAAGTATCTTTCGCTACAGTAGCATTATGACAGTATTTGCCCTTTTTTTTGCATAAAAATAGACCACAGGTCAATCGTGGGTCGCGTACAGCCATGCTCTTTTTATTTGTAGCACAATATCTTGTGCTTGGAATAAGTCCGATATCACGTAACCACTGAAGGGTTTTTTCGCGATCTTGGAAAATAGAGCTCAAAATAAAGATGTTATGAGTCCGATTCATTTTCAAGAACTCACAATAATTTTTGCGCACAATCTGATCTAAATGCACTGTTACGGTGAAAATCAGAAACGAGAAGTAAACAGATTGCGATGAAGTCAACAAAAAATAATAATCTAAATAGCAATAATTAAGAAACAGACTCTAAGTAGCAACACATACAGCCCGATGATAGACCCTGTGTAGCGACACAACTAAATAGACGACAGACCCGACGTCAGTGACCCACGTCATTGGTAGAGAAAACAGAATAAATAGCTATTCTTACCCTTTTCCAACGTCACATGGGGGGGGGCCGGAAGGCACCCCCGTAACCAGTCAGATAAATAATGTTGGCCAAACCCTTACCCTTTTCCAACGTCACGTAGGAGGCAAGAAGGCAACCCTGTAACTACAGTTCGATAAATAATGTCGGTGAAAACTCTTACCCTTTTCCAACGTCACGTGGGGGCCGGAAGACACCCCTGTGACTGGTCACAGAAATAAATTGGTTCATATACCTTCCCCTTCTCAAATTCTTGCCGAGGGCGGGAAGGCCACCCTATCACTAGCCACAGCAATAATGTAGGTCACGTACCTTCCCCTTTCCAACGTCTCGTTGGGGACGCATTCCTGTAACTAGTCACATAAATAACGTTATTCAAACAATTACCCTTTTCCAACGTCATGTGGAGGCGGTAGGGCACCCCTGTGACTGGTCACAGAAATAATGTAGGTCACATCCCTACCCCCTACAATTTTTCAATATTTCTTGAGACAGTATATCACTGTATTTGGATAAATATTAATATTAACATTTTTGAAAATTTTTCTGCTTCCTGTCATATTCGAGAAACGATATCTGGCTGTCATGTGTGACAAATTATTGTTTACTTATTTTTTTAGAAAATCAAAAAAATTATAATCAATATAATTGTCTAAATAAATTTTTTTTTCATGATTCAAAAGTCTCCTAGAGATATGACCGAGACGCACTGTAACGATACCTTTAGATTTTTTCTGGGACTACTAATTCGTTCTAGCTATATGTTCGAAGATGGAAATCCATATTCAGAGGATTTTTCGAATGAGAGTGGAGGGGGAAAAATAATGTTTAAATGGAAGTTTATAAATTTAAAAAAACTTTTCTGCTTTCTGTAGTATTCGAGGAACGATATCTGTTTGTCATTTGTGAGAAATTATGTTCACTTATTTTTTAAACAACTTATAAATATTGTAAAGAATATAATTGTTCAAATAATAATTTATTATTTATGATTCAAAAATGTCCTAGAGATATGACCGAGACGCCTCCCATGATACCTTTAGATTTTTTCTGGGACCATTAGTTCGTTCTAGCTATATGTCCGTATGTGAAAATCCATATTCAAATGGCTTTTTGGTATTCAGTGACAGTGGAGGGGATATAAACAACGTTCAATTGATTTATTTGTTACTATTATTGGTTCTTCATACTTGACAATAGTATTATCTTTTTCAGTGTGTGTTTATTTAGTGTTAGTTTACATTATTGCAAATTAAATTATCAAAAATGTAAACAATTGTTATAAGCATTGTATTTGTGTAAGTAATTATTTTTTCGCGTTGAATAAAAAATGTCTTGGGAGTATTTGATTGAAGTATCTAACAATATGCTTGAAACTAATTTCGGACTGATACATTTGTTTATATTGAGTTCTGAATGGTTTATAACAATTTAATTGCTTAAAAATATTTTTTTTTTGCCTAATTCGAAAATCTCCTAGAGATATGGCTAAGACGAGTCCAGATATGTTTTTGGTTTTTCAATAGGACAATTAATTTTTTTTAAATAAATTCCCCAATTTTCAAATCTGTATGTATAGCTAAATTCAGGGTCGTGATATTAATGGGGTTTTTATGGTTTTCACCATAAAAGTAAAGGACAATGTTGAAAATCGGTCGATTTTCGCCCCGCTCCGAAACGTTTTCTATTTATTTAAAATTGCTTCAACAGACGTGTATTTGATGGGAATTCGTATGTTTAAAACCGGCGTATTTCAGGGAAATTGCTCCAGGTTGCCATACATGCGTAAAATCATATAAACCTTGTTCAACCTTTGAAGGTAGATTCTTGGAAATCGATCTATTTTTGCCCTACTCTTGAACGTTTTCTAGCTATTTGAAATTTCTCTGATAGGCGAGTATTTGATGAGAATACATGTTTAAAACCGGCTTACTATGGGGAAATGCTCAAGTTTGCCATACATGCGTAAAATCATATAAACCTTGTTCAACCGCTGAAGGTGGATTCTTGGAAATCGATTGATTTTCGCCCCGCCCTGAAACGTTTTCTAGCTATTTTAAATTGCTCTAATAGGCTCTTATATGATGGGAATGCATGTTTAAAACCGGCTCACTCTGGGAAAATGCTCAAGTTTGCCATACATGCATGAAATCATATAAACCTTGTTTCACCGCTGAAGGTGGATTCTTGGAAATCGATCGATTTTCGCCCCGCTCCGGAACATTTTCCAGCTATGTCAAATGACTCTAGTAGACTTATATTTGATGGGAATATACGTATAGAACCAGCGTACTTTGGGGAAATTGTCCGTATTCAGAGATACGACCAGTATCGTCTTCGAATCCACCTTCGGCGGTTAAACAAGGCTCATATGATTTCACGCATATATAGCAAACTGGAGCGATTTCTCCGGAGTATGCTGATTTTGAGAATGTATTTACATTAAATACACGCCTATTAGAGCAATTTCAAATAGCTAGAAAACGTTCCGGAGCGGGGCGAAAATTGATAGATTTTTAACATTGTCCTTTCCGGGTATTTTCACTATCATTTTCGTAATTAATGAGTCAAAACACATGGGTATACGCAGCTTCAAATCATTTGGAGGTATGTACTATTCGGAACTTTATCTTTTTTACCCTTGTCTCCATATTAGAAAAACAATTTTCGAAATATTTTTTACCATGCAGTAAAATCCACCGGAAACGGTTTGGGTGACTGTTTACGTTCGAAGTGGAGCAATGTGAGGGGCTTATTTTTTATTTACGTAGCTATCCACTGTTGCCACATGAAATACACAAAACTTCTAACAAAATCCAATCTTCGCCTACAAAATGAGAATATTTCACAAGAGAAGAAAACCACTCTCCCGAGCCGAAGTGTCACTAAATTGAAACTAAAAAAGTTTGATCGAAAAATGTTATCCAGGTTTGAGGAAGTGAAATAAAATAATGCTTTCGAGATACTAAGTTTCTGAATATGCATGAAAAAAGTTTGATGTAAAAAATCTAGCCAATTTCAAGAATATCGACTGACAATTTAGAAATTAAAATTTCATTGGTTTTCAAAATCTGTTTTGAATAGCAATTACGAAAAAATTCAATTTTCTAAAAAAATAAAAACTTGCTTCCGAGATATAAGGATGCTGCATGAGAATAAAGTATATTTGATAAAAAAAATGATTCTGTTCTGAGGAAAGCAAAATTAAAGATAGAAATATCACAGCGTGACAGACATATTTGTGATAAAAATAAATAGTTTTTTCATTGAATGATAATAATTGTAAGAATTATCACCGTAAAAAGGTTTAAAATTATTATTACGTTAAAATTGAAACTAATATAATCAATTATTCTTTTCAATGATTGTAGCAAAAAATTAAATTGAAAAAAATCCTTTTATCATCATTTGTATAAGTCGGTCCGTTATATTTTAATAAAAAATGCACCAATAACTCTCTCGTGCCTGCAAATTTCGAACATTCCAAGTATTTTAGCATTACTGCACTGCCCAACAGCAGCAAGATGAGTATTTTTCACACTAAAATTCAATTTCCGATCAGTTCAATTTGGATATTCAGTTGAAATTAAGGAGAATATTTGATGTACGAAATTGTTTCGAGGATTTCTTAAAATAGGCAAATATGCTGCTCATAAAAAGTGGAGAGTCAAATTTCTGAAAAACACCTGTTTCCTCCCAAACTGGTCAGTTTCGAAAGCAGAGGCGCTAAATTCAGTCCGTTAAATTTTCATGAACTTGGGGAATTCTACACATTTTCTTATTTATTGCTAAACTGGAGAAGGCTGCTGCCTTCAGTATGCAACAGACACCAACGATGACTCTCTCGGTTCTAATTTTGTCCCCATACTTCCTTCGAATGACTGAAGTCTGATGGAACTAACATTAAAATTGGACTCACCACATTACGAAGAATTGGCTGATTATGTTGGACATGATTTCTACTCACATAATACATTTCTCGCATCAAGATGGTAGTTGGGTGTAGACTTTAAACAATAAATAATACAAATAAGAGCGTAGCCTCGAACTGGGCTGACACTTTGATGAAAAACATGCCCCCGGCAAAGTTTTAAGCGATGAATGGAGACTGGTTGTTTGAATGCTAGAGGTGTGAATGACCTTAAGGAAAGACAATTTCGAGAAACAATGCACGTAAGGAAGCTAGATATGTTATATGTGCCTAAAAAAAAGAGAAAGAAATGCGATAGAAGAGTAATAGAAAATGAAGAGCTAGAAATCGGACTCGAACTATGGTCAGGAGTAGATAATGAATCACATTGCAGCCAAGGAGTTGGTCTGATTTTGAATGAGAGAGCAAAACAGCATGTCATATAGTATAAGTTTGTATCTCCCACGTTGTTGTGGGTTAGGATGAGAGTAGGAATCCGAAGATTACTTATTACATGGAGTGAAACGCGAAGGTACGGACAGGGTGCTAGGTCATTTCAGAGGTCCAAAAATGAATAATAACGGGGGCAGATTGGTTAGCTTACACTTTAAAAAAGCCTTGTTTATTACAAATACTTGGTGCAGGCATAAAATTATCCGCTTATACACTTGGTGCAAGCGTTAATAAAGGTTCTGAATGTGAAACGCATAATTAAATCTTTTTTTTTAAAATGAACATGGGTTAAGGATGGAGGAGAAGGAGAACTAAAAAGACGAAGCAGGCGCAAATCAAGATAGAGAACTTGCAAAAACCGAAAGTGCGAATAGAATTTCAGAATAAGATAAACGAACGCCTAGATAGGACAATTTGGGAGATGCTAATACGCAATGAAGATATAGAGGACTCGTATACAATGTTTCAGGATATCATTATAAGGGGTGCAACTGAAGTGTGTGGTACAGTGGTTGTAGGAAGAATCACTGTTCAGTGGGCACAAAAGTTAGCGACGCCTTTACGACATCGTTACGACATCGTTACGACATTTTTACGACAACTTTACGCTATCCTATGTCCATGTCGTTAAGATGTCATCACGATATCGTAGAGACGTCGTATGATCTGATGACGTCTTTTCAACATCGTAAAGACATCTTACCGACATGGACATAGGATGTCGTAAAGTTGTCGTAAAGATGTCGTAATGATGTCGTAAAGACGTCACCAAATTTTTTTGTGCCCGCTGGGTGGTGATGCTTTGTAGAATGATGAAATCCACGCAGCCGTTAACGAGAAGAAGCAAGCGTATCGAAGAAAGTTAGGTATTACAGGTGTTGGCGATAACGAGAGAATTAAACTAGAAGATTATCATAGGGACATGAACAGAAGAGTGGAAACACTAGTTAAAGAAAACACGGGTGAAATCAAAACGGAAGAAGACAAACAAATGCAAAACGATTTTTAAGGAAATAAGATATTATTTTGGAAATGGGAGAAGGGCAGAAATCAGCCGACTCTACATGATCAAGTTACAGAATCGTTTCGGGACTGAAGTATTAGAACTTTTAAAGCCATGGAATATTAAATTTTTAATATAATATATAATATATATTAAGGCGGCTCCCGCGCCTCCAAGTAAACACAGCTCGTTTCATTGAATCATGTATCCAGTGTATGTATATTGTGTGTATGAATATATATATATATATATATTCGGTTTCGGTTTCGGTCTCTATTCCTTTGGAATAGAACTCAAGGGATATTAATTTTCGTTTGTTTTTTGGGATTTTGAAAATGCTATAACTCTGATAATTTTTATTTTATCGAAAAATTTCATTGAAATCAATTGTTTGTATTTTGGGGTTCTACTGATAACCGGACAAAGAATTTTCCATATTAAAAAAAAGTGGTCTCAACGATTTTCAAAACCTGCTCACTTTTTGAATTCTTATCTAAAATAGCTGGTTGACAAATCGTTTTTTCTTTTTAAGTCTTCAAAAAGTGTGCCAAAGCACAATCCAATCTGATCAATCTTTCGAAAGTTATCGTGCCTACGATACTACAGACTACAGACGGACAGACGGACAGACGGACAGACGGACGGACAGACAGACACCTTCGTAAAAACCGTTTTTTCTGACTCAGGGGGCCTCAAAACGTCAAAATTTAATTGAATCCCCGAAAGTCATTTTTCACACAAAACCAATACCTTCTCATTGAGATGAGAATGTAAAAAGTAATAATACTGATTGAAAAAAGACCATGTAGTTGAAAATTTCGGTTGTAATTGTATAACAAATATAAATATTTCCTCAAAGTGTTGTAGAATATGGGCTTCAATTTTCTAGTCACTGAATATGTTCTGTAAATGTTTAGCTTATTCTAAATTAGTGAAGGGATACTAAGTTATGATCAGTCCAACAAATCTTAAGATGAAAGAAGTTTCCACAGATGTCCGAAAAATTCTTTTAGCCTATATTTTCCTTTAAACACATCTTAAATTGATGTGTCCACTCACGAAAAAGGAGGAAAAAAGCGTGTGAAAAAGTATAAAAATTGAAGAAGTGAAAGGTTTCAGTTTTCACTTTTTTGAATACTTTTACACTTTCACTTTTATTGCTTATTAGGAGTATATGCTTTTTTCATTACCAAAATGCAGCTGAGATGAGATAACAAAATTTATTAATTATTTGTAGGCAGATTGATTTTCAACACTAGGAACTCTTCAATATCAATTACTAATCATGTAGAACTCTTATGTAAATATATACCTTTTTACTAACTATCCCTTTTAACTACTTATAAATTATTTTAGTAAATCAATAATTAGAATAATATGCTTGGCAGGCCTATATTTAATTCCTTAACAAAATCAAATGACTTGATAATTGTAAAATTATCCTCAAATACAGAAAATTAAAATTAGCCGAACCCACAGCAGTCTGAATCCACTTGATCACTCCCACGCACAGGTCTAATGAAATTATTGCAATGAATCTTCATTGGGAAATTCTTTTACCTAGAAATATTTAATTTTCTTACAAATTTCATTAAATTTTACTGCAGGGTTTTTGTTGAAACTGTAAAATAACAAAATATATCAAGGTGATGGGTACAGCGATTGGCCACCTTTGGCAATGATTGGCCACTTTAAAATGATAATATATTGGGAAATATAGAAAATTCGATCTTATAATAAATAGCGTAAAGTCTGTTGAGAACAATATTGCACTGTTTATTAATAGTTTTATTTGTGAATATTCATTAATTATGTATATTTGAAGCCAATCATTGGGATGAGGGTGTGGCCAACCATTTTACCCACTACCCTATAAGTTTTAATTTGTATGCATAATTTATACTATAACGTTTAAAATTTTTGAACCTCAAAAATTGGAAAGAATCCTATTTAAAAATTAAATGATTGGACACAAGAATGTTGCTAGAGTCAAGTGGTATAATTATTGAAAACGGTGAAAAAATATTTTGAAAAGAAAAGATTTCAAAGTTCTAGGGATGTGCATTTGAATTATTATATCTGAAAACAAATGTGGCTCAGTCAGTGATGTGCTTAAATTATTGCCTAGTTGGGCTGCAAAATAGAACCTTATGTCTCGCAAGTTCGAATCTCGATGCGAAGAAGCGAAAAGTTTTCTCAAATTTTCTGATCGTATCTTGTCCAAAAATATTTTTCCTCTGATGATGTAATCTAGTGTTCTTGAAAATCCCTCTTAATGTCCATTCAGCTTTCAACAAGTTTAAAGAGACTATTTTTTGGTATTTTATATTTGTAAAAGGCCCACACGGGTGCCCTGAGGTTAATTTTTTTTGAAAGTCTTGTCACTTCGGAAATCATTGCAGATCTTGATTCTAGAACATTTTTTACGTTTAAACACGCAACGACGGAAGTCGCAGATAGTGCCGTTTTTTAGGCCACTTCAAAAAAATGTGTTTGTTTACTTATTTCTACATAAAAATAGTAGAGGGAAATTAATTTTTACAACGCCCTGTTAAAAAATAGTATTTTTTAAATATACGTATACAGTCAATGTATATTTGTAAAGTAATAATTGTAAACAACAATTTCTTTGACAACAAATAAAAATATTGAGTCACACATGGTTACTATTGTAAGAACATATGGCTTTGAGTGATTGTTGATCATATTGAGCATGATTTGGTGAAACTTTATATCTACTGCACATCGACAGAAAATCAAAATGGACTGATTCCATAGCTTGCTCAGTATAAAAACTGAGACCTTTTTTGTATACGGAACAAAAATCAACTACGTAGTAAAATACTGCGTGCACTTTTGGAGTAACTGAAATGTTTAAATCCAAGGTACTTGTTTTAAATTTCTAAATGGATTGATCATATTCTTCATGTCGTGCGCTTCCAAGGCAATCTTCAACAACATTTTCGTAACTACTCAATACAACAACGTATTTTGGACATTCTAGATCACTTTTCGCTCGGAGAACATCAATTTTACTTAGCAACATTTTACAAGAATTTCCATTGAAGCCTACGTACCACCGTGAGTAATTTCTCGTTCAACCTTGCTCTCTTTAATCCAGTCGTTCATTGCTTGCTCACATTCTACTGACATTTTATCAATCAGTGTGTTGACAACACCGAGCATCAAATGCAATTCGGGTGGTGGAATAATATCCAAAATTTTAGTATTTTCATCGCAAGAAAATATTGGTGGGTGTATGCAACTTTGGAAATCCTTGGCGTCTTTTTTGTTATTACCTGTTTTGGACCATGCTTGATAATTATTTAAACAGTTACGGATTCTACGAAACTCGCCACTTTCTTTCAGTCCGTTGTTAATCTCATTAAAATAAATAAATTTTATATCCATTATAAAAGTACTTCAATCTTATATATGGGCGATTTTCAAATAGATTTCAATTTGTATGTCCCTCGATGTTTATTCCATGTTCCTATAACATTTTTGACCTACTAAGGGAATTACAGCACATATGGTGGTCTACTTTATTAGTCCGTACAAAAAAAAAAGTACAAAAAAATTACAGTCAGGCATACCTTTTTTGTAATTAAGTAGTCAGTTTTTACCCTCCCTATAGTGTCCCTCCTTACAGATTCACATACTTGAAATGTGACTGGACTGGTAAAAAATTTTTTCATAATATTGGCCTCGGGCACTTTTTTTCAAATATATGATGCAGTTCAAATTGCAATACTAACATGCTAGAGATTATAAGTACTGACTGAAAGAATCATGCTTATATGTCTGTCCCTCGGTTTGTTAACAACTCCGAAGCCTCTATAATTTTAAAGAATTTGAGGTGATAATTCGTATTATAATCGATTATAATTATGAAAAATAAGTATTTTTTATTAAATTTTAAAAACACTTGACGTTCCCAGAGTCTCATAATTGATTAAATCCGCGTAAGTCGTCAGAGAACACGGAAAAAAATATCGGTTAATTTGAATAACAACCCCGAAGCCTGCCAAAAAAGAGGTACAAACGCAAAATAATTTATTTTCAAACAAATTTCCCCATCAAATTCGAAGGTCTGATTGAGCAAAACGCTTTTCCAAATTTGGAATTATTTTGTTTAAGAATGGTCTGTTTTATATCACTTGAAAATTGCAAATAACAACTCTGAAGCTAACGACTCTGGAGCCTTTTAACCACTCCGAAGCCTTTTTTTGCACTCGCTGTTACGTCAAGGAGATAAGTTTGAATTGTAAAAATCAAAATTGTAAATAATTACTTAAACAAATTTTCAATAACGTAGTTATTCTTCGTGAATAAATTAATTTGGTCATACGGTCATATAATAGGCAATGGATTCAGATGTCAAAGAATGAAAATTTGTCATGTTTAACCGACGTACGTTTCGACCTAATTGCAGGTCTTCTTCAAAGTTAATTATCACCTAAGTCAAAAATTAATATAATTGTAAAGTCTAATTTTATATACATTTTTTTTTGCTGATAGATAGTTAAAAAGTTAGTTTCAAAACGTTTTTCGATTATTCACCTGTAGTGATGTTCATAAATCCTTAGAAACATTTCAATTCTGTTGTTTTTATTATGGTCAGTTTGGTGTAAAAATTTTTTACGGTTTCAATATTAAAACTTAGTCTTCGTTTTCTCTTGTCATATTTTCATTTATACAGACTAAGTTCTTGTGTGTTAAAAAGAGTTGAAATTGAAATGTCTTTTACAATATTGGATAATCTGTATTTTAAATAATTTGATTATATACATATAGATTTTCAATAAAGTGAAGAAAAATCTAAAAAATTTCAAAATAATTCTTTGAACAAATTAAAAAAAAATCAAACAAATTTTCTGAGCAAATTTTCAGAAAAAATTCCAAACAAATTCTTGAGAACAATTTTCAAAAAAGATGAAAAAAATTTCAAACAAATTTTCAAAAAAAAAATTTGAATAATTTAGAAATTTTTTTAGAATGTGCAGATAAATTTTGCACATTAAAAAAATTTTCGAATTATTTTGACACGCTAAGCCTGCCAAACCTTGTTTCAAACCTCTATAATAATGTACTTTAAGTAAAAGAATAATTTAAACACAAATTAGTGGAAAAAATCAATAGTCTAGATCAAACAGCTTTCCCACGTTATAAAATACATCCTGGTACATATATCTAAGAAAACTGATAACAATTATTGCATCATTTAGAACTTCAATTTAATCGCATCTCGGAAACCAAAATTGAAATCTATTTGCAAATCGCCCATATATATTGTAATAATGTATGTAAACATAAAAAAGCGTTCTAAGAAATTTATTTTCCTGTAAAATTCAAGTATTATAATTTGTAAGAAAAAAAAATTTCAAAGTGGCCTTAAGAAAAAATGGCAGTATCTGCGATTCCCGTCATTGTGTGTTTGAACGTAAAAAATGTTTTAGAATCAAGATCTTCAATGATTTCCGAACTGAGAAGATTTTCGAAAAAAATTAACCTCAGGGCACCCGTGCCCAGTTTGTATACAGAATTTTTAGTGGGAAGTAGTCTGGCTCAGATAGTAAGATGCTAGCTTTAGTTTTCAATCAGGGTGAACAAGTATGTAACCACATGTCACTTTTCTAAATGCACAAAAAATGACTCAAATGTCGTTGATTCAGATGGCGTTTATCAACATACATTTTTCAATGCAATAACATATTATGCACTTTCAGAACTAACTATTTTGATCCTCAATGCTATGGAACTAATATTATTTTTTAAATTCGTAAAGGTTTCAGTGCTCACTTTTTGGAATTTTGGATATCCTTAAACATTTGAATTTTTGGGATATAAGAAAAAAAAGTTCACCACTTCTGAAACGACCAATCAAATCTGTTCCTGTTTTCAAGTCAAACCTTAAAATGAGGCCAAACGGGAGTTTCTTTTTAACGAAAATCTGCAGCTCGTGTTAAAATGTTTAAAAAGCACTTATTCAAAATGTGTAAGTACATGTAAAACTCTCACTTTCAAGCTAGGACTATAATTTCCACTGTTCTCACGCCGAGTACGAGCTTCATCGCATACCAAAACATTATAATAGTGAAAGTTCATGTTTTCGTCTGAGACGTTTGAATGAAAGTTTATGAGTTCAAACCAAATTACAATGTCTGAGTGTAAATTGAGTAAGATGTGACTACAACAAAGAACGTCCGAAAGTGATGGAAAAAACTCCTCCTGTTGGACTCAAATTGATGATGGGCTGCAGTCAATTAAAATACACCTTTTTCTGCTATTATACCATCAAGTTAGGATCGAAAGTATTCTGATACTTAAACCCTCGGGAGGTGATACTTCAATATGATGAGTATTAAGAAGTAGTTTTTTTAAATAGTCGAGCCGCATTTTCCCTGAAGGGGTCTACTGCAAATATTTTAGTTTGTATATAGAAATTTATCTTTATTTAATGTAGGTCCAAGAAGAAAGAAGCGGATTCTCAATTTTTTACCATAAATATTTTCTCAGAAAACTGCTCCATCATTCATAATGATTAAATCATATAATCAAACTATTCAATTCTTTTTCAATTAATTCTAGACATGTCAAATATGGTAAGGAGGATTAGGTGAGACAAAGTGGAACGTCACATTTTTATTGAAAAGTAAGTCGTGTCATTTACAGGCATCGTTTAGCAACTCGCTCACCGACATTTTTCACAGCCTCAATACCATATTAGTCTCTTAAGAGCTTAAACTTTCTTTTTGCTCTCTAAATGTTTAATTAAGGATTGTTTAGGACCAATAATTACAATTACTTATCACTTAATTCGTTTAGGAAACCTTTTTATTCCAATTTTAAAAGTAATCGCATAATCCCAAAAATGGAATCCAAAGACCCTAAGATGGATTGTCAACATTAATGGTACTCTGACTTATTTTATACAATTTTCAACGATTCAATTGGTAGATCTTTAATCATCTACACGTGCATTCACCTCATTCATTTTGCAATGAAAGTGAAGGACACGCTCTATCCCCACTTGTGAATGAACTTAGAACGCCATCCTTGATCCTGAAAACTTGCAGCGGACTTGCACGGCACTTTCACCACGAAGTAAGAAAGAAGGTGAAAAGGCTGCAACACCTGCAAAAATTCGCTTATAAATTGCTCTAGAAAAGGCTTAAAAGTTTTAAGACCAAAACAAAAACATTTATATTTTGTTTTCATTATCAATCAATAATCCTTGCAATAAACTCATTTACTTGTAAATTAATATTCAAACTGAGTAGTGGAGATAGTTAACGAACTGTAAACAGTCTACTGACACGTACTCCGTGATTTATGACCAAAAACGCAAATAGATGGAAAGTTGTCGAAATTATGTACAGTATTTATTTATGCTGCTCTCACATTCACATTCGTTCCATATCACCACAAGTGAAACTGAGTGCTATTACAAGTACAAGGAGAAAACGAAACATACTGATTAATATCACCCAGTTGGACAAATACACATGGAAATGATCTAAGAAGATATTACTCCAGACACTATTTTACTATATCTAAGTACACTATTTTTCTTTCACTTTTCATTAAACCATGTAAAGGAGAATAGTACAAACATTGCAGAAAATTAACGGGAGCCAGTAAAAAGACAGTTGTTTGTATTTTTATTACTGTCGAGATGTGTTCTGTGCGTAAGGTTTGAGTACATTACATTACATTAAATTACATTACATTACATTACATTACGTTACATAACATAACATTACATTACGTTAAATACATACTTTCACCAAAAACATCTACGATGAAAAAAATCCCGACAATTAAAAAGTCATTAGTGCAATCAACATGGTTTTTAATATCAAAGTTTGCCAAGTAATTCTATAAGATATCTAAAGTTTTTCAAATTGAGAAAATTACGGAAATGTTGAAAATGTATTAAAATGGAAAAAATGAGAACTTGACGAGATTATTATTATTAAAAAAGGACAACATCTCGCCAAGTTTTCATTTTTTCCGCTTTTTAATACATTTTCAACATTTTTGTAATTTTATCAATCTAAACAAATTAAAAAATTAGGATATCTTTTCGAATTACTTGACAAAGTTTGATATCACAAACCAAGTTGATCGCACTGATAAATTTTTAATTGACGGAATTTTTTGCATCGTAGATGTTTTTAGTGAGATTTCTCCTATTTTTTAATAAATAAATATAAGAAATACGTGTTTTAAATTGACAGGATACAATATAATGCATTGAATTAGTATTGATATGGATATTATAAATCAAAATATACCTATATTTGTTCGTTTTCCTAGATATTTATCTAGCGGCGTTAAGTTGAAAATTTTGTACAAGTCGGTTTTATAGTGTAAGCTCCTAAACGACTAAACTTCTGAAAATGACAATTTTGGCATTAGACGTGAAATCTCTAGAATAAATTAATTAATTCAAACTTACTAGATACAACATTAAAGCTCCATCTAGTCAATGTATTTTAACAAATTTCGATGGATTAGTTCAAATTGTAGGCTATAGGTCGAGTAAACTGCCTAAAAATCGAATTTTGGGCATTAAAATTAAAATGTCTCTAGAAATAATTAATAAATTCAAATTTTCTGAAAAACTGCACTGTTGCTTCATTTAGTCAATGTTTCCTCTTTTTAGGCGAATCGGTTTAATAGTTCAAGCCTAGGTAGGCTAAAATGCTGAAAAAATCTAGTTTTTGGCATAAAAAGTGAAATCTCTAGAATACATTTATTCAATTTAATTTGATAAAAACAACACTGGAGCTTCATGTAGTCAATTTATCCTAAAAATTTCAAATTAATCGGTTCGAATTATAGGCTGTAGGTCGATTAAATTGATAAAAATCGAATTTTGGGAATCAAAACTGAAATATCTCTAGAAACATTAATTAATCAACATTTCCTGAAAGACGGCACTAGAGATCAATCCGGTCAATTCATTCTGAAATTTGTAGACGAGTCAGTTCAATATTGTAGGCTACAGGTCGACTGAACTGTTAAAAATGATACACTTTTTCTGAATCTGCTGTATCCAATTTATAAAACATGAACAATGCGTATAAGCAGTAGTAATTTTTTTTGCGATTTTTCATTGATTCTAAGAAGTTTGACACAAATCAGTGAAGAATTGACTGAGATATCTACTATATATACGATTACTAGCGTTCTTTCTTTGTGTTCTTTTTACTTGGCGACGATTCATTACCACGAATCTTGATAACGGAAATTATCGATAATGATGTAGTGACAAAAGCTGAAAGTTTTCCATCTATTCGTTCTTTTATTGTATATTAACAATTGTGTTTCCGAGTAATTTCGTTTGATTTTTCTAGGACAAGACACAGCTATGAGAAGCTCTTTATTATTGACGAGTTAAATGATGTTGTCTGAGAGAATCCAGGGCAGACCTTTTGCTATTGCTGTCTTTAAAAAGAATTGTACATAATGCATGTGAGATAGATTGGCCGATAATTTTCACCTTTTGCGAATTCTTTTTGAGGTTTTGGGATAGGAACGACTACAGCTTCTTTCTAGATGGAAGCAAAAAATTTGATTTTTTTCCAGAGTATGATTAAAGATTGGTGACTTCTGAATTGAGGCTTCAAGTTCTTCTAATGTCAGATCTTTATGATTTATTGAAGCCAGAGAATACTGCGTCGTTGGAAGATTTTTCGTTCGTGGGTTTGGATTCTTCGGCATCCAAAGTTTTCAATTTAACTTATCTTGTTCTCGCCTTTCACCCTATAACTTTCATGAAATAATACCAGATTGTGGATGTTTATGTGTCAGCTTCGTTATTGACGGTTGATAAAAAATCAATCCATTTGACTTTGTCATTCTGTATTTATGCAATCTATTTCACATGCTTTTTTCACTAAGAAGGGAGGATACTTGTTGACTAAATTATATTTTTCCTACTGCGATTTCGGCTGCTTCGTTAATGATCACTGAGAAAAATATTTGTCTTGAATTAAAGAAATCCTTTCTTTAACATATAATTTTCTTCTATTTAACAAAAAAAAACTTCAAAATAAATTAATAAATAAATTATTTTCAATTGAAGAAAAATTTTCATAGAAACAAAAAACCATTTCTCTGAGCCAAAGAAATTCCTCAGAAGCAAAATAAATTTCTTTGAATCAATAAAACTGTTATTTGACTGAGGCCCATTGAATATTTTTTGTCGATACAAAGTTTCTGAGTCCAAGAATCTTTTTTCTGAGTGTTTGGAGATCCTCTGTTCAGAATAAAGCGATTTTGATCATCAATAACATCGTCAATTTCCTTCCTCTGAGAATCAGTTCTTAAATTGCTCCATACAGTATTATAGGCGTTAAAGTCTCCTAAGAGAATGAGAGGTTTCGGTAATTGATTAATCAGGGCATCTACTTAATTCGATTGTGCTGATAAATATTTCATTAGTAAGTCGATATGGTTGTAGAGATCTAGATTACGACCGCTTCTAAATTAGTTTATTATAATTGAATTTCGTACACATTAATTCAATTTTAAATGCTTATTAGGTGGATGAACCGTAACTTGCATGGGTATGTCTGAGAACAATTTAATTTTCATTTAGATTATTGTAACTCTCAATGTCACCAAACGAAATGTTGTAAAATTTGGTTTTTCGTAAAGCAAAGATTGTAGGATTCTGCTCTCCTATAATAGTTTATAGTTCTTGAACGTGGGTTCGATACCCATGGAAATTCCATTAGATAATATTTATTAGCCCAGACTAATAACAATTTTCATCTGAAGAGTCGATAACTGATTCGAAGCCCGCAATTCGTTATCCAGATTGTAGCTGTTTAAGTTTTTTGATTAGTCTGGTTCATGCGATTTCGTTTTTTCTCTCTGAAAAAAATCAGCATACATAATCACACCTGGGTCAAGATTAGTCCGCGAAAATCTTCATTGTGATCCACGTCTATTTCTTTATAATTTTCTCGAAGCAAGTTTAGTTGATCGATGGGTAAGGAGAGAAGAATGAACTGTTGGAATGTCGTATAACTTGTTGGATTGAGAGAGGGAACACTTTGATGACTTTTGACTCCCATTTGGGTTGAGAAAGTCAAAGGGAGACACTTGGATCAGTGGGTTATGTATATTGAATTTCGGTAGTACTCTCCGAGCCGAAAAAGATTAGATAAGCGGTGTCTTCGTGCCGAATGTGTATTGATCCGATAATCCCTTCACTTCTTCGGGTTAGGTATACATTTTTCAACGGAAACTGAATACGTGGAAAAATCCTACTTCAGCAATGTCTGAGCTGCATAATTTAACTTTAGAAGATACCATGGTGCCCTTCAAGTTTTTTGTTTTCAATTATCCTGTATGGTACTATTGGTGAAAATTGGAGGTAACGATTCTCTTCAATAGGCTAATGAGGGGTCACATTGTCGAATGGTGATGCACAACTAAAGTGTTTTTATACTTTTCAATTTATTCAGTTTCAATTTCTTTGCTGAAGAGAAAGAAAAAAATCCTACCCTAAGAAATCTTATAAGTAAATTTTATGTTGTAACTTTTGACAAGAGAAACAATAGACTTTACGTATATTCCTTTAATTCAATACCATCATTAGCGGCAATAAGTGAACTTTGTCCTTTTTTAGAGAAACTGTCAGAACTTAAGGATGCGTACTGCGTAGTATTTTTTACTAGAGGAACTAGAGAAGTCATGTTGGGATTAGAAATGGTCTGATGATCTAATCGACTTTAGGAAGTGGTTTGAATTTCAATGGGAAAGTTCAATTGTATCGGAATGGAAGTTTCAAGGAGTTTTACTTGTTTTGGATATTGTAATTAACGGGCATATATATATCCTTTAGTTTTAACTTGGGTTTTAAATGCCAATATTCGGGGAACATTCGAACCGTGATGGCTCGTCATAAACACAACTTTTTGCATCGGCAGAGCTGAGCTCAGATTGTATTTCTAAAATATTCGAATATTCAAATAGAACAAAGAACCATATCACTCTTGGAGATAGAAATAAACACCTAACTTACTTGTATATTTTGTTTTTTTAATTTAAAATACAGACGAGGTTCGTTCTAAGTGTTCGCGTGATGTTTCGTCTTCACGTGACTTATTTTTATTTTAAGTTCGCCAAGTATTAAAAGCTTCTTTCAATTATCCTATTCCCTCTTTTTTTCTCTTTTTCTCTCTCTCGTACATTCTAGACTCCTCGTCTAAGTCCCTGGAGTAGATTACATGGCGGATACGGAATACGTTGGGCATGAATGAAAGAAAACTGGTATATGTATATCAGGTTCAAACATCCCGGATACGACCTTCAGTCGCGCCACTTGTGGTGGACGCGCATCCACTTTCTACTCTGACCCTGTGCAAACTTCTCGCTGATTACTGGCTTGTCGTTTTCATTTCGTTTCCTTTGACCCTCCAAGCTAAACCGGAAGTAAAACAGATGCTGCCTACCGAGACGAGAGAGGTCGCTCTTACATAATGATTTTATCCTTTCTCGGTATCGATTCGTCATAGGAAACTCGCTCAAGGCGGTCCTCAAGGAATAATGAACTTGAAAAGTAAAACCAACATTTCTCTGTCTTCTACTATGCATCAAACTCGACGGACAGAAAATAATTATGCAAACTACACATGAAAGCGAGAATATTGAATTAAATTTTTTTTTTCAGTTTGTATCAATTTTATTGATCAATTATGAAATTATGATTTGAAAATCATCATCTTTAGACAATTCCAGGTGAAATAATTTTATTGACACACAAAAATCATGATGAACAATATAATATTTGTAATTCATACTATAAAACAGACATATATGCATGCTAAGAAAGTGAATTGAAAATTGTTTTTAATAACTTCGCATTGGGATTCAGACCCACGATACCGCATGGCACTTACCTGGTACCAATAGTAAGCTTAGGTTACTACCAGTTCAGGCACTCTTGTTCCTTATAATATTTCTTTCAAGAAAGTCCACCTTTTAAAAATTTCAATTTAAGAACGCTAATTTCAGTATATTACAAGTTCTATAAATTTCAAAAATCAAAAACATTGATTACGTCGAGTATACAATGCCAGAGAAGGTAATGTACAAGTTGACTTTTCATCCTGACTAATAAAGATATGTGTCATTACTTTGTAGAATCTAATTTTTCGAGACGCGCCAGATGGTACTCTTATTTGAATTATGTGGAAGTTTAGATTTTACAGCTATACCATCACGTTTGTTCTATATTTTGATCAACTTGAATGCACTACTTTCTTACCCCAATTTGACCATAAATTTACTTTCTTACCTAATTTTACCATAAACATATCACTACAAAATTATATTTTACCTTCTCTCAAGTAATGTTCTTTCCTCGAAAATAGTTTTCTACATTAATCTAAGGCGCTATACTATATTCAAAACACGTGAATAATTTTCAGTGATTCACTAAGGATAGAAAGTTTCAGGGAAAATTGAAAAAATTCAAAGGAGGACATGCAAGCTTGAAAGAAAGATTATAAAAGATAAAATGTTTTTCATCCAGAGAAGCAGATCTTTTCAATATTCAGTGGGCGCAAGTTGTAAGTTGTAAACCTGATAGCTAGGAAAGAGTCGCGTGAAGAATTCTTGATGATTATTCGATCGATATCAAAGACTGCACACAAATATTTCATGTGAGGCCGGTGACACGCGTCCGACCTGAAAAATGATGTCGTCGAGAGTAGCCAGTGCCCGATTTGAAATTCAAATTTCCACCCAGGATCCTAATGAGTTTGGAATGTAACGGACCTCTCTCGCAAACGTAGGATCGGCTATGGGTCCATAACTCGGCTACTGTGTCGGAATGTGCGATATTAATAGATGATCAGACGGGACAAATAGAAAGAATTTCTAACTCCACACAAAATCTTTTTAAAATTAAATAAAAATAATTGTGATTGGTTACTAAAAATCGGAACAGTAAATCACTTTTATAAATTGATTTGATGCAGCAGTTGTCTAATAAAATTTTATTGCATCCTCGAACCTTATTTTTATATTTTATAATCTGTTAAAAACGTATTTCACCTCTTCTATGATTAAATGATGATGTGAATAATTATTGCTTGCGTTACATATTTTTATGTTACCCTCTAGACTTTCCTTATGTAAGCCTAGAAAGTAGTCCAACTATTATTTTCATTGTCACAATTAGGCGAAATGAAAGTCAAGGACTTTTTGTGAGGTTTTGCTTGCCCGAGATTATTTTTTTAAACTTTTCATGAGTATGATTTATAGTTCATATGGGTTTATTAATGTGTTATAGAATAATCAACTGAGAATATTTTTTTCAATCTGTCTTTTTGAGAGTCGTCAAAATTTTATAAAATGGCAAAGATTTTAACTAAGTAAACCTATTTTCAGTAAATTCGTGAAATTCAGAAAATGTTACTAGAAGCATTAGGTCGGCTTGAAGCAATAGTATTATTTATGTTATTATATATAACCAGCATTACGGAGTTTTGGTAAGGTTTTTTTTCGGCAAAATATACTGTTTTGCACTTTTTTTATATGTGGTAGTTATCATTGATATGATATCATTGATCTTCTCTAAAATTCTTTATTGAAAATGAGTTTGCTCACAAATTTTCTTGTATGGAAACTTTTCAAAAACTTCTAAAATGGTTCAATGTTATAAAACGCGTTTTTTAAGATTTCATATTTTGCCATTAAAATTATTTTTAAAATGCAACACTTAAAGATCCTAGACTCATAATATATTTATCCAAAATTTTCAGAAACAGAAAAACTAAAATCAATTTTGATTGAGAACAAATTATTATTTACACATAAGTTAACATCAATCTAAGAGTGAAAACAATTTACAAATATACTTCGATTACAATACTTAATGAACGTTATAAAATAACACAGTAAATCCTGGGGTATTAAAAATGCTGCAATTCATAAAAATTTTCCATTTACTACCAAAATGATCCAATTTCGAGAAACAAAAAAGTGTACGAGCCCAACTTCACGATCATAGAAACCAAAAGTCGATTTCTTTTAATGACCTCACCAAAGACCTTTGGCAAAATGTTTTCCGACAGAATTATTTCATCAAATGCAAAGATCTCATACCTTAATCGGGACAATATCTGAAATTTGTACATATATTTTACGACGGGCAAACAAATGGAATTCACAAAAGTGGAAAGGTGAACTTCTCAATGCGTCAAATTCAATATTTTAGACCTCTGACTTACTTGAGAAATTAAAAATAGTGTCAGTAATAATATAAATTTGTAAAAATAGTAGCAAAGTAGTGTCGTGCGATTTTCTAAATATTAAACCTTGGGGTTAGCTATCTTTGAAATCTGCTAAACAATACTATGCTTTGAAATACTGATAAATCCCTAGAAATTCCTAGAAATCCCTTGAAATTTCATTCCTTTTTATTTATTTCCTAAAGTTCTCCTAAAAAGCCGTTGGAATATCAATCCTTTGAAATTTATGAAATCCTCAAATCTTGTGAAATCAACAGTAACGAAAATCCCATAAAACATCTTAAAATCTGTAATTATCTTACAAATTTCCTTAAAAAATGATGAAGTCTTTGAAATGCACTAAAATCTCGTAAAATCTCATAAAAACTTAAAACTCTTTTAAGATTTTATAAATTCGTGTAGGTCTGGTAAAATTACTACAAATTCATTGAAATACTTTAAAATCCCTTAACTTATCTTGAAATTCGTGATATCTTTCAGAATTTCTTCAAAAATTTCTGAAATCAGATGAATGTTCTTGAAATATTTGAAATTCTCTAAAATCCCTTGGAATCTGTTAGATTTCACTAAAAGCTTTTAGCCCCTATGAAATCATTTAAGATCCCTGAAATTAGTTATCTAGCCAAGAAGTATGAAAACAATCATGTTTAAAACCTAAGTGAAAAATAGTTTATTTAGCGAGCAGGTGAAGAAAATAGTAGCGTTGGTTTGATTTTTTTCAAAAGAGTATCAACAGAGTTGCATCGTTAAAAAAAGTGTAAAAATGTGTCAATAGTGGCGTGATTCTAAGGCCTAACGTTCACTCTTGACAATAAAATAATTTTTATACTAATTCTGGGTCATTTTAATCAAATGCATATCACTTTGCTGTAAATCTGCTTGATGCAAAGTCAAGATGAAATCTCTGTGAATACATTAGAAGAAAATATATACATATGTATATATATTTCTTATTTATCTTTCATATCTAGAATTTTTTTTCATCGACGAAGTGACTTTTTCTTACAAATATTTTACTGTGTGTGAATGATTGAAAAAATCACGTGTTTTGACTTGTTTTTAGACTAATGTTTATAAATTTGTTTCCAGTAATTTGTTCGTATCTTCCGCCATAACTTTGATTGGATTGGCATATCTGCATTATTTTGTTCTAAATGCAGGTGACGGCAGTCGGAATATGAAAACGAACATGAGAATACGCACAAAATTCATTTTGAAGGTGAAAATTGGGAGAAAAAAGTACATTTTTTGTTATAATATGAAGCTTTTCATTCTTTTTTTTTAAAGATTTGTCGATGTATTTTGATACTCTGATTACGAATGAGGTTATCAAAATAGTCAAAAGCTGAAAAATACTTTTCTTCATTGTTGGCAATACCTCATTTCGGAGAAATCTCCCTTAATCACAGTCAGCCCCATTTCCAGTATTTATAAAAAATCGTCCGTTTTTAGCAGGTTACACGCCAATCCCGCAAAATCTACCTCACAATTATATTTGAAACAATTTTTATTATTAAATGAAATACCCCCTCATAGTTAGCTATACCTGAGCTCGGCAAAATCTAATCCGAACTCAGCAAAATCTACCTCTCAATTGTATTTGACCCCATTTCTAGTATTTAGGAATAACAACCCGTTTATAGTCGGCCATGCCTTAACTTGGCAAAATCCTAATTATATTCGACACCATTTCTAGTACTTAGAAAAACACTAGTTTATAGTTGGCCATATCCCAACTCGCCAAAATCTACCTCTTCATTATATTTGATCCCATTTCTAGTATTAAGAAAGACCATCTGTTCATAGTTTGTCATATCCAAACTCAGAAAAGTCTATTTCTCAATAATATTTTAACCCATTTCCAGTATTTAATTAAAAAAACTGTAAAAGTAGAATGAGCAATGTTTAATTTAGCATAATTTGCAAATTAGATAGAATATGGTTAAAATGATCAGAACCAGAAGAATGAGAGTTCTTTGAGAAAATCATGCAAAAAGAACAAAAGTAATATAAGTATTTATTAATTTTATTAATTTAATTTTATCAATATAAAATATAAGTTATATGATTTTTTCTGAACAATTTTGGGATAATAGATAAGTAATCTGTACCTTATGAAAGTTACTGTTGAAGAAGAGAAAAAAGTGAAGGAAAAGAAAAAAGGAAGAAAATAACCATGTAGAAAGAAAAAACAAACACAAGGTCTGAGAATTAATTTTGTGGATCATTACACATAGTTGATTTTTTTTTGCCAATAAATAATACTTTTTTTAAATGACATAATTTTTACATTCTCATCTCAATGAGAATGTATTGGTTTTATGTGAAAAATGACTTTCGCGGATTCAATCAAATGTCGGAGATGACCACAAAGTCCGTCAGTGGACAGGCATCTCCGCCAAAATTATCTTATCGGAGAAACCATATTAACGCCTCGATGTTTCTCAAAATTTTCCGAGGGTTGCGTGGAAAACCACCCTATATCTGCCAGCCGTAAGGTTCCATCCCCAATCCTCACCTAGGAGTTCAACCATCCTTTAAAGGCTTCGAAGCCCGTGGTCCGGATTCCTATATCAAAGAATTCGTGCCTAAGACAATAGCCAATCCGCGGGAAGGAATGAAGCACGTGTGGAGAAGATACGGCAGCAGAGCAGACCAGCGTGGAGCGGATATCGTCGATCTCTTTCTCGACCGTAGGAATACCTATAGTTAAGTATCGCGCGCCTTTCTCTCTCTCTTTTCTCCCCTACTCTGAAACCCGCCGGTCCCCGTGTGTGCGATGACTGTTCGCACGTACAGTGCCTTTGTAGCTGCGAGCCAGAAAACATATTTACTGTAAGCGAAGCGTCGAGTAACGGAGAAGCGGAGCATCGTTATCTATTTCGAGGTAGGATTTCAATCTTAGTAGTGGTTTAACCAAGTTCTTTCGCTATTATACTATTTATTCATCTCCTCGGCTGAATTACTTATAAAATCTAGTTATCAATTGAAATGTTTATCCATTAGTTCTTTAATTTTGGAGTGCCGGCTTCTGGCCCGCTGTTTCCGCATGGCCTGCTATAATTTGTTTTTATATTTAGACGATTTCCCCTTAAACTAACCTATGCATTTTTATACCCTTATAAATGTAACACCCTTTATTATACATATCTCGATCCACCTTTTCAGAACTATCTCCCGACCTAAAATATTATAATAATGCCCCTTTTTCTAAATATTTCGACCTATCTTTTCAGAACTTCCTCCCGACCAAAAATGTTATAGAAATGCCTGTTTATTCTATATTTTCGTTATAATTATTTCGTAATAAGGTTAATTAGGCAATATGGAATTGTATAACCGTTAATGTGATTCTATATTCGGCTGTCTTTCTAACCGAATTTCGTCTGGCACTTTCCAACCTTGACGTAATTATCTGTCCCCTATTATTTCGATTCTCGATTTTGTTGTGGACCTTGAGTTCTTTTTAAAATTACGAATGATGCTTCCCGACCCAATTAATTCAGAAATTCTCTTTTATTCTGAGTAGCAAGTATGTTTATATTTTAGATATATGGGATGTAAATTATCGATCTCTTTCTTTTTTTTGTCTCTTTTGATTCAGTAGTATTTTTCTCGGAAGAGTATTAATTTCTGTTGATTACGTTCTTGTTATTGTCGTTATCCACTCTAGTCATTTGATGCTCCTTTTTACTACTTCATTTTCGACATGTTTTCTCTTGTACCCTCCCGACCTTGATATAATTGTGTACCGTGCTGTGTATACGTTTGACACTTTTTTGTTGGTCTTAAGAAATTAAAATTTTAAAGTATCTTGCTGACTTTATTGTATCATATATTGGCATCATTCTGTTTCCATTTCTTTATATAAATTCTATTATGCATTTTATTATAATCTTTCTATTTATCAATTCTCACTTTATCAATAATTCGCTCAGATCTGTTTACATACATGTTGTTAGCAATAAACCAATTATTTTGATTTGAAAATTTAAAGGAATCTAGCCAAATATTTATTTGAACTTCCCACTCTATCATAAGGACTGAACTAGCGGTTGCCTTTTCGGATTTCTCCGAATTCCTTTCACACCAAGTCGTTTATCGTTTATCGCTATATCTCACCGTTTCTTATCGCTGTCGTCTCTTTTTATTTGGTTTTGAATGATTCGGAGATTTTCTTAGGATTGCCTTTAGGAAGGCTGGCGCTCGGGCTTTAGGAAGTGATATTTTATTTTTATTTGTATTTGTGCGAGGCCTTAAGGGACCCAAAATTATAATTTTTCATTTTAGGAAAAAGGTGCGGTCACAATATATATATATGAAAGACCCAGTAAGCACCCTTATTAAAAAAAAAATCATTTTCAGTTTAAAAAATATGTAAAAGTGCTTTATATAACCATATAAAAGTGATGTAAGGTAAAAGAAGGCTAATTTGCAACGAAAAATATATCTTAGGTATCAATGGATACACTATTCATTTTTTATATCTGGAGAAAATCAAAAAAATATTGAAATATTAAGACTAACGCTTTATATACACTTTTCAACTAATTGCAAAAATACCTGTAAACTCTAATTTAGTATGTATAAGCCACAGTAAAAGAAAAAGTTAATTTAAATACTTAGGACCCGATTAAGTAGGCTTTATCTCTGATGAGTGATGGACATAAAGATGCTTATTGGTTCGACCAATATATTTATATATAAAAGACCCAACCCGTGAAGAAATAGCCCCGGTTGGCCCTACTACAACAAGGTTTCTGGTCGGAACCTGACCGGGCTACCCCTGGTTGGGTTTCATGGTCGGGAGCCGCCCGTTTACCGGCCGGGCCAACCCTGGTTAGATTTCTTGGTCGGGGCCGACCGGGCACTGGTCAGGATACTCATTTGGTAGAAATTACACACTTTTTGAGAGCCGTGACATTCTCAAAGACGTACTTACGGATTTATTAGATCAGTAAAACAGAATTTAGCTTTTTCAAATTCTTAAAACAAAAACATATATAATATTTCCCAATGTCTTAACTTATTAATTAAAACTTTTATCGATTCTGCAATGTATATTAGCAGAATTGTTACAATTGTTACAATTTTCTCTATTTTCAGAAGATGTTTACTCTGTGCACTTTCAAATTTACCGCCATGTCTGACGCCTTCTGCGTCTGGCGTCGGCGTAGACACTTGCAAGTTTTAGTTTTTCACCTCGAACGAGATTGCACGTTGTACTCATGTCACGTCGTCTCATTGAAGGTGAAAAATAAAATCCAGTATTAAAATCAACCTTATTTCAGTAATCAGCTTGAAAACCCCACTTAATGCGCGAATAATTATTATTTTTCATTAAAGTATAGTGTTGTGTATTCATTTTTGCCTTTCCTACTTCCTAACCTCAAAGCACCACGTGGTTTCCAAAATAAAACAATGGATAGGAGATTCTAGCATCAGTAGTTGAAACTCTTCTGTAATTTCATCGCAAGAATTTCATAACTTGATTTTATATTTAAAGTTCACTGTATTCTACACGGTAAGTCTTAAAAGACAATACAAGTTACCAATTTGTCGCCTGAAGCAAAATTTGTTAACCTGTCTGTGGCCGGGTTACCCGAACGGATCCCGGCTGGTATGAAAGCCGGAATCCGATCAGTTTACCGTGACGTTTTTAGCCAGATCCCTACCAGTATCCCCGGCCAGCGCCCGGTTTAAGCTGGGACTATTTGGTCGGATCCCTGATACCATTCCTGCACGGGAATAAGCACACTTGTATATAAAAATACTTTTTAGTTTAAAAACTATGTAAAAGTGTTTTACATAATAAAATAAAAGTGATGTACGGTTCAAGAAAGCTAATTTACAACGGAAATTATATCCTAGATATTAATGTATACAAGATTGCTTCTTTATATTTGCAAAAAAAATAACATATTAAAATTAACCCTTTACATATACATTTTAAGTTATTACAGAAATATCGATGAACTCGAATTTAGTATGTATAGGCCACAGTACAAGAAAAATGCAATTTAAATACTTAAGACCCGATAAAATACACTTTATCTCCAATGTGTGATGGACATAAAGGTGCTTATTGGGTCGACCAATATATTTATGTATAAAAGACCCAATCAGGACCCTTATATATAAAAAAAACATTTTTGGTTTAAAAAATATGTAAACATGTTTTACATAACCAAATTAGAGTGATGTACGGTTCAAGACAGCTACTTTATAACGAAAAATATATCTTAGATATTATTGTATACAATATTGATTTTTTATATTTGCAAAAAAAAAATTTCATATAAAGATAAACCCTTTACATAGACTTTTCAAATTATTACAGAAGTATCTATGGACTCCAATTTACTATGTATAAGCCATAGTAAAAGAAAAATTCAATTTAAATACTTAGGAGCCGTTAAACTACGCTTTATCTCTAGTGTGTGATGAACGTAAAGGTGATTATTGGGTCGGCCAATATATTTATATATAAAAGACCCAATAAGCATCCTCATATATAAAAAAAACATCTTTAGTTTAAAAAATATGTACAAATTCTTTGCATAAAGATATGAATTTTTTTATATCTGCAGAAAATCTTTAAATACTAAACTTAACGCTTTATATAGACTTTTCAACTAATTGCAAAAAGACCTATGAACTATAATTTAGTATGTATAAGCCACAGTAAAAAAATTCAATTCAAATACTCAGGACCCGATAAACCACGTTTGACCCCCAATGTGTGATGGACATAAAGGTGCTTATTGGGTCGGCCAATATATTTGTATGTAAAAGACCCAATGAGCACCTAAATATACCAAAAAAATGTCTTTAGTTAAAAAAATATGTGAGAATGCTTTACGCATATAACAATATAAAAGTAATGTGATTTACAAGAAGGCTAATTTACAACGGACAGTATATCTTAGGTATTAATGTATACGATATTAATTTTTTATATCCTCAAAAAATCTTTACATACTAAAATTAACCCTTGACATAGAATTTTCTACTGATTACAGGAATATCTATGAAATGCAATTTGGTATGTGAAAGCCACAGTAAAATGAATGTTCAACCTAAATACTCAGGACCCGATAAACCACGCTTTACCTCTAATGTGTGATAGACATAAAGGTGCTTATTGAATCGGCCAATATATTTATTGTACGGTTCAAGAAACCTAATTTACAACGGAAAATATATCTTAGATATGAATGTATACAATATTGCTTCTTTATATTTGCAAAAAAAATATAAATATTAAAATCAATAAGCCACAGTAAAAGAAAACTTCAATTAAAATGCTTAGGACCCAATAACCACGCTTTACCTCTAATGTGTGATGGAGATAAAGGTGCATATTTTGTAGGCCAATATAGTTATATATAGAAGACCCATTAAGCATCTCAATATACCAAAAAAATCGTCTTTAGCTTAAAAAATATGTTAAAATGTTTCTCATAACAATATAAAAGTGATATCAGTTACAAGTATGCTAATTTACAACTAAAAATATATCGTAGGTATTAATGTATACAATTTTGGTTTTATATATCTGCAGAAAATCTTTGCATACTAAAAGTAACGCTTCACATGGACTTACAAACTAATTACAGAGCTATCTAGGAACTTTAATTCAGTATATAGAAGCCACAGTCATATACAAATTAAATTTGAATAGATAGGACCCGATAGACTATGATTTTTTCCTAATGTATGATGGACGTAAAGGTACTTATTGAGCACTTATTATTAGATTTTTTGAATTGGAAATTTGAGAGAATTTTTTTTATATTTGATTTTCGCCAATTTTTTCTTTTTTCAAGTGTGCCTAAAAACGGCAGTTCATATCCGATTTGAATGTTTCGTGTCTGAATTTATTCGCTTCAGGGAGTAGTTTCAGGAAAAATATTTACCATACGCGTAACTCGAAGAATAAAAAATGGGGCCATCCTGAAAGTTGTCTATAAATTCACTAAATTTCAACAAAATTTAAAAGCAGCCAATTTCTAATTTTCAAATTCAGCATTTAGCTTTCATATAAAGTTATAATGTATATTATATTAAATGAAAATTTCATGGAAATAATTTTAGTGGAGCTTTTGTTTTTCTCTGACGTCAACATTTATAAGGTTAAAAAGCTACTTTTATAAAGTTTACCATTTTCATAACGACCTCATTTTTATAGTCGAAACTTTGTATGTGAATATTATATGTAAATGCATACATTAAACATTTTTTTCAGATATCAAGAAATTTGTTGATTTTTCATACTGCACTTTTCTATCAGGCGACAAGATCTTGAAAAACTACAACTGTTTTGTATTGAACACTTTTCGTTATCAACAAATTTTTGACTTTCATTTTTTTTTTTTTTGAAGATGGTTTAGAAAAAAACTCCAGATAATAAGAAGCAAGAATTATTAGTCCTACCTAACTCGATATAATGCTTGTGTGTCAATATATTTAGCGCCTGAAGAATAAGGTAAATTTACCCAACATTTTTCTGCAAGTAATTAATGGGGAAGTTTACATTATCCAGCTGAACATTCCTCTACAGGAACCTCGGAGGATCCTACGCATGTCCCTGCACATGAACCTGCACCCGAACCTGTACAGGTAATCTTGACGCTTGCTGTTCAGGAATTGGTGAAAGAAACTGTACACATTATCCTGCAAAGGAACCTGTACGCAAGCTGAACTTTGAATGATCCTATACAGCTTCCTCCACAGAGTGAATTGAGACGCGGGTTCATATGCAGGGTACATGTACTCACGTACAAGGAATCCGTATTGATATTGTTCAAGTTTCATATATGTCATACAATCTTCTATGAAGATCATAGCGATTTGAATTAAATGATTACGACGTTTCTAATTGATAATAACTACCCGCGGAAAGCGACCTGCTAAACACCTTTACGTATCTAATGCGGACACACCAAGGACCTACATTTACTAACTGAAAAATATGTGTAAAAAATTTAAGTAGAGAGTCAATCTGTCTATGATTTAGAAGAGACCTAGCACACCATTCTTAATATTATGCTCCGAAAACGGCTCCAAGTCTCTAATTTTAAGCGTAATTATAATATCACATATCCGGAACGAATCAAAAGATCGCTGTTGAAAAATCCCTATCAATATGATGACCTAAAGGGAATCCCTATTGATATTCTACAAGTTTAATACATATCATACAATCTTGAATGAAAATCATAGTGATTCGAATTAAATGATTATGGCGTTTTCAATTAATAATAACTGCTAGCGGTGAGTGGCCTGCTAAACACCCTTACGTATCCAATTCGGACCTAATAAGAACCTATATATAAACTAACTGAAAAAATGTGTAAACACATTCAAGCAAGATCTAAATGAATCTATGACTTTGGAAAAACCCAACAGGGAAGGGTACAACAGTGCACGGAGCAACTGTGCACGAGCCCATCTGTGCACGTCGATGGCCACAGGCACAACTGTGCACGTTGTTAGGCATATGCATAACTGTGCGCCAGGCCATCTATGCACGTCTATATTCAGACTTCTGGCCTGTATTGTACATGTTATGCCATCTTCATTTAGAGATCACACCGATTCGAAATAAGTGATTATGGCGTTTTCAATTAATAATAACTGCCAGCGGTGAACGACTTGCTAAACACAATTACTTATCTAATGCAGGCCATCAAGGAACCTATATATGCTTACTGAAAAATATGTATAAACACATTTTAGCAGAGAGTCGATCTGCCTATGGATTTGGAAAAACTGAGAATTTCATTACTGATATTATATTCCGCTAAAGACTATAAAGCTCTAATATCAACCGTGATGATAATTATTATGTATCTGGAACAAATCAGAAGATCGCTGTTCAAAGAACCCATCAATATGTTGACTTACGGGGAATCCATATTGATATTCACCAAATTTATTACATGTCATGCAATCTTCAAGTAAAATCATAGGGACTCGAATTAAGTGATTATAGCATTTTTTAATTATAATAACTGCAGGCTGCAAGCGACCTGCTAAACACCCTTACGTATCTAATATAGACACAATAAGAACCTATATATACATACTGAAAAATATGTGTGAAAACATTTAAGCAGAGAGTCAATCTGTCTATGGATTTGGAAAGATCTAACATTCTATCAATAATGTTGCATTCCGCAAACGATTTTAAGTCTTTATATCCAAGTGTAATTATAAGGTCACGTATGTGGAACAAACAAAACGATCACTGCAAATAGAACCAATTAAGAATCTAAAGTACGGGCAAGCCGTATTGATATTCTCCAACTTAAGTACATTTCATAAAATCTTCAATGAAAATCATAGCGATTCAAATAAGTGATTATGGTGTATTTAAATAAAAATAACTGCAGGTTGTGGGCGACCTGATAAACACCCTTGAGTATTTGATTCGGAACTAATAAGAACCTATATATAAACTAACTGAAGAAATGTGTAAACACATTTAAGCAAGTGCTCAATGAATCTATGACTTTACAAAAACCCCATAGGGAAGGTTACAATTGTGCACGGAGAAACTGTGCACGAGCCCATCTGTGCACGCCGATGGCCGCAGGCACAACTGCGCACGTTGTTGGTCACAGGAATATCTGTGCATTAGTCCATCTGTGCACGTCCAAATTTATACGTGCGAAGATGATGCACTTCCAACTGTGCACCTCTAAATGTCGACGTGCACAGATGGTACCCTACGAACAGTTCACGTTCACAGATGGGATACTCCCAACGGAGCACGCTTCAATCTGCGAGGGTTACGACTGTGCACGAAATTACTGTGCATGAGCCGAACTGTGCACGTCGAGGGCCACAGGCACAACTGTGCATGGTGTTGGCCACAGGAATATCTGTGCATTAGGCCATCGATGCACGTCTAAATTTATACGTGTAGAGATGGTACACTCCAAACTGTCCACGTCTTTAATGCCGACGTGCATAGATGGTACCCTACGAAGAGTTCGCGTTCACAGAAGGGATACTCCCAACGGGGCACGCCTCAATCTGCGAGGGTTACAAATGTGCACGAAATTACTATGTATGAACCGAACTGTGCACGTCGAGGGTCGGTTGTACAACTTTGCACGTGCACAGACAATACCCGACTCACATGTTCATGCCCAGATGGGACGTTTGCAACTGTGCACGTACACAGTTGGAAGTGTCCCATGACCAGCCTCGCAAAACTTCGGGTTTTCGAACAGGTACGAGTTCCAGAAAAAGTTCGGGTACCCGAAAATTTTGGGTTCTCGAAGCGATTTGGTAACCCGAAAGGTATCGTGAAAGTTCCGGTTTGAAAATTTGAAAAGTGATTTGATTTCACGGGATTAAAGGATTTTATGGAATTCGAGAAAACCAAGAAATTCCAGGAAATTACGGAATTTAAGAAACTCACAGAATTCATAGAATTTACAGAATTCGAAGAATTTATGGAATTCGAGGAATTTAAAAATTCAACAAAATGACTTAATTCTCTTAACTTACAATGTTTAAGGAATTCAAGGTATCCACGGAATTTAGATACTTCAGGCAGCATAAGCAATTTACGGAACTCATAGAATTCAAGAAATTCACGAAATTCAAGAAATTAAAGGAATTCACGAAATTCAAGGAATTCATGAATTTCAAGGAATTCAACAAATACACGGAGTTCAAAGGATTTACATACTTCATGGAATTGACGAAAATTCGGAATTCAAGCAATTTGCGAAATTCAATGAATATATCAAATTCAAGGGAACACGGAATTCAAGGAATACACGGAATTTAAGGAAAACACGGAATTCAAAGAATACACGGAATTCAAGAAATTTACGGAATCTACGGCATCAACGGAATTCACGGAATACAAGGAATGTACGAAATTCACCGTATTCACGAAACTCATCGTATTCACGAAATTCAAGGATCTCACGGAATACAAGGCATCTGCGGTATTCTCGGAATTCGCAGAATTCAAGGAATTTAAGAAATAAGCGGAATTTAAAGAATTTACACACTTCACGAAATTCACAAAACTTCGGAATTCAAGTAATTTGCGGAAGTCAAGGAATTTATGAAATTGAATGAAACACGGAATTCAAGGAAGCTACGGAATTCATGGAAAGCACGGAATTTAAAGAATACACGAAATTCACGGAACTCAAGGCATTTATAGAATTCACGGAATATAAGGAATGTACAAAATTCACAAAAATCACGAAATTCGAGGAACTTACGGAATTCAAGGAATTCGCGGAATTCATGGAACTCACGGAATTTAAGGAATTCGCGAAATTCGAGGATTTCGCAGAATTTAAGGAATTCGCGGAATTCACACAATTCAAGGAATTCACGAAATTCCTACCCATAAATTCAGTGTGTTTCTTGAATTTTGTGAACTTGTCGATTTCTGTGAATTTCTTGAATTCAGTGAATATTTTGAATTGCGTGAATTACTTTAATTACGTGAATTCCATAAATTCCTTAAATTGCGAGAATTTCGTGAATGACGGGAATCCCTTGGATTTCGGGAACTTCTTGTATTATTTGAATTCCGTGAATTTTCTGAATTCCATGAATTTGTTGATTCCCGTGAATTCCTTGAATTTCGTGAATACCGTAAATCCCTTGAATTCTGTACATTTCTTCAATGTCGAGTACCCGGTCGGTGCCGAAACCCCAAGATACGTAGATCGTGTTCTTAAAGTCTTCGAGTAGTGGCCTACAACATGCACAGTTGTACCACCGGCGCTCTACGTTAACAATTGGGCTCATGCACAGTTGCTTCGTGCACAGTTGTTCCCCACGCATATTGAGACGCGCACAGTTGGGTGTCTTCCATCTGTGGACGCGAAAAGTCAGGGTACAATCTTTGCACTTCAACATTTAGACGTGCACAGATGGTACCCTACGAACGGTTAACGTGCAAAGATGGGACTCACCTAACTGTGCCCGTCTAAATGTCTACGTGCACATATGGTACCCTACCAGCGGTTAACGTGCACAGATGAGACACTCCAACCTGTGCACTTCTGAATGTGAACGTGCACAGATAGTACCCTACGAACGGTTCATGTGCACTGATGGCACACTCCCAACTGTGCACGTCAAAACTGGGATGGCACTGTGGACAGTTCAGAATGTCGCCAAAAACGTGCACAATTGTATCTGTGGTAACCGACGTACACAGATGGTCTGGTGCACAGTTCCTCCGAGCACAGTTGTCCGACACCCAACCCGAAATACTATTCCTAATATTATATGGCGCTATCGAATATAAGTCTCTAATTTCAAACGTCATAATAATATCACATAACCGGATCAAATCTAAGGATCGCTGTATATAGAACCCATCAAAATACCGACGTACAGGAAATCCGTATTGATATTCTCCAGGCTTAACACATGTCATGCAGTCTCGATTGAGAGTTCAAAGAGGTTCGAGTCAAGTAATTATGACGTTTTTATTTCATAATAACTGCGAACTATCAGCAACCTGCTAAACACCCTTACGTATCTAATGCGGACCTAATAAGAGCCTATATATACTTACTGGATAAATATGTGTAAAAGCATTCGAGCAGAGAGTCAATCTATGGATCAATTAATTATTATAATGTCACGTATGCGGAACGAATCGAAAGATTGCTGTTAATAGAATCCATCAATATGTTGACGTACGGGGAAGCTATAATCATATTCTCCAAATTCAAAAGATGTCATGAAATCTTCTAGTTATGTCGCAGCGACTCGAACTAAACGATTATATCGTTTTCAAATTATAATATCTGCAGGCAGCGAGCAACTTGCTGAACCCCCTTACGTATGTATTGCGGACCCACTAAGAACCTATATATAAATACTGAAAAATACGTGTGAAAATATTAGAGCAGATAGTCAATCTGTCTATGAGCTTGGAAATACCTAACATTCCATGAATAATATGGTATTCCGCTAGCGCCTTTAAGTCTCTAATTTCAAGTGTATTTATAAGGTCAAGTATTTGAAACAAATCGCAAGATCGCTGTTCATAGAGCCCATCAATATGATGACGTACAGGGAATCGGTATTGATATTCTAAAAGTTCAATACATGTCATACAATCTTGAACGAAGATCATAGCGATACGAATCAAGTGATTTTGATGCTTCTAATTTGTAATCACGGCTAGCGGTGAGCGACCTGCTAAACAACTTTACGTATCTAATGCGGACCCACTAAGAACCTATATATTCTTACTGAAAAATATGTATAAATACATTTAAGCAGAAAGTCAATTTCTCTATGGATTCGGGAAGACCTAACATTCCATAAATAATATGGTATTCAACTAAGGACTTTGAGTCTCTAATTTCAACCATAATTATGAGATTATGTATTTGAAACACATTAAAAGATCGCAGTTCACAGGAACTATCAATATGCTCATATATGAGGAATCCATAGTGACATTTTCTAAGTTCAATAAATGTCAAGCAATCTTCAAGCAAGATCATAGCGAATCGAATGAATTGTTTATACTTTTTTTAATTTATAATAACTGCAGTCTGTGGGGGAACTGCTAAACAACCCTGCGTAGCTAATTTGAACCTAAGAAGAAACTATTTACAAACCAACCGAAAAATAATGTGCAAGAACATATAAGCAAGCACTCAGTAAATCTATGACTTGCAAAAACCTGACGTCCTATTACTAATATTATATTCAGCTAACGACTTTGAATCTCTAATTTCAAACTTAATTATATTATCTCATATCAGGAAAGATTCACAAGATCGCTGTTCATAGAATCCATCAATACGCTGACGTACGCGGAAGCCGTATTGATATTCTCAAAGTTAAATACACATCCTGGAACATTCAACGAAGATCATAGCAATTTGAAGTAAGTGATTATGGCGTTTTTATTTAATAATAACTCACAGCGTTTAGCGAACTGCTAAACACCCCAACGTATCTAATGCGAACCTAATAAGAATTATAAAGTAATTATAATATCAGGTATGCGCTGCGAGTCAAAAGATCGCTGTTGATGGAACCCGTCAATATGTTGACGTACGGGGAAGCTATATTGATATTCTCCAAGTTCAACAGATGACATGCAATCTTCAAGTAAGGTCATAGCGACTCGAACTAAGCGATTATAGTGTTTCCAAATTATAATAACTGCAGGCAGCGAGCATCCCGCGAAACACCCTTACGTGTGTGCATTACGTGTGTATTGCGCACCCACTAAGAACCTATGTATAAATACTGAAAAATGTGTGTGAAAATATTTGAGCAGATAGTCAATCTGTCTATGGGCTTGAAAAGACCTAACACTCCATGAATAATATGGTATTCCGCTAGCGACTTTAAGTGATAATGTAAATTATAATAAAATTACCTGATGATATAATTGAGTTTGAAATTAGAAATTTTTAAGTCGTTAGCAGAACAAACTGTTAGTAATAAGATGTTAGAGGTTTCAAAGCCGCGGACTCATTAGCTGCCTGCCTAAATGTTCTTACACGTATTTTTCAGTAAGTATATAGAAAGGTTCTTATTTGGTCCGTATTAGATACACAGGAGTGTTTAACAGGCAGCCCGTCTCCAGCAGTTATTGTTAATTAAAAACGGTATAATCACTTAATGCGAATCATTATCAGGTTCTCAAAATATTGCATGACATGTATTGACTTTGAAGAATATCTATGTGGATTTCTCGCACGTCAGCATATTGGTGGGCTCTATGCACAGCGATCAGCCGATTTGTTCCGCACATGTGATAATATAATGACGTTTGAAATCAGATATGAAAAGTCGTTAGCAGAATATAGTATTGATAATAAGATGTTAGATTTCTTTAATCCATGGCCTCATTGGCTGCCTGCTTAAATATTTTCAGAAATATTTTTCAATCAGTATATATAGGTTTTTATGAGGTGCGAATTATGTACTAATTAATTAGGTACTACTGCGAATCGCTATCATCGTCTTTGAAGACTGCATGGAATTTATTAAACTTGGAGAATATCAACACGGATTCTGCTCACGTTAGTATATTGGTCAGTTCTATGAACAGCAGTCTTTTGATTTGTTCTGGACAGACTTTGTCTATCAGCTTCTCAGAATATTGCATGATATCTAATGAACTTAGAGAATGTCAATACGGATTCTCCATATATCAGCATATTCATGGTTTTTATGAACAAGGAATTGTCGATTTGTTCCAGATACCTAATATCCTAATTACATTTGGAATTAGAGGACTGAAGTCGTTAGTCGAATATAATATCAGTAACAGGTTGCTAGTCTTGTTTTTAAAGCCATGGAATGTATGTGGTTCAAATAGTTTTGAAGTCATTTTTCAGTAACTCTGTATATAGGTTTCTATGAAGTGCGAATTGGTTACGTAAGGGTTTTAGCAGGTTGCTTACCGCTGGCAATTATTTTATATATAAACGCACTAATCACTTAATGCGAATCGCTATCATCTTCTTTCAACATTGCATGGCATCTATTAAACTTCAAGAATATCAATACAGATTCCCCGTAAATCAGTTTATTGATGTGTTCTATGAACAGCGATCTTTTCAATTGTTCCGAAAAGACTTAAAGTCGTTAGCGGAATATATAATTAGTAATAGGATGTTAGGTTTATCCAAAGTCATAGACTCATCGACTTTCTGCCTAAATGTTTTTGCAAGTATATTTCAGTAAGTATATGTAGCTTCTGATTCTGTCCGAATTAGATACGTTAGGGTGTTTAGCAGGTCGCCCGTCGCTGGCAGTTATTATTAATCAAAGATGCTATAATGACCGAAAGCGGACGACTATCATATTCTCTGAAGACTGCATGAAATGTATTGAACGTGGAGAATATCAATACGGATTCCCCTTGCGTCAGCATATGGATGGGTTTTATGAACAGCAATCTTTTGATTTATTCTGGACAGACTTCATCGTTAGCGAAATATACTTTTAGTAATAGGATGTTGTGTTTTTCAAGAGTCTAGTGGAACTCTTTAAATTCTGTGAAGAGAGCACACCTAGTACAACAGGTTCTCAAGATACAGGAGCCCGAATTTTAGACGATTCACCCCAAACAAAGGTATTTTAACAAGGTTTACAATAAAATTAATTATAAAATGATAAAAAAATTATTTCACCTTGATTTTTCATTTGAAAAGACATTTTTGCGATTTTCACCCAATGCGACATTTTTGATATTTTTTTAATTAGGCTAGAAAAAAGCTTGATTTTTTCTCTTGAGAAACATCCGAAAACGAAAATGAGATGGAAAGTATTAGTTGAGTTGTAGGCGGTCATAAGAGTGTGGGTACCTCACGCCAACTAGCCACGGCGCTACTGGGCGTGCTGTAGTGACTCAGTGGGTCTAATAATTAATGAAAATTATTTTTCTTTTAATGTGTAACGACTATTTTATTGTGTTCTTACTATGTTCCGCATAATTGATAATATAATAACGTTAGAAATGAGAGATTTAAAGTCGTTAACAGACTATAATATTAGTACTATGGTGGTAGGTTTTTCTAAAGTCGTAGTGTCATTGACTGCCTGCTTAGATGTTTTTGCACATCTTCTTCAGTATATATATACATATAGGTCCTTATTGAGTCCGAGTAAGATACGTTAGGGTGTTTATCAGGTCGCTCGTTGCTGGCAGTTATTAATAATTAAAAATGCTATGATTACTGCATGCGAATCGATGTTGTCTTCACTGAAGACTACATGACATCTATTGAACTTAGAAAATATATTCCCAGTATGTTAGCATATTGATGGTTTTGTTGAACAGCGCTCAGTCGATTTGGTGTGCATATGTGATAATATAATTACATTTGAAATTAGAGATTTAATGTCGTTAGCGGAAGATAATATTAGTACTAGGCTTCCAGGTTTTTCTATAGGCATAGAATCATTGACCGCCTGCTTGAATGTTTTTACACATATTTTTTAGTAAGTACGTATAGGTATTCATTACGGCCGAATTAGGTATGTAAGGGTGTTTAACAGGTCGCTTACCGCTGGCACGTATTTCAATTATAAACGCTATATTCACCTAATGCAAAGCGCTATCATCTCCTCTAAAGATTGCATGACATGTATTGAACTTGGGGAATATCAATGCGGATTCCCCCAAGTTATATTAAAAATGTTGATTATATGGGCGTTCTTGTGTTCTTCATGCTAAATGATTTGCACAGTTCTACATTTTCTTTCACATGTCATTTTGAAACTTTGAATTTGACGACCTGATAAGCACCGTTTTTGGTATTTTTCCTTTCACGCATTTATACATAAGGTTAGAAAATAAAAAAAAGGAGACAACATCTCAGGAGGCTATCCTCTATTAATCTCATTAAAAAAAATTTCATTATATCACCGACTCGATAAACACCGTTTAATGTATGAATGCGACCTAAGACACACCGTTAAATCTATGAAAAATTCAACCTTACAAAACCTTTGTTTCTTATCATTTTTCCGACTCTTGAAAACGTTAATTAGATTGAAGACCTGATAAACACCGCTTTATATATTTTTCCTCCCACCCATTTATACATAAGGTTAAAAACTAAAAAAAAAGGCAGAAAACATTGCAAGAGACTGTCCTGTATTAATCCCATTAAACAGAATCTCATTATTTCGGCGACCCGATAAACACCGTCTAATGTATGTATGCGAGCTAATAAACACCGTGAAATCTACGAAAAATTATTTTTTCAAATCCTTTGTTCATAATTATTTTTTTGAGTTTCAAAAACGTTGATTAGATTGGCGTTCTTGTGTTCTTCGTGCTAAATAATTTGCATAGTTCTACATTTTCTTTTAAATGTCATTTTGAAGTTTTTCATTTGACGACCTGATAAGCACTATTTTATGTATTTTTCCTCCCACGCATTTATAGGGGGAGTCTCCGGTTGTGGACACAGTTTTATTTTTTACCCATAATTTTCTTTTGAGTCCATATTATTCGAATATATGGAAATCGTTGAAACGCTAGATACCTTAGCTAACTTTTTGCTGAAGTAAGTACATTCATTCCGTCAAGTAGAAAAATTTTACGACCAATTTTGTGAAATCGTTCATTTTGGCAAAACACAAAAATCGTAACCGTTTGTGGGCACCCTTCGAAAATTCGTTGAAAATGGGGATAGTTAAAGGAAAATGGACCTAATTCTGAAGAATTTTAAGGTCTATTAATTTTAAAGGTCTTCAGTGGCTTTTTTCTACTAAAAAAATCTTTGATGGCACGAATCAGCGTATCAAAGTCAATTGGTGCTGATTCCGTTGACTTCTTCAGGGTTGTCGCGGCTAAAATAAGTCAACTGAAATAATAAAAAAAATACGTCAAAATTTTAATGAAATATGTTATTTCAGCATGAGTGATGATATCTGACAGTTTTCAAGTCAGGCAGACGCTTTACATGAAAAAATGTACCCACAACCGGTTACATTAAAGTCTTCACAACCGGAATGCACGAACATTATAGGTGCATCAAAAAAATGTGCGATGTTTCATAACTTGCAGATAAATCGATGTGACATCTTAAACCACAACGAAAATACTGTAGAAATATCAATAACACTCACCGGTTTGAGATTATTTACTTTGATTTATCGCAGTTTTTAAACATTGATAAATTACAAGTGCGTTAATTTTTACATACTTTACCCATCCACACATCACTACTTTACCACCGAGCAATTCACGCCTACCCCGAAAGGGAAACGGCTTAATGATATAATCTAATGAGATTTCAAAGGATTTTAAATATTTCAGTTTATTTTTCAAGATTACAATCAATTATTAATTGATTTCGATAATTTGAAGGATTTTAGGGAATTTTCAAAGATTCCAAGGAATTTTCAACTTATTTCAGTAATTTAATGGGATTTCATAGGATTTGAAATATTTTAAGGTATTTTTATAAATTCGAAGGAATTTTCAAGATTCTCTAAAAAATTTCGAGGGATTTCAAGAAATTTTAAAGGTTTTAAAGATTTTAGGGTAGTTTTAGAAAAGATAAAAAAAATTGAAATATTTTAGGGTATTTTTAATCATTCCAAGGAATTTTCAAGAACTTAAAAAAATGTCAAGGGATTTCAAAAGATTTTAAAGGTTTTGAAAAATTTTAGGGTATTTTTAAAGGTTCATAGGAATTTTTAACTCATTTCAGTGATTTAATGGGATTCCAAAGGATTTGAAATATTTGAGGGTATTTTACAAGATTCAAAGGATTTTTTAACTGATTTCAGTAATTCAATGAGATTTCAAAAGATTTTAAATATTTCAGTTTATTGTTAAAGAATACAATAAATTATCAATTGATTTCAGTAATTTGAAGAATTTTAGAGAATTTTCAAACATTCAAAGGAATTTTGAAGAGCTTTAAAAAATTTCCAGGGATTTCAAAACATTTTTAAGGTTTTAAAATATTTTAGGGTATTTTCAAAGATTCAATGGAATTTTCAACTGATTTCAGTAATTTAATGGGATTTCATAGGATTCAAAATATTTTATGGTATTTTTATAAATTCAAAGAAATCTTCAAGAGCTCTACAAAATGTCAAGGGATTTCAAGAAGTTTTAAAGGTTTTGAAGTATTTCAGGGTATTTTCAATAGATTTCAATAATTTGAAGTTATTTTTAATATTTTAGGCAATTTAAAAAAATTCCTAGGAATTTTCAAGAACTTAAAACAGTGTCAAGGGATTTCAAAAGATTTTAAAGGTTTTAAAATATGTTAGGGCATTTTAAAAGATTCAAAGGATTTTTTACCTGATTTCAGTAATTTCATGATATTTCAAACAGTATGAAATAATTAAGGGTATTTTTACAAATTCAAATGCATTTTCAAGAGCTCTAGAAACTTTCCAGGGATTTCACAAAATTTTAAAGGTTTTGAAAGATTCAAAGGATTTTTTAACTGATTTCAATAATTCAATGGGATTTTAAATGATTTGAAATATTATAGTTTTTTTTTAAAGATTACAATAAATTATTAATTGATTTCGATAATTTGAAGGATTTTAGGGAATTTTCATAAATTCAAAAGAATTTTCAAGAGTTCTAAAAAATTTCCAGAGATTTCCATTTTTTTTAAATGTTTTAAGGTATTTTTATAAATTCAAAGGTATTTTTATAAATTTAAAGGAATTTTCAAGAGCTCTAAAAAATGTCGAGGGATTTCAAGAAATTTTAAAAGTTTTTAAATATTTTAATGTATTTTCAATAGATTTCAATAATTTGACGGGATTTTTAATAATTTAATATATTTAAAAAAATGCCTAGGAATTTTCAAGAATATAAAAAAATGTCAAGGGATTTCAAAATATTTTAACAGTTTAGCAATATTTTAGAGTATTTTTAAAGATTCATAGGAACTTTTAACTGGTTTCAGTAATTTCATGAGATTTCAAACAATATGAAATAATTCAGGGTATTTTTACAAATTTAAATGAATTTTTAAAAGCACTAGAAAATTTCCAGGGATTTCAAAATTTTTTAAAGGTTTTGAAATATTTAAGGGTTTTAAAAGATTCAAAGGATTTTTTAACTGATATCAATAATTCTATGGGATTTTTAAGGATTTGAAATATTTTTGTTTATTTTTAAAGATTACAATAAATTAATAATTGATTTCAATAATTTAAAGGATTTTAGGGAATTTTCAAAAATTCAGAAGAATTTTCAAGAGTTCTAAAAAATTTCCAGGGATTTCTAAAAATTTTAAAGGCTTTAAAATATTTTATGGCATCGTCAATAGATTTCAATAATTCGAAGGGATTCTAAAGATTTTAGGGTAGTTTTAAAAAAGATAATTTTTTTTTTTTTTGAAATATCTTAGAGTATTTTTAATAAATTTCAATATGTTGAAGTGATTACAAACGATTTTTTTAAGATTTTAGGGTATTTTTTAACTTTCCACAGAATATTCGAGAGCTTTAAAAACTGTCAAGGTATTTTAAGAAATTTTAAAGGTTTTGAAATATTTTAGGGTATTTTTAATAGATTTCAATCATTCGAAAGAATTTTAAATATTTTAGGTTATATATTCAAATTCGAAGAAATTTCCAAGAGCTCTTGAAAATTTCCAAGGATTTCAAAATATTTTTAAGACTTGGAAATATTTTTGGGGTATTTTTAATACGTTGAAGTGATTCCAAATGATTTAAAAGATTTTAGGGTATTTTTAAACATTCCAAGGAATTTTCAAGAGCTTTAAAAAATTCCAAGGAATTTTTAAGAACTTTAAAAAATTTCGAGGAATTTCGAAAAATTTTAAAGATTTTGAAATATTGAAGGGTATTGTTTAATAGAATTCAATAATTTGAAGTAATTTAAAAAATTTTAGGATATTTTTAAAAATTCAAAGTACTTTTCAAGAGCTCTCAAAAATTTCCAGGGATTTCAAAAGACTTGAAATGTTTTGAAATAATTTAGGGTATTTAAAAATATTCCAAGGAATTGTCAATTGATTTCAATAATGTAAGGAATTTCAAAGAATTTTAAAGATTTTAGGGTATTTTAAAATTTTTTAAAGAATTTTCAAGACTTCTACAAAGTTCCAGGGCTTTCGAAAGATTTTAAAGATTTAGAAATATCTTTAGGGTTAAAAATTAATTCATTTGGTTTATTTTGTATTTCTTGATTGAAAAATCTTTGTCGGTTGAACATTCAGTTGTTTAGTTCAAAATTCAATTATTTTCTTTGAAAATTCAATTATTGTATTGAAAACTCATTTATTTCCTTAAGAAGTTTTTTTTTGGTCGAAAAATCAACTTCTCTGTTGAAAATTCATAATTTTTGTTTGAAAATTTAACTGTCGATTCAAAAAATTAACTTTTGTGTTGATAATTCATTTGATTAAAGTCATATTTTTTGGTCGAAACTTCAACCGTTTTTTTTTTATTAATTTTTTTGGATAGAAAGTTCATATTTTTTGGTAGAAAAGTCATCTTGATTAAAAATGAAAATTTTTGTTGAAAATTTAACTATTTGGTTTCAAATGAACACTCTTGTTGAAATTTCATATTTTCGAGTTAAAAATTAAATTATTTTGTAACTGTTGGTAAAAATTTCATCTTTTTTTTTGGTATAAAATGTAACTGTTTGGTTGAAAATTCTTGTATTTTGTTGAAATTTTATTTTATTTATTTTTATTTTCGCATGAAGCATGATTCGTATATCAGAGAAAAATTAAGAATAAAATCAATAAATGTTGATCAAATATGGTTATATTTCATTTTGGTCATCCAAAATGTAGTTACTACTTTTCTTGTTTGGATGGCAGTTCTCGCTCTGCCTTTTTAAATAGATTTAGGGCTCGGATTTTCATTTTTTCGAGAGCGTGTTTTTTTTTTAATTGCAGTATAAAATTTAATAAACAGGATTATTTATTTATAAAAGTAGCTTTATAGTACTGTATTCAACTATTTTCTTCGAAAATTAATTTTTTTGGTTGAAATTAATTTTTTTTTTTACTGAAAATTTAACTATTCTATTTTTGGTTGAAAATTCATCGTTTTTAGTTGAAATTTCATGTATTATCTTGAAAATTCGTTCTTTTTGGTTGAAAAATTGATCTTCTTGTTTGAAAATTCATCTTTTTGCTTAAAAATTCAACAGTTTGTTTGTAATTTTTTCTCTCACTTGACTAAAAAATCTTTCTTAGTTGAAAACTCAAATCATGTTGAAAAGTTATCTTTTTTGGTTGAATTCAACTATTTTTAATTAAAAATTAAAATATTTTTTGGTTGAAATATCAAATAATACATTTTTCATTTAGAATTAATCTTTTTTTTGGAATGCAAATTTGATTATTTGGTTGAAAATTTTTTGTTTGAAAATTAATTTTTAGTAGAAAAATGATATTTTTTAGTCGAAATATCGTATTTTTTGTAGAAATTAATCTTTTCGGTTAAAAATTCATCTTTTTGGTTTAAAATTAAACTATTCCAGTAGAAGATTTATCATTTTAGTTGAAAACTCATATTTTTTGTTTAAAATTCATCTGTTCCAGTTCAAGATTAATCATTATAGTTAAAAAAAATCATCACTTTGGTTGAAAATTAATTTTTTTAACTGAAAATTTAACTTTTTTCTCGAAAATTTGTATTTTTTAGTTGAAAATTCATGTATTTGGTTGAAAATTCGTCTTTTTCGTATAAATTAATCTTCTTGGTTGAAAATTAATCTTCTTATTTAGAAATCTATCTTTTTAAATTAAAAAATTACTATTTGGTTGAGAATTCATGTATTTTGTTGAAAAAATCTTCGCTTTTGTTTGAAAATTAATTTTGTTATTCAACAATTTATCTTTCTGGTTAAAAATTCGAGTATTGCAGTTGAATATTCATCATTTTAGTTGAAAATTGATCTTTTTGGTTAAAAATAAACCTATTTATATAAAATTAAACTCTTTTGTTAAGAATTCATATTGTTGGTTTAAAATTCACCAATTCCACTTGAAGCTTGATAATTTTAGTTGAAAATTCTTCACTTTGGTTGAAATTTTTTGTTTGTTTGGTGGAAAAAGGAATTGTTGTAACTGAAAATTTAACTATTCCATTTTTTATTGAAAACTGTCCCTTTTTAGTTTAAAATTGAACTATTTGGTTGAAAATTTATCTTTTGCATTTGAAAATTCGTCTTTTTTTTATCTTCTTAGTTGAAAATTCATCTTTTTGGTTAAAAATTCAACTATTGCAGTTGAAGATTCATCATTTTAGTAAAAAATTCATCACTTTCGTTGAAAATTAATTTTTTCAGCTGAAAATTTAACTATTTACTTGAAAAGTTGTCTTTTTTAGTTGTATTTTATTGAAAAGTCGTATTTTTTTGGTAGAAAATTAATCTTTGGGTTTGAAAATTTATGTTCTTGTTTGAAAATTCACCTTGTTCTTTGAAAATTCAAGTTTTGCAGTTAAATATTAATAATTTTAGTTGAAAATTCATCATTTTGGTTAAAAATTTGTTGTTTTTTTGTGTGCAAAATTAATTTTTTCAACTGAATATTTAACCATTCTATTTTTGATTGAAAACTGTACTTTTTTAGTTGAAAATTCAACTGTTTGCTTGAGAATTCATGTATTTTGCTGAATAAACGTATTTTTTGGTAGAAAATTAATCTTCTTGTTTGAAAATTTATCTTTTTGATTGAAATTTTTATTATTCTAGTTAAAGATTCATAATTTCACTTAAAATTCATCCTCTTTTTTAAAATGTAACTAATTTTTGAAAATTAGTTTTTTTTTGTTGAAAATTATTTATTTTTATCTGAAAATGTAACTATTCCAATTGAATATTCCATCAATTTAGTTGACAATTAATCTCTTTGGTTGTATAATCATTGTTTTACTTTAAAATTTAATTATTTAATTTTTGGTTGCCAATTTATCTTTCTTAGTTGCAAATTCATGTATTTTGTTGAAAAATTGTCTCTTAGTTGCAAATTTTAACTATTTCGTTGAAAATTCATGTATTTATGTTGAAAAATCGTTTTTTTTTTGTAGAAAATTCATGTTTTTGTTTGAAAATTAATCTTCCTGTTTGAAAATTCATAGTTTTGGTTGAAAATTCAAGCGTTTCAATTAAATATTAATTATTTTAGTTGAAAATTCATATTTTTGTTTGAAAACAAAACTGCATGGCTGAAAGTTAAATCATTTTGTTAAAAATTCATCGTTTTGGTTTAAACTTCATCTATTCGAGTTGAATTTTTTGTTGTGAATAAGAAATTTTTTTAATTGATAATTTAAATATTTCATTTTTGTTTGAAAACTGTTATTTTTTAGTTCAAAATTCAACTATTTGGTTGAAAATTGATCTATTTTAGTTGAAGATTCAACTATTTGGTTGCGAATTCATGTATTTTTTTGAAAAATCGTATTTTTTTATAGAAACATCTTTTTGATTTAAAGTGCAACTATTTGGTAAAAATTCATCTATTTTGTTGAAAATGCAATCTTTTTAATTGCGTTTTAAATTTAATTTGAATTACTTGAATTTGATTACTTGAAATTAACAAATTTTCAGTTTTAAAAGTTCGGATTTTTTTTTCTATTCTTTATTATTTTCCACTTTTAGGTCTCGGATTCTACGAGATTTTCAACTTTTCGAAGAAAAATATTTCAAAATTCTACAATTTTAATTTGCAACACTTATTGGTTGAAAATTTTAAATTCTATAACGTATGAAATCGAATAACTTCAAATTCGATTACTAAAAAATAAACAAATTCATAGTTCAAAGTATAATATCCAAAGAAAGCCTTAATTTTTTATATATTTTAAATTATTGTTTAAAAATTAATTGTCTCAAATTGGAAGCATTGAAAATAAAAAAAAGCTTAGAAATAAAAAATTTGAGAATAAATATTTTCCAAATTTAACAATATTTGAATGTAAATGGCTTCAAAAATAAAAAGTGTTCAATAAAAGCATCCATCCTTTCTAAATATACAAAATTTCAAACATAAAAGTTTTTTTTGAAACTAGTTCAAATTAGAAATCCTTTTCCAATTAATAATAATTCATGTGGAAAAGATTCGAGTTTGGGAAAGAATAAAGTTGAAATTAAACAGAATAGAAAATCCTACAAAATTATACCAAATTAAAATAACCTTTAAATTAAAAAATGTTAAAATTCAGGCAATTCTAGTTCAAAATCGATTTAAACTATAAACTTGCCTCATTTGAAAGTAATGCAAGTTCATAAGTTTGTGTATTTATTTTTATTTATTGAATATTCTTTAAATTTTTAAATATAATCTGGAATAATCTATAGCTTCTCTCTTATTCTATCTTTCCAAGATTTAAAAATTTTTAATTGTAACTCTTAAAAATTATGGAACTTTGAATTTGTAATCCTTGAAATTGAAGAGTTTTTAATTTTGAAAATTTACAAATAAAAATTCTGTAATTTTGATGATTTAAATTTGAAATTTCTTCAATTTGAAGGATTTAGACTTTTTTTATTTTTAAAATCAACAAAAAGTAATAATTTTTATTTGTGTATACATATTGAAAATTTAACAGTTTTCAATTGTAACTCTTCAAAATTGTGGAAGTTTTACAAATTATGCTTGTTTTAAATTTCACAATTTGAAATATTGTAATTTTAATCAAAGTCATGAAAATTTAAGGATTTTTACTCATAAATCCTTAAAATTGAGGAGTTTTCAATTGTATCTCTTCAAAATGATAGAACTTTAAATTGCAAATCTTTAAAATTGAAGAGTTTTTAATTTTGATAATTTACAATTGATAATTCTTTAATTTGGATTATTTACTTTTAAAATTTCAAAGATTGTGAAGACTTATATTGGAAATTTCTTCAATTTGGATGATTTAGATGTGAATACTTGACTTTAGATCTTCAAAATCATCAAAATTAAAAAAAAATGTACTCATAAATCTTTAAACTTGAAGAGTTTTTTAATTGTAACGCTTCAAAATTGTAGAACTTTGAATGGTAAATTTTTAAAATTGAAATTTTTAAACTTTTGAAAATTTCTTCAATTTGAAAGATTTCGAATTGAAAACTTGACTTTTGCTCTTTAAAATCACCAAAATTTAAGAAATTTTATTAATTTATACATCTTTAAAATTAAAGAGTTTCTCTTTTTGAAAATTGACAATTAAAAATTATAAAAGTTGTAAGTCTCAAAATTCGAAATTTTTTCGGTTTGGAAGATGTAGAATTGAAAACTTGTTCTTTGATTTTTAAAATTGTCTAAATTTAAGAATTTTTTTATACATCTTTAAAATTGAACAGTTTTCAATTTCATCACTTCAAACTGTACAACTTTGAATTGTAAATATTTAAAATTGAAGAGTTATTAATTTGGACAATTTACAATTAAAAATTATGCGAGTTTTAAGTTTTTCATTTAAAAATTCAGTGGCATTACAAAAAAGTTCAATATTACCTTTAGAATATAAATCTTTAAAATTAAATAATTCGCAATTGGTTGAAATTTATCTTTTCAAGTTTAAAATTCATGTATTTTATTAACAATGCGTCTTATTTGTTGAAAATTGAACTATTTGGCTGGAAATGTATATTTTTTAGTTAAAAATTCATGTATTTTGTTGAAAATTTGTCTTAATTGTTAAAATTTAATCTTCTTGTGTTGAAAATTCAACTATTTAATTGAAAATTCAAGTATTTTCAACAAAATAAATAAATTTTTAGCCAAAGAGATGAATCTTCAACCAAAACAGATTCACTTTCAAACCAAGAAGTAGAATTTTCAACAAAAGAGTTCAATTTTCATATAAGGAAGATTTTTCAGTGCATAAACAAATGAAATTTCATAAAAAATGTTGAACTTTCAAACCAAAATCCCGAATTTTCTAAAAAACAGTTGATTTTTCAGCCAGAAAATATGAATTTTTTAAATAAAAAAGTTGAATTCCATTAAAATTTGCAACCAAAAAATGCGGTTTTTATAAAACGTTGAATTGTCAACCCAAAAATGTGAATTTTCTATCAAATTAATTGAATTTCCATCCCGAAAAATACGAGTTTTTGAACAAATTAAAAATTTGTCAACGAAAAAAGATAAATGGTCACGAAAAAATAGAATAGTCAAAGTCTCACTTTAAAAAATTAATTTTCAACCAAAGAAAATAAATTTTAACTGAAGTGATGAATCTGCAACCAAAAAATGATTTTTTGACCAAATAGTTGAATTTTCAATCAAAAAGATTATTTTTATACCACAAAAGGCAAATTTTCAACAAATTTGTAATTAAAAGATCAATTTTCCACCAAATATAGAATAGTAAAATTTTCAGGTGAAAAAAAAAACCAAGAAAAACAAATTTTCAACAAAAAAAAAGATGAAGTTTTAACCAAGAAGATAAGTTTTTAGCTAGAATTGATTTATAAAAAGAAAACGAATTTTCAACAAAACAGTTAAATTTTCAACTAAAGCGATTAATTTTTTGCCAAAAAGAAGAACTTTAAATAAAAGACATGAATTTTGAACCCAAAAAATTAATTTTCAACCAAGAAAAAAGTCTTTTCAACAAAATACAAAAAATTTTATCTAAAAAAATTAGTTTTCAACTGAATTTTTAAAATAAATCTTTAAAATTCTTTGAAATCGCTTTAAATAATTGAAATCAATTCAAAATTCCTTGCAATCTTTTAAAATATCCTAAAATATTTAAAATCCTTTAAAATCTTTTGAAATCTCTGAAAATGTTTGAAAGCTCTTGAAAATTCCTTGAAGTTTTAAAATATACCCTGAAATATTTAAAATCCTTTAAAATTTAATATGAAATGATTGAAATCAATTGAAAATTTCATTTAGACAATTTATAATTAAAAATTAAGCGAGTTTTAAGTTTTACAATTAAAAATTATGTGACATAAAAAAAGTTCAATATTACATATACCTTTAAAATATAAATCTTTAGAATTGAATAATTCGCAATTCTACATTTTCAATTGTAAAAAAAATTGCAGTTTGAATTGTAAATCATTAGAGTTTAGGATTCTATTTTTAGTTGAAAATGTATATTTTTTTAGTTAAAAATCCATGTATTTTGTTGAAAATTTTTCTTTTTTTGTAGAAAATTCATTTCTTTTGTTAAAAATATAACCATACCATTTTACGTTAAAAAATCCATTTTTTTTTGTTAATAATTCAACTATTTGGTGGAAAATTATATATTCTAGTATTTTCAACAAAATAAATTTTTAGCCAAAGTGATGAATCTTCAACCAAATTTTCATATAAGAAAGATTTTTCAGTGCATAAACAAATTAAATTTCATCAAAAATGTTAAACTTTAAAACCAAAAACCCGAATTTTCTAAAAAATAGTTTATTTTTCAGCCAGAAAATATGAATTTTTTAAACAAAAAAGTTGATTTCCATCAAAATTGTTGAATTTTCAAGCAAAAAAAATGCATTGTTTATAAAGCGTTCAATTTTCAACCCAAAAATGTGAATTTTGTACAAAAATAATTGAATTTTACACCTGAAAAATACGAGTTTGTTGACCAAATAAATGATTTTTTAACGAAAAAATATGAACGTTCACGAAAAAATAGAATAGTCAAAGTCTCAGTTAAACAAATTCATTTTCAGCCAAAGAAAATACATTTTGAAAGCGATGAATCTTCGACCAAAAAATGAATTTTTAACCAAATAGTTGAATTTTCAATCAAAAAGATTACTTTTATACTAAAAAAGGCAAATTTTCAACAAAATACGTGAATTTTTAACAAAAAGATTAATTTTCAACCAAGAAAAGTCTCTTCAACAAAATACAAAAATTTTCATCTAAAAAAGACCAGTTTTCAACTGAATTTTTAAAATTCTTCGAAATCGCTTTAAGTGATTGATATCAATTGAAAATTCTTTAGAATCTTTTAAAACATCCTAAAATATTTAAAATCTTTTAAAATCTCTGGAAATTTTTGAAAGCTCTTGAAAATTCTTTGGATTTTTAAAAATACCCTGAAATATTTAAAATCCTTTAAAATTTCATATTAAATTATTGAAATCAATTGAGAATTTAATTTGGACAATTCACAATTAAAAATTATGCGAGTTTTAAGGTTTACAATGAACAATTCTGTGACAAATTGCAGTTTTAATTGTAAATCATTAGAGTTGAGGAGTTTTTAATTTTTGAAATTTCCAATTAAAAATTGTTCAAGTTTTCAATTTTACAATTAAAAATTCTATAATTTTGACTCCTTATATTGGAAATATCTTCAATTTTGAAGATATAGAATTGATCCACATTTAAGAATTTTTATTCAGACATCCTTAAAACTGAAGAGCTTTTATTATTATAATTACACTATTTATAATAATTATATTTAATAATTGTCCGAGCCCTGTAGATTTTTGAATTTAATATTTTGTATTTTACTAATTTATTTTAAAGTTTCAGCTTATATTTTACATTAATTTGTAAACCCACGTGTAAAGTAAGTTGAGTACAGGGTTCGTTGATGAGAACCGAACTTCCAAAATCTGCAAGCTTAGGCTGTCCATCAACACCCATCAAAATATTTGTTGGTTTAACATCTGCATGCACAATTCCTGCATTATGGCAAAATCTGAGAGCACCAGCAACTCCTTTCCAGATAAAAATCCTTTCCCCCGGATTCAGAGGACATTTTTCAAGTCTTTCTTGAAGAGAAGATGTACAGAGTTCCATCGTTATCAGCGACAAATTATCTCCTTCCTCAATCGCCAAGACTTTGATGATGTTATCGTGAATCAAGGAAGCTGCATGTTTTTCCGCATTTAGACTTAAATCGCTGTGCTTCTTGCGATTGATTATTTTAGCAGCGACCTTGTGTCCTATTAAATAAACATTCCTCAATTTTTTTTAAAACTACAGGGATCGCAGTCCGTCCCCTTTTTTCACTAAAAAGTTATATTTTCGACCTAAAAGATTAATTTTCTACCAAGAAAGACGAGTTTTAAACGAAATACAAAAATTTTCAACTAAAAAAGACCAGTTTTCAACCAAAAATAGAATAGTTAAATTTTCAGTTAAAAAAAAATTATTTTTTAACCAGAAACAAAAGCTTTTTTCTACAAAATAGTTAAATTTTCAACAACAAATGTTTTTTCAATTAAAGTTCCATTTTTAACCAAAAAAGATGAAAAAATCTTTAAAATTCTTTGAAATCGCTTCAAGTTATTGAAATCAGTTCAAAATTCCTTAGAATCTTTTGAAATATCCTAAAATATTTAAAATCCTTTAAAATCTTCTGAAATCCCTGGAAATTTGTTAAAGCTCTTGAAAATTCCTTGAAATCTTAAAAATACCCTGAAATGTTTAAAATCCCATATTAAATTATTGAAATCAATTGAAAATTCCTTGGAATCTTTTAAAATATCCTAAAATATATCAAATCCTTTAAAATCTCATATTAAATTACTGAAATCCATTGAAAAATCCTTGAAATCTTTTAAAATACTCTCGAATATTTCAAATCCTTTAAAATCTTTTGAAATACCTTGACATTTTTAGAGCTCTTGAAAATTCCTTGAAATTTTAAAATACCCTAAAATCTTTCAAATCCTTTAAAATCTTTTGAAATACCTTGACATTTTTAAAACTCTTGAAAATTCCTTGAAATTTTAAAATACCCTGAAATATTTAAAATACTTTAAAATCTTTTGAAATACCTTGACATCTTTTAAAGCTCTTGAAAATTCCTTGTAATGTTAAAAATACCCTGAAATATTTGAAATCTCATATTGAATTATTGAAATCAATTGAAAATTCCTTGGAATCTTTTAAAATATCCTAAAATATTAAAAATTCTTTAAAATCTTTTGAAATCACCCGAAATTTTTCAAAGCTCTTGAAAATTCCTTGGAATTTTCAAAATACCCTGAAATATTTAAAATCCTTTAAAATCCCATATTAAATTATTGAAATCAATGGATTGGAATCTGTTAAAATGTCCTAAAATATATCAAATCCTTTAAAATGTAATATTAAGTTTTTGAAATCAATTAAAAATTCCTTGGAACTTTTTGAAATACTCTCAAATATTTAAAATCCTTTAATAACGTTTGAAATACCTTGACATTTTTTAAAGCTTTCAAAAGTACTTTGAAATTTTTAAAAATAACCCTGCTAAAATCTTTAGACTTCTTTGAAATCCCTTGAAATTATTGAAATAAATGGTAAATTCCTTGAAATCTGTTAAAATATCCTAAAATATTTAAAATCCTTAAAAATCTTTTGAAATCCCTGGAATTTTTTTAAAGCTCTTGAAAATTCCTTGAAATTTTAAAATACCCTGAAATATTTAAAATACTTTAAAATCGTTTGAAATACCTTGACATTTTTAAAGCTCTTGAAAATTCCTTGGAATTTTAAAAATACCCTGAAATATTTAAAATCCTATAAAATCTCATATTGAATTATTGAAATCAATGGAAAATTCTTTGGAATCTGTTAAAATATCCTAAAATATATCAAATCCTTTAAAATCTCATATTAAATTTTTGAAATCAATTGAAAATTTCTTGAAACTTTTTGAAATACTTTCAAATATTTAAAAACCTTTAATATCTTTTGAATTACCTTGACATTTTTTAAAGCTTTCAAAAGTACTTTGAAATTTTTTAAAATAACCCTGCTAAAATCTTTAGAATTCTTTGAAATCCCTTGAAATTATTGAAATAAATTGAAAATTCCTTGGAATTTGAAAAATACCCTCGAATATTTAAAGTCCTTTTAAATCCCATATTAAATTATTGAAATCAATTGAAAATTCCTTGGAATCTGTTGAAATTTCCTAAAATATATCAAATCCTTTAAAATCTCATTAAATTTCAAATTTCAAAAGATTTCTAAAAATTCAAGAAATTTCCAGGGATTTCAAAAGATTTTAAAGGATTTTAAATATTTTAGGATATTTTTAAAGTTTCCAAGGAATTTTCAATTTATTTCAATAACTTAAAGCGATTTCAAAGAATTTAAAAGATTTTTTCATCTTTTTTGGTTTAAAGTGGAAATTTAATTGCAAAAAATGTGTTGTTGTTGTTGTTGAAAATTCAACTATTTTGTAGAAAAAAACGTTTTGTTTTTGGTTAGAAAATAATTTTTTAAAATGAAAATTTAACTATTCTATGTTTGGTTGAAAACTGATCTTTTTTAGTTGAAAATTTTGGTATTTTGTTGAGAACTCGTCTTTCTTGGTAGAAAATTGATCTTTTTGGTCGAAAATTTAACTTTTCTGTTAAAAATTCAATTTTTTACCGAAAATTAATCTTGGTTGAAAATTTAACTTTTTGTTTAAAAATTCAACTATTTTGTTGAAAAGACTTTCTTTTTGGTTGAAAATTAATTTTTTTTGTTTAAAATTCATGTATTTTATTAAAGGTTCTTTTTTTTTGCAGAATCGTTTTACTTGAAAATTTAACTTTTTTGTTAAAAATTCATTTTTTTACAGAAAATTAATCTTGCTTGAAAATTTAACTTTTTGTAATTCAACTATTTTGCTGAAAAGACTTTCCTTTTGGTTGAAAATTAATTTTTTTGGTTTAAAATTCATGTATTTTATTAAAGGTTCTTTTTTTTGGCAGAATCATTTTACTTGAAAATTTAACTATTTTTGTTGAAAATTCGTTTTCTTGTTATAAATCAATTTTAGTTAAAAACTTGTCTTACTTGGTAGAAATTTTATTTTCTTGGTTAAAACTTCATCTTTTTTTTTTGTTGAAAATTTGTTTTTCTTGGTGTTTTTTTTTTCATCTGAAAATTTTACTATTCTATATTTGGTAGAAAATTTATCTTTTAGTGAAAAATTCATGTATTTTGTTAAAAATTTGCCTTTTTCAGTAGAAAAGTAATCTTTTTGATTAAAAATTAAACTATTTGGTTAAAAATTCATTTTTTGGTCGAAGATTCATCGCTTTCAAAATGTATTTTCTTTGGCTGAAAATGAATTTGTTTAACTGAGACTTTGACTATTCTATTTTTTTCGTGAAGATTGATCTTTTTTCGTTAAAAATTCATTTATTTCGTCAAAAACTCGTATTTTTCGGGTGTAAAATTCAATTATTTTGATAGAAAATGCACATTTTTTGGGTTGAAAAATCAACGCTTTATAAACACTGCATTTTTTTTTCTTGAAAATTCAACAATTTTGATGGAAATCAACTCTTTTTTTTTAATTCATGTTTTCTGGCTGAAAAATCAACTGCTTTTTAGAAAATTCGGGTTTTTGGTTTGAAAGTTTAACATTTTTTATAAAATTTCATTTCTTTATGGACTGAAAAATCTTTCTTATATGAAAATTGAACTCTTTGGTTGAAAATTCCACTTCTTGGTTTGAAAGTGAATCTGTTTTGGTTGAAGATTTATATCTTTGGCTAAAAATATATATATTTTGTTGAAAATACTTGAATTTTCAATGAAATAGTTGAATTTTTAACCAAAAAGATTAATTTTTAACAAAAAATAGGAATTTTTGACAAAATATATGAATTTTCCAACAAATAGTTGAATTATTAACAAAAAAATATGGGGTTTAAACGTAAAATGGTATGGTTATATTTTTAACAAAAGAAATTAATTTTCTACCAAAAAAGACAAATTTTCAACAAAATACATGAATTTTTAACTAAAAAATATACATTTTCAATCAAAAATAGAATAATTGAATATTCAACCAAATAGATGAATTTTTAACCAAGAAGATTAATTTTCAACAAAAACGACCAATTTTTAACAAAATATATGAATTTAAAAATATACATTTTAACCAAAAATGGAATAGTTATATTTTCATTTTAAAAAATTACTTTTTAAACAAAACGTTGAATTTTAATCTCAAAAAGATACATTTTCAACTTAACTAAAATAGTCAAATTTTCAGTTAAAAAAATTACTTTTCAACCAAATGAAATTAATTTTTAACCAAGAAGATTAAATTTCTTTAAAAAAAAAAGCATTTTCAAGAAAATAGATAAATTTTTATCTATAAAAATTAATTTTCATCAAAATAAAATAAATTTTCAACAAAATAGTTAAATTTTCTACCAAAAAAAAAAAGAATTCTTAACCAAAAACATGACGTTTTAACTAGTGGGATTACTTTTTTACCAAAAAATACAAATTTCTAACAAAACAATTGAATTTTCAACCAAGAAGATCAATTTTCAGTAAAAAAAGACGAATTTTCAAAAGAATACATGATTTTTTAACTAAAAAAGATAAATTTTCAATGAAAAATAGAATACCAAAATTCTCAGTTGATATAATAAATTGAAATAATTCAATTTTCAACCAAATAGTTGAATTTTCAATCAAGAAGAATTATTTTCAACGAAAAGTAAATTTTTTAATAAAATACATGATTTTTTAACTAAAAAAACACAAATGAATGGAATACTAGAATTTTCAGTTGATATAATAAATTGAAATAATTGCACTTTTCAACCAAAACGTTGAATTTTCGTCTAAAACAGATACATTTTCAACTTAGAATAGTTTAATTTTCAATTTAAAAAATTAATTTGTAACCAAATATAATTAATTTTTAACCAAGAAGATTAAATGTTTACAAAAAAGCATTTTCAAGAAAATAGATAAATTTTAAATTATACAAATTATTTTTCAACAAAATAAAATAAATTTTCAACCAAAGAGATAAATTTTCTACCAAGAAGAATAATTTTATACCAAAAAAGATGAATTTTAAACATAATGCATGACTTTTCAACCAAATGCTGGAATTTTGACCTAAAAAAGATGGATTTTCAACGAAAAATGGAATAGTTCAATTTTTAACCAAAGAAATTAATTTTCAACCAAAAAGATGAGTTTTAAATCAAGAAAAATTATTTTATATCAAGAAAGACGAATTAAAAAGAATCGAATATTCAACAAAATAGTTAACTAATGAGATTACTTTTTTACCAAAAAAGACCAATTTTTGACAAAACAATTGAATTTTTAATAAAATGGTTCAATTTTCAACCAAGAAGAATTGTTTTCAACAAATAGAAGAATTTTTAACAAAATATATGAATTTTCAACCAAAAGGATGAATTTTTAACCAAGAAGAATTATTTCCTACCAAAAAAAACGTGTTTTCAACCAAATACACTAATTTTAAACTAAAAAAGATAAATTTCCAACCAAAAATACAATACTTGAATTTTCAGTTGATATAATAAATTGAAATAATTGAATTTTCAACCAAAACGTTGAATTTTCATCTAAAACAGATACATTTTTAACTTAAAATAGAATAGTCAAATTTCCAGTTTAAAAAATTAATTTTTCACCAAATAAAATTAATTTCTAACTAAGGAAATTATATTTCTACAAAAAAAAAAGAATAAAAAAATACATGAATTTTCAACCAAATAAAATAATATGCAGTTCAAAAAATTAATTTAATTAATACAACATTAACTTTCAACCAAATAAAATTAATTTTTAACAATATAGTCTAATCTTGTACCAAAGAGATGATTTTTCAACCAAGAAGATTTAATCCAAATTCGCTGAATCTTGCCAAAATCTCACGTGACTGCGCAAGCGCTTCACTTTGGCCGTCAGAGACCACTTTGCGCGGAGAACACAACTTGCAGATATAGTCCGTTTGACCCTTCTTAAGTTTTTGAAAAACGTTCTTAGAGATTCTAAAATTAGCACAGGCCAAATGCACTACATTGTCACACTTAACACAAGCGAGAACTTCAGATCCCCATGTGGATATAACTATTTTATACTCCGAACACGCACCTATAATCCTCCAGGAAAGATAAACCGTCATAGTTACGTATAAACAAAAGTGCAAAAACAAGAAACAATTAAGTGAGTTAAAACAAAGTCACAATATTTTATGAAACAAGTCACCGACACTTTCACGAAATACAAATTTTTAGGTAGTTAAACAATTTAAAAGTTATATAAAACGAAAAATTGAGGAGCTGCGAATTTACACGTCCGTATCCGATCGCCATGACAGGTCGTCAGTCGAAAATAGTTTTATTCATAGGCTTTTTCTTCGAAAAAAAGTATTTTATTGTTTTACTGCATTAACAAACTTTTACGAAGAGAACGTTGACGAGTAAAAGGTTTACAAAAACGTTAAGAGGTTAGGCAATTTATAAAAAAAAAGAAGACGGTAGACAAGTACAGAGAGTTAGTTATTTGGTTTTGAATTACCAATCTCTTTATTATTATATTAAAAATGAGCTTTTAAAAAAATCCTTTCAACACAGCATGTATTTGATTTTTCTAGAATTTCTTATGAAAGAAGCCCATTTTCAGAAAAAATGTTGGTTATCTCGTTCTGTACTGCAACCCTTCAATTGTTACTAATTTTGAAAGAGTACTAAAAGCGAACTTTAGAATAAAATGTTTCAGGTGAAAATTGTCCGTATAACGATAGTTATTCAGAGTTCTATGATATGGCTTACCCTGTAGGTATAATTTGCCATTCTTATTTAAACCTAATGTCATAGGGTTTTTCAATAATAACGTATCAAATAGATTTGTAGAGAATCCTTCAAAAAATAAAATGAGGCCTACTACACGGAAAAAATTCCGGCACAGCAGACGTACCTACTAACCAATGAGCAGTGCTAAACTCCAGGAGAATCTTGTCCTTTCGTTTGACACGGCTGGTGCGCCGTTTTGGGATAGCAGACGTGCTACTGTCGCGCGAGCGCTATACTCTATTATCGGTATAACAGTTGTGCCAAGGCGTACTATAGTACGGCAGTTGTACATATGGCTTGGCACAACTGTTATACCGATTTTGGCGCAACAGACGTGCCAAACTGAATTGAGCTACGTAGTTTGTATAGCGGTGCGGAAATTCTTTTAGTGTGCATTAGTATCTGATAAAAATTGCAACTTTTATCTAAAAAGAAAGCAAAAATCTCACACTGTAAATTAATATTGTTAGATAAGCATTTTTAACCTGAAATATTTTCTTCTAAAGCGCGTTTTCAATTCTCTTCTGAACTTAGTTACAATAATAATAGGAATATTTTCCTATATTTTAAGAATATATTTGAACTATGCTATTTTTTTATCTTGAGATGACAAGTGTACAAGTACAGGATTACTGTTATGATCGAACGAACATAGCTCCTGAACATAGTTCCGCCTCTGTACCCTGTGCGTTGTTATCGGAATCTGTGGAATCCTGTTGAGCTGGTGGAATATTATGTACATGTGGCATCATATGAGCCTGTGGCATCACCTAAGCTTGTGGAATCCTCTGAGGTTATAGCATCATCAGAGCATGTGGCATTATATGAGGCAGTTGCATCATATGAGGTTGTGGCATCATCGGAGCCTGAATCGGTGGTTTTCCACATTAAGTTCATTTAATCTAATTTTAATGGAGGGTAGTCCCAGTCGTTTTTGGCACAATTAACTTGATCGGCATACTACTCTTTGGTTTCGCGCTTCCATCTGTAGGCTCAGGAGCTGCTACGATTATTGTATCTCTGTCCGGCATTTTCTAGAAAAGATACAAAATGATGAAATTATCAACAAGAGTTAGATTTTCAAGTGAGAAAAATTAGTCAGTCAAGATGGATAAAATTTTTGAACAATGCTGTTTAATTTGCAAGCAAATCGATTAATTTTATACCAAGGATATTATTTTTATACCAGAAAGGACGAATTTGCAACAACCTACTTCAATTATCGACCAAATAGTGAAATTTTCAACTAAAAAAGATAAATTTTCAACCAAACAACGAATATTTAAAAAAATCAATTACAAACCAGGATAAAACTAAACGAATTTTTAACTAAATAGTCCAATCTATTAACACACAGCTCCTTCTGCAAATTAATTAATCATTAATTAATTTATTAATAATTATATCGAAGTGTCACGTCGGGATGATCAGTCCAATATTTTTCATAGGCTGACTAGTCCGTCCTTTTTTCCAACTCCCTCAGTTTTTCGGGACGACTAGATTCAGCCTAATTTGATATTACAAATCAAAAATATAAGCACGCTCTCGAACAATGTCCCTGACTTTAGCAAAAGTTTCCTGACATTCATGTTGCTCCAGGTGTATAAAAATTACTGATTTTCTAGGTAAAGAGACACCCTGAAAAACTGCCGGCTGAAGGCCACAAGAAAGGCGACAACAATGTTTGTAAATGTATATATTGCATGATTGAGTACTTTACTTACCCCGTACAAAAGGTACGTGTTCCACGATTTATTCAAACTCTGATATACGTCTTAACGATCAGTTTAACGAGATGAGAAACGAATGAAAACGATCATGAAAAGGATCAAACACGCACGATCGATGAGACACTAGAAAAACACACCAAACAAAACAAACCTCGTGGTTTGTTTAGAGTGTAATGAATGAAACACAGAATAAAACTGTAAATATCGAAGAGAAAATAGCACGCATACACATCGAGGGATTAGAGTCACAGCGCAGAAAAAATGAAAACAGTTGAGAAAACTCGGGAAAACATGGGAAATGATGCAAAACGAGACGAGAAGTAGCGAAGACACTCGTGGTGCGTCGGGCACTTCCGTTGGATCGACGAATGCTGCTGCCCCACCTTAATAGCACGAAACATTCCAGGAACGTTCCTGGAACGTTCGGCGGGTACCTGCGGAACGTTCCAGCGGAACGTTCCAGGGAGGTGTAAAATGTCCGCCGGTTGGGAACGTTCCAGGAACATTCCATTGGGACCTGAGGGGAACCTTCCATTATTGTTATTTTAACAAACAATTATCTCGTAAACCGTGAGAGATAGGTGAAAATGGATGTCATTTTTGAGTTTTGAGTACCACATATACTATCTACAATATGATATCCATATCATAAACTGACATCGAGTTTGGCCTATCACTTACCGTTTACGCGATATTTATTGCTAATAATAACAATAACGGTAATTTTTGTTTGGAACATTCCAGTGGAACGTTCCTGGAACGTTCCCAACCGGCGGACATTTTAAACCTCCCAGGAACGTTTCTGGAACGTTCCGAAGGTGCCCACGGAACGTTCTTGGTATGTTCCGTGCTATTAGGGCATGTATTATTCAACGCCAGCGCACGGTTTTTAAATACAGCTTTCTGCATTCCACTCGGAAATAATAAAGATACATCCAAGTCCACTAAAAATTAAAAGGCGCATTTTGTAATTTTCCTAACCAATTTTCTGCAAATTGAATTTAAATTTTATTTTAAACTTCATTCAATATTAGACATGAAATGTCAAACTACAAATTGAATTTATGAATATAAAAAATATTGAAAGTTGAAATTATTTCAACAGTTTCATTTCTTAAAAAAATTCCAATTCAAATTAAAAAATTTTGAAATTACACTGATCTAAGAATAATACTTAATGTAAGAATTTTTCAAAATTTTTTTTTGTGTGGTTCCACTGAATGTTCAGAAAAAGAACCAAAGATGATAGAGAAAAAAGTTTAAAAAGTTAGAAGTTATTTTTTTCTTTTTAAAATGTTACAGAATTACAAAAAAAAATCTTGTTATTCTTACACCGATCGAATAAAGGAACATACTATTAAATTATAGTTTCAAAATAAATAAAATGCATTTCACATTAAGCAATTTTACAACTCCATTCAATAATGTTATTCATACAAATTTCCTAATTTAAGCTTACGATGAAATTGGGAATGTTTCAATTTTTATGAATAAACCATTTTTACAATAATTGTAGTTGAAATTATAGTAATAATAATCATTATTATTGAAAACTTCATTTCTCACTTATGTACACATGCTATAAATAATGCCTCTCGCGAAGTGCGACACACCTGCGCCACATATAGCGCCTATCACGAAATGCGACTCATATGCCTCGCACGTGCGTGCCCCTTAGACAGTGCGGCGCATATTCCTCGCACCCTGCAGGCACAACCCGTCGTAAACCTAAATCATAAGCTCACAATTTACATCTTCGAATCTTAAGTATCGCTCCTGGCTGCCAGCGAGACATAGCCGTCTTTGGGTCGAACTCAAGACGAGCCAAGACGAACTCAAGACGGAATATTTTTTTGTTTTGTTTGGTTATTGTTGAATGCTAATGATTAAATCAAATGAGTCGTTAAACTACTCAGTTTTTGATATTTTAGAATATTTTTACCTGTTATGTATATATTTTTCAATTAATTTTTAAATTCTCATTGAGTTTCAAGACCGTATGTCACGCCACCCCGCCCACTGTGTGAAAGTTTGATGAAAAAATTTTCAAAATGATATTACGGCTTATATTTTCAACCATTTATTTTTTTTACATTCTCATCATTTGTGATTGAGAAAGTATTAGAATTGTCTGAAATTTGACATCACAGTTTTTCAACGGACCTCCACGTTTTGAGACCCCCTAAAGCCGAAAAGCAAGTTTTGGCGATGGCGTCTGTCTGTTCGTCCAGCCATCCGTCTATCTTTGAACCCATTAACGACAAAGAACTCCGATTTTTTCATTCATTTTCAAGCCTCATTAATAAATTTAGGAAGTGGGAACATTTGAACGTTTTCCACTTTTTTCGGGTATGCTCTTACAGAATCTGAGGTCAAAATTAACATATCTCCTCCAGAAAATTATATATGGCGGCTTTCATGTCAAAAAATATGCAAATATTGAGACAAAATTTGTTCATGAATTTTTGTCACATTGAAATCCCGATAAAACTTCACATTTTCTTCAACCATCGGTGCACAAAAATTGTGCAGGTTGACAGTGTACTTTTGGTTTTCATCAGTAAAGTCGTTATCATTTTCAAAATGTAGATATTTTGCTTGAAAATTGTGAAAAAATATAGGTGTGTGGACGCTTCATTCAGATTCCAACGAATATTAGTGAAAGTGGCTGTACATAGGTTTTTGGGGTCTGACACTAGATTCGGAGTCAGCGACCCCAAAAACCTATGTATAGGCAGTTTCATCCAGTTCCAAACATTTTTTTATTTTGATCGACATATTGGATCCGCGAGCTTGAATTACGAAAATCTGACACTGCATTCGGATCACGGAGTTTTAATAAGAAGACCGATCATGCTGTACAAAGCGCCTCGAGTTTTGACTGCGGTATCTGTATGATGATTGAAGTAGTGGCGCATGCGCACTACGATACACTATCTCTTTTTTCGAGGCAAAAAAAGGGATAGTAAAGCGCAGTGCGCATGCGCCAATATTTTCGACACCTGAGGGAAGGCAATAAATGTGCAGTTTTCAACGTCAAAACGCATATATGGAGATCGGTCTCCTTATTATTACTCCGTGAATCGGATTCAGCGACCTGAAAAACCTATATGCGGACAATTTCATCCAGCTCCAAGCATTTTTCAAAACTTTGGCCGACATATTGGATCCGCCATCTTGAATTTCGAAAATCTGATACTAGATTCCGATTCAGCGACCCCAAAAACCAATGTACAGCTAATGAGCACCTTTAAGATGCTCAAATAAAACATGTGGTTTCAATGTGATCGAGATATCTGTTGCCATTACTGCCTTTGCTAGTTCTTACATCTTTATAAATCATCATAACTATTAGGATCCAGTAATTCATCGGGTTCTTTCAGCAATTTTTTGCATGCATTTTCTTCAAATACTTCACCATGATAATTTTTAGATAATACTTTCAGTGTCATAGCCCAGTGTAGTGCTCTTTCTCGACCACGTAACGGTACTAGACCGTCCCAAAAAAGGTGATTGACAAACCCTTGTAGAATATGCAGCTAGGGTATGATGCATTTTTCTAGTACACATATATTATCTTTCTCTAAAAACAGTCGCTCATTTACTGTACTGTGGAAATCTTTTTAGAATTTAGTTTTACGACCTAAAGAAACATACTTCTGATTATCTTTTTTCAAATCTCCATATGTTTTCAATTCATAATGTTTGTCTCTATCAGTATTATAAATTGCTTCTTTATTGTCTCTCATGTCTGATAAACTAATAAAACAGTAAGGACACGGAAATATCGCTGCCGCTGTTTGTTGACCATTAAACTTTAATAAAACTTTGAAATATGACGTAAATTTGAATGAAATATCATTAATTATTATCAAATGAAAGATAATTTTGATATTTGCATATGATTCTTTTATCTCTGGCCCAACACAAACTAATATTCTTTTTTTCTACACTAGTCCAGTTATTTGTGGTGTTTGTTTCTTTATAAACTTCTTTTTTTCTTTTTTCCAATCGAAGATCTGTTGATACATCAGTTCTAACGGACATGCAAATCTTAAAAAAGCCTTGCCCACCATCAGCCATAATTTTCACAAAGTAATCGCCGATAATATTTCACTTTCTACTACATGATTTAATAATTCTTCAGTATTTGCAAAAATTACAGGCAATTTCTTTTTATCATTATTGTGTCCAGTCTTAAATTCTAAAATCTCGCTTTGATACATATCTTTCAACAACTGCGATCGTATCATTATTATTATTACTGATAGTTTATGATATAGAAAAAAGATAGTCAGATACATAGTGTATAATACATGTCCGTTGGCAATGACGTACATTTATGTAGTTTTCAAACAATATTCATTGAATATATTATTATGTAACAACGATGATTACTATTTGTGTCAAAATTACACAGTAAACTTTATTTTCCCATTTTAATTCATCATTTTTAATGAAAGTAATAAAAAATTACATTATTCGACTTTATCTTGAAAAGGGGAGCAGCTACGATTTCAGGACCTTCATTTTAGGATTCTACGGGTCAATAACAATACAATAGCCTACTCACAATTTTTCGTCAGTCAAGACAAACCTAAAGACCTCAGACGATCACCGTGCAAACTAGAACCGCCCACGAGGGCCGTTTTCATGCGGACGCCCACAAATAATAAATATTATTATTCATTTAAACAAAAAATCTCTCATGGAAAATGTATATTTAATATGATTAATATCGAAAATTTGAATGATATTTCAAATGTCCATTTTATATCAGGCAAAGATATTAAAAAAACGGAAAGAAATTATTTAGGAAATGGTTCTCTCTATTGTTGATTTATTATATGTTGTAACAAGACAACATTTTAGGCATCCTTATTTCAAATATTATTTGATGTTTGAAGCGACATCTGTTCTCTCATCACGTGGCACGACACTTCAAGGGCATCTTTAGGTTAATTTTGAGAATTTAGTATTATCCGTAGGGAATTTTAGTTTGTTATTTATGACCTTGCCTCTCGAAGTTCAAACAACGAGGGAAATCGAGGGATTTTGGAACTCTGTTCCGCACAGAAAACTAGGATTTGCTCGCTGTCACTCTCAAAATTAAGAATTGAGATTCTCGTGTTGAATCTAGTCCCCGACTTTCCGTTTGCTGCCTCATGTATATAGGGAAGGGATGTCCAATAGTGTTTTCAGCTGACTCGTTCTGGGAAGAAATGTCCGGGAAGCCTTGTTCTTGAGGAAGTGATGTCCCAATTTGCCTTTAAAAGGGGGACTTTGATTTTCTTGCATGAGAAAAGATTTCCCTGTCGGGCATTTTCTTCGGGAAGTAATGTTCAAGGAAGACATGTCCTTTTGGAAGGGATTTTAAATGCTTAGGCTTTGGCTGTTTTTGGAAGTGCGCGATATTTTTCTTAAAAATAACCGCGCATTGTTTTGACCTGACGTTGGCATCTTAGGGGTCGTGCATGAATTACGTGACACTTTGGTGGGGGGGGGGGGCTAGCTTAGTATTACATGGGGGTGAAAAACTACAGTGAAAAGTCGGAAAAAGTGTTACATAGGGGGGGCGGGGAGGGGGCGAATTGTCGAAAAATTGCGTGACTATATCTTGAACTCTTAGCGTTCGGTCACTCAGATCAGCGCGTGCTATATATCATTGGTATGAGCACCTCGTTTGTTACTGATCCCACTGGTACACCGTTTTCGCCGTTATAGCAGTGACGTTTTATTGAGTTAAAATCTTGAACGCTTAGCATTCGGTAGTTTCGGGATGCGTGTAACATATATCATTATCAAACTCGCATTTGGTACTGACCTCACTCTACCGTCGTCCCTTTCCAGCTTATGTAAGGATCACTGTTTTTACGGGCTTTAAGCGTTTAGCGCTGTTTAGCGCAAAATCTGTCCATTTCCCTCAATATTTTTTTCTGGACATTCCATTAAGCCCTTCTAACCTACACATTTTCCAAGTTTGAACCAGATCTAACGAAAGCCATTTTTCCATACATTTAGTTCTGGGTTCTTTTTAAACACTCTAGCAGGATAAATAGATCGCAGATTACTTCTTCAAGATATCGTTTTGAATGAGAAAGACATTTTTTTTCAATTTCCATAGTACCTATCACTATTAGGGTAAGATTTGAGGTTTTGGGACGTAATTTTATAGTATAGTTCAAGGCACCATCTCTTTGTGTCAGTTTGTCGAATAACGTTCTGCTCGTAATTTCTCAGGATGTTGAGACGTAACAATACTATATGTCTGTGAAATTAAGCTAGAGACTGAAACTTTACTAAAAAAAGTGTCCATTCATAAACTATTTAAACTTATTCGCTTACATAAATTGACCACGTGACACGCTAATCCAATAATTTCCATCGACGTACATAGTAATTTTATATCAGAATGTTATTTCACACTGCTCCGTGGGGTAAAATTCGACTAGACCATGAATTTCTGTGCAACATTTGTTAAATTTTTGAGGTTATACATTGTAATTTTAGAATAAGTCAGTTCTTGTTATTCAGTTCTGTTCCTATTTACTCTAATTTAGTGTAAGAATACCCCAAACGTCATTACCGTATGGCGTCCCAACCTCACTTTGCACAAGGATAAACTGATTTTCTCCTTTTTTTTTTAGACAATAACCCGAAAAACGCTTAACGTATCAAGTTTGCAAACTTTAGATGAAAATAAATTTAACTTATGCACATTTTTCAGGTCAAATCAATAATATTTTGAAAACCTTAAAGTCTGTCCTTCGATTTTTGCCATTTCAGACGTCATTACCGTACTTTTTTTTTCTAGTAGAACATTGTAGTTACAGGTCATTAATAAATACATGAATATAAAGCGTATCGTTTAATACAAGATTCTATAAAATTGAGCTTAAAATAATAACTCTTTTTTTTGCGAATCAAATATTAAAACTGAAAAATGCATTTTGAGAACAAAAACGTCATTCCCGTACGTGTGTTAGAAAGCAGTTTCAGAGTGAAAATAAAAAAATAGAAATCATTCCGTTACTTGTCCAGCGGAATTTTGAATGATTTCAATGTGTTATTTTTTTAATAAATATTAAAAAAGGCCAAACTTCATAATTTTTCTCGCAGCATTCCCGTACGGTAAAATAGCAGAGCGTACAACTGCTTATATGCGTGTGCGCGTGAATCAGGTGGGCCAGTTTGTTCACTGTTTCCTAAACCTCTATTTATAAATATACAGATCTCATAAAGTGAGCTAAATAGGTCAATTGGAAAGAAAGAGATGTGTTGGAAATAATATTACAGCACAGGTAGGTAGATTTTTAATTACAGCTAAAAGGTTCTGAGATTCTATTACGAAATTTTTAGATAATAAGTAATTTAATAAAGTTTGCCTTACACATGTTGAATTTTCACGAGTTCATATTTTAAATTTTGATACATTTCTTATTCTCAAAACTTCTTCATTTAGATTATAAATTTGTAGATGTGATAAGATCTATTTCCGTTATGGAATATTTTATTCTTAATAATAATGTAATTCCCACTGTAGGTGCTCAAATTTGCCTACAATTTGACAATTACACATAAACCACTATATCAAGAATAATTAGTTGCACTGGATAAGAGAGCTATAATTTCTGTAAACCTTGAAAGCCAATTTTTTTAGATATTACATTCGTTAAAAATTGATGAATTTAGTCATTTATGACTTTTTCAAATAGCTGTAAAGTCTAAGAAGACATTTTTCTGAAGTCTGAGGAAATTATAGCTTGCTTCTTCAGGGCAAAACGAAGACTTACCCAATTCTTGAAAATGTTATCATTGCTTAGTTAAAAAAAGTTATCATAATTTTCGTAACCATAGATAAATTTTTTTAATTCTTATAATTAAAAATGGTCGGCCTCACTCCGAAAGCCTAGGACTATATAATCAAACATTATTAGAGTTTTTTCTTTTTGTAATAACACGTAAAAACTTTTCCACGTTAGCTATTTTCGATCCTATCATATAAAAAGAGATTGCGGTCATTCCTCGAAAGCTAAAGCAACGTTTTCATTGGTTGGATTTGAATTCAAGAATCGATATAAGCGGAGCTTGCGCTAAAGTCATTCATGTGCATTTTTAGGTAAAAAATAGAGCTGCCAACCACGTACACGCGAATTTCGCGCAATACACTGGAACTTGGAATTATGGAGTCCGAGTTTACGGCATTCCTAGTATTAAGGTCCTCGGAATTGATTAATTCATTCATTGATTCATTCGACACTGACTGCTTACGTTTGAACGGTCTAAATTTACGGTAAAGGCTATTGCAAGCAATGCCCAAAACCGCTTGTAATTGCAAGTTCCAGTATAGTTATTTATGTTTTTTTTTTTGCTAAAATTATGATAGCTTACGAAGTTGCGTGGCCGAGAGAGAGAGAGAGAGAGAGAGAGAGAGAGAGAGAGAGAGAGTGTTCATGATAGATGATATGAGTGAAAGGAAAACAATACCCGCGAATGGAGAATGTCGCGCTGTATGTAGACAGTCCACGCGTATGAGATGAAAATGATCAGATAAACGAATTCTTCTTTATCCGCGTGATTTGTTTTGAGTCGAAGAAATACTTGATGGATCTGAACTAATCTGGATTAATTATTATGTAATCAATGAGGACTGACAGACATTTAGATGTACTGTGTTTGAAGTCTAATTAGAGTCTATATTGACAAACATATTGGGGAAATGCACTTTTTCACAATAAAGCGAGCTAAATTTCTTTTAATGGGAATAAAAAAGCAAATATTTTCTCTCAATTCATTCTGCAGCTAAAACTTATAGTTTCGAAAATAACAATTTTTCAAAAATGATTTCAGCGTATACTAAAATGCTTTTATGGAGAAAAAAAGTATGGAAGTAATGTTTTTCTATTTAAATAAAAATTTGAGGGTACCACACAAATCGAATAAACACGAATTTGATTAAATTTTGTGACTTATTGTATTTTTAACCGATTAAATTTTGTTTAAAAAAAGGTAGATAAATTCTTAAGCGAACTGCAAGAGCCGCTTCTTGAAGAAAGTTGATAATTTTTTTTTTTAACATGAAACAATGCTTAAATTGTTCAGTTTGAGTGACATTAATGTGTAATCGATTAATGCAGATTCGCAAGATACTAATTGAGAGTCTATACATAATAAATGAATAATTTTTCATTAACAATTGTATTAGTATGAACATCAGTCTGATATTTTGTAATTAATTTGAATATTCATAAAGTCACTTTTGTCTTTAATTCAATTTGAAGTACTGTACAAGCATTATCAAAATAAATGGAAGTATATTTCTTATTGCTCGAAAAAGAAAAAATGCAGCTGCGAAGTACTATAAATGCATTTACTATAGGTGTATTCATTTGTCCTGAAGTAGATTTGGCCCGCTCTCTTCTGCCGTGGTGCCCGTTTGAAAGAAAGATGCAGGGGCGGCTCAACTGGTGGCCTGTCATTAAATCCAAATATCTACAGCGTAGCTCTGAAGCATTTCCAGTAAATGAGGAAGCTCTCTCCTCACTCGGGAGCGAGTGTCCGCATTGGCAAAACATACAAGAAATCTAGGACAAAAAAAACGTGCTTCTCATCCTCATCGCGGGAGTCTTGAAGGCGGCTGAAATCTCGGCCCAGTGCAGTAGCGCGCAGAGCCCGTGTTAGGGGATGTGAGTGCTTCCTCCCTCATTAGGATTACTAGTGCAGACCAAAGTATCGCGCCAAGGCGACTAAGTTTATTCCCAAAGCTTAGGGACGAGGATCCGAAAGCATCCCTGGCTCTGGAAGCATCCAAGGTTTCCAGCCAGGTTCAGGGACTAGTGGGGACAGCAAACAAAAAGGCGGGAACTAGATTCAACACGAGAATCTCAATTAGTAATTTTGAAAGTGACAGCGAGCGAATCCTAGTTTTCTGTGCGCATCAGAGTTCCAAAGTCCCTCGTTGTACCCCGTTGCTTGAAGTCCGAGAGGCAAGGTCATAAATAAGAAACTAAAATTCCCTACAGATTCATAATAAATTCTTAGAATTAACCTAAATATGCCCTTGGAGTGTCGTGCCACGTGATGAGAGAGCAGATGTCGCTTAAAACATCAAATAATAATTGAAATAAGGATGACTAAAATGTTGTCTTGTTACAACAATAATAAATCAACAACAGAGAGAATTATTTCCTAAATAATTTCTTTCTTTTTAGTTAATATCTTTGTCTGCAATAAAATAGATATTTGGAATATTCTTTAAATTTTCTATATGAATCATATTAAATATACATTTTCGATGAGAGCATTTTTCTTTAAATTAATAATAATATTTATTATTTGTGGGCATCCGCATGAAAACGAACCTTGTGGACTGTTCTAGTTTGAGAGATATTCGCGTTTTTCTAGGTCAAAGTCAACATTATTATTTTCGGATTTAAGTGCGGAATAGTAAGGCCTATATTGAATCTTTTGGCACCTTACTTCACTTTTTTTTACTTTGAAATTGGGTATAATTCATTTACAACGAAAACGTGTAATTTGTGCGACATTGGCTCTCATCAACATTAACTACATTTTTCTCGAAAAGCGGTTTTTAGAAGTTCCAACATCAAAAATGTTCCGGCGAGCGCTTTTCAACCTAAAGGGTTAATCTTCGGCCTAAAATGCCGGGAGCTTATCATGCTACATGATTCTGTATGTTACTTCATACCGGCCATAAGAGCCTTTTTCATGCAGACGTCCCAATTTTTCCCTGCCTAAGAAGTTAAAGAAAAGCTGAAAATTAAAAAAAAGAGCTATAAATCATAATGAGTGTTCAAACAATTATGTTTATTAAATTACAATAATTATTATCCTACTAAGCAAAAGCGGACAAAAAATTTAAAATTTCAGAAAAAACGGCAACTTTCTAACATCGTTCAAAGAGAGTATTATTTAAATCAATGATAGATTGTTTGAACAATTATGTTTGTTAACCTCAATATCAATTCATTTAATTTTTCGGATCTATTTTTTTGCCCTCATTCCTTAAGGTCAGCCCCCTCACCAAAAAAAATTTGTGGCTAGGCCGCTGGTGATTTCCCAGGAAGAAATGTTCCGAGAAGACCTATTCGTTGGTGCCCCAAAAGCCTCTGATGTTTTTTTGGAGGTGAGAAGTGATTTGCCGGGATGGCTTATCCAATATTATTAAACCTTCAGCGTCTAAATGTATCTATGAGGATAGGGATGTCCAATAGGACCTTTGCTTCAATCGCTGTGGGAAGGGGTATCCGGGGAAGCCTTGTACTTTGTGAAGGGATTTCACAGTTTGCCGTCAAAAGGGAAACTTTAACTTTCTTGCGCGGGAAGAGATTTCCCTAAAAGAAAATTTCTTTTGGAATTGATGCCCGAGGAAGACATGTCCTTAAGGAAAGTATGTCCTGGGAAGACGTGTACTTGGAAGACTTATTCGATGTGAATGTCACTGGCTGGTTACGGGAAACGCGCAACATATATCATTATGAAACTCACATTTGGTACTGAACTCGCTCGTCCGTCATCTCTCTCCTTCATTGTTTTAATTCATTGTTTTCACGGATTTCAAGCGCTTGGCGCCATATAGCACACAAATTTTCCACTTATCTTAATTTTTGTCCTGGATATTTCATTAGGCCCTTATAATCTACACATTTACCAAGTTTCAGAAAAAACTACCGAAAGCCATTTTCTCATACATTTAGTGCGGAGTCCTTTCAAACCTTACGAACATAACCTCAAAATTGAAAATTGGTCCTGCCAATTGACATTTTGCATTTAAAAGTTTTCAGTTTGCTCCAAACCTTCTCTTACTCATTCGAACTTAGTACCATTCAAATGAATGCAATCTTTCGCATTAAAAAGTTTTCACTTCGCTCCAAACTTTTCTGTCATTCAATCGCAGTTAGAAGCATTCAAATGAAAGGGAACCCTCGCGTTGATAAGGATTGGCTTCTCTTTGGTTTGATTCGGATTAAATAATACTTCAACAAACGTGAAATATCTCATTGGAACGGATTCATTCACTCAACATTTTTTTTTGTATTCAATAATATTGAAAATTTAGACGTTGTATGCGAAGCATCGCAATCGGAAATTTTGGACTGTCCTGCAATCCGAGATTATTGAAAAGCATATTTCACGAGATCATCTCGTGCAGGCAAAACAATACTTTTCAATCCGACGTTTTTTGTAGGGTTCGTATAGATGGTGGTAGGTAATCGTTTCACCTAAATTAATTGAACCAAAGACCATATGAAACCAAACAATTGAATGTGACTATAGTTTTTGCGAGATCTAAAAGAATCATCATCATTAGCAGAAGATGACGCTCACTGACGTCATTCTTTTAAATTTATCAACATTTAATTGTTTTGGTTCAGTCGAGTATTAGTTTAGTATTAGCCAAATCGAATACTTACTATCGATTGTGTTCATTGATTGCCTAACTTGGTGGGAGACAGGGATCGAGAGAATAAGTAAGCTATAATCTTAGATTTAAATCGCGCTGGCGAAGAACAGAGACAATAATATGCTGTCAGAGCTTTTCGTAGATTCTTGATAAAAATTACAACAAATTTCGGATATTCGTTTGAAGGAAAATGTCATTGTTCACACCCAGCAAACATGGTTACATGTGACTCACATGTGACGCAAAGTGTCACACTTTGCTCCATAACTCTGTGACATAAGTTTTGTAACACGCATCTTTCTATTTTATAACAGTCTTATAATACTTAGATGTTGTGTACCATTTACAAAACTGTAATATAATAATAAAATAAATTAATAAAAATAAATAAAACAAATATAGATTATTATTACAAGAATATATATTTTTAATTCAATTCGGAAAGAAATTGGAAACATTCCGAAAAAGTAATGTGGGGAGCAGGGGCAGACTGGGAGTCAAAGGGCTTTCCAGGACTTTGAGAAAAGGTCCCCGAAATTGAACCATTTGTTGCATGACTGAGTAGTAATAAGTGACGTTTGCCGGGGGCGCACCGGGCATTTTCCGGGTTGCCTGGTGTCTCAGTCTGGCCCTGGTGGGAACTCATTTGGAGAGAAATCCAAAACATTCGGAACAAGTTAAAGTGCTTTGAACGAGTCGGGTTTTCGCAAGCTCCAAAATACGTCTACAAGGATGAAATGTTTAAGGTAATGTTTTCGCCATATAAACTAATAGTCATTTGTGATGCAAGTGCGCAAAATAGATGATTGTGTGAGAGTTTATCACACGCTATTTTTTGCAACGCTCGTACGAAAAAGTTGTGTTAGGAAAAGTTAACGAAAAATACTAATTTTATTCTGCGCAATAGGCTCCAAGCGCCGACAAGGAAGGGTTTTGTAGCCTCTTAAGACGTTAATTTCAGTCTTAACAGAATCTTGAAAAAAAAGATTTAAAAATTTTTTAAACAAATTTTTTTGTCAAAAAATGTTTGGAAAAATATGATGAAAACAAATTTTTGAACAAAATTTGCAATCATTGAAAGATTTGTTCAAGTTGAATCTAAATTTATTTCAAGAAGATACCAACACCAGCGTCTAAAGTACCTTACCTCGAAAGTGCGAAAGCGCAGCTTTTTCAACAGTTCCTAAAGTAAGCCATCTTTAAACTGCGCATGCGTGAAAATTACTTCGCACACAGTCTGCTCAAATAAGGTCCTTTAGGCAACATTTAGATGCCTAAAACTGACAATACCGTTTGGGAACTCAGGTCATTTTATGCTGGAGCGGCTGTCACCGGGCATTGCTTGCGGCTAGCCTGTCTTCGTAGATTACGCACCGGTGGCCAGTAAGTTTCAGACATTGCCCCCCGAATTTTAGGAATTGAGATATCGAAACGACCTTTATTATTCATATCCCTAGCGGAACAAACGCAGAGAGTCGGAAAGATGTATTGTTCCGATCCTTTCCGAATTATATCTGAACTTTGCTTTCGATTTCTTTCCGAACGCCTCTCTTTTCCGAAAATTTCCGACGTCTTTCTAAACTTTTTTCCAAGTATCCTACTACGTCTACTTATTGATTTATTTGTATGTTGTGTCAATATTCGGATATATTGCCAAAATCGATTACGCTTATAATACTTGATTTTTTTGGGAATGGCTCCAATTTCAACGTCGCTGGGACTCGCGGAGTAAAAGCGAAAAAATAAGTAAACGGGATGATTGACAACGAACAATTTTGTATCATTTTTTTCGTTCCTGACCTTTTGGTATAGGTCAGACATGTCCTTACTAAGGAAAATTCCATTCGGGAATACATGTTGCACGTCCACCAATATTTCTCCTGGAGAGCAGGAGTGGTGGTAAAGGTGTCTCCTCTGTGCCGTGAGGCTGCACCGTAGATACGAAATATCTGTCGGGGTACTTGGTGGCGACGACTTTTCATTACAAAATATTAATACTAACTAGTGTATTATATATACTATATATAAAGGTTATTCTATAATAAGGAACAAGAAATATCCTATATTATATATAACTAAAAACTTAGGGTTAACAACCACCGCAGGGTCCCACTGGGAGCAAGTGTCATCTAAAAAAAATGATATCGGCTCCCAGTAGGACCGCGGTAAATCCCATTCATCGCCACGTCTCACAACCGTGAGATGGGTGGTCACAGGACACGACGAAATCACAACGAGTTGCATTTTTAATAAAAAAGGATGAATTTTCAAAACAAACAAAAAAATTATTTTTTTTAAAAGTAATATAAGTTTAAACGAATTAATTTTTTGACAACAAAATATGAATTCTCAACGAAATAGTTAACTTCTTAAACAAAACAGATTTATTTTCAACCGTAAATTTGCACTTTTAACCAAAAAGGATGAATTTTCAGTCAAATAGTTAAATTTTCAACTAGAAATGGTCAATTTAGAACCAAAAACGTTGTATGGTTCAATTTTTTATCAAATAGTTGCATTTTCAAATAAACTTATGAATCTTCAACCCAAAAATTAATGTTTGGCAAAGTAGTTCAACTTTCAACTAAATAGTTGAACTTTCAACAAAAAAGATACATTTTAAAAAAAAAATTTGAAAATTTTAAACAAAGAGATGAATACAAAAAAATAATTTTCAAATAAAATTATAAATCTTCAACCCAACAATTAATGTTTGAGAAAGTAGTTCAACTTTCAACTAAATAGTTGAACTTTCAAAAAAAGACAAAAATTTTAAATAAAAAATTGCAAATTTTAAATAGAGAGATGAATAAAAAAATGTATTTTCAAACAAAATTATATATCTTCAACAAAAATATTATTGTTTAACAAGGTAGTTGAACTTTTAATCAAAAAGGATACATTTTTATTAAAAAAGTTCAAATTTCAATCAAAGAGATGAATAAAAAAATGAGTTTTTAGTGAAGTAGTTAACTTTTTAAACATGCAGTTGATTTTTCAACCAAAAAAGAAGAATTTTTAAACAAATAATTAAATTTCCAACAGAACTTATGAATTTTAAACCAAAAAAGACGATTTATTTACAAAACAGTTCAATTTTCAACAAAAAAATATTAATTTTCAACAAAATTATGATTTTTCAAAACAAAAAAATTATATTTTAAAAATTAATTTAAGTCTAAACAAAGTAGTTGATTTTTTAACAAAAAAATATGAACTTTCAACAAAATAGTTAAAACCTCAACAAAAAAATATTTATTTTTCACCGAGCAGTTGCATTTGTAACAAAAAATGAATGAATTTCCAGTAAAATAATTGAATTTTCAACCGGAAAAGATCAATTTTCGATTTATAGGATCAATTTTGAACCAAAAACGTAGAGTGGTTCAATTTTTTATCAAAAGTTTCAATTTTCAAACAAAATTATAAATCTTCAACCAAGAAATTAATCTTTAACAAAGCAGTTCAACTTTCAAACAAATAGTTTAATTAATTTTTAATACAGTAGTTAAATTTTCAACCACGTAATTGACTTTTCAACCGAAAAAGAAGAATTTTTAACCTAATTTTCAACTAAAAAAGGTAAATGTTCAACCAAAAATTGAATAGTTAAATTTTCAATTACATAATTAGTTTTCAACAAAGCAGTTGAATTTTCGACCAAAACAGGTGACTTTTAAACAAATAGTTGAATTTTCAATAAAATAATAAAATTTTAAACCAAATAATCACATTTCAACCCAAAAGAATGAAGTTTCAACAAAAAATTGTTGAATTTTCTTATTGGGTTCTATTAATTCAGTTCGCATAATATTCCATTTTCAACAAGATACATAAATTTATAATCAAATAGTCGAGTTTTCAACCAAAAAGATGAATTTTCTATCAAAAAGAAAAAAAGTTTTAAACAAAATACATGACTTTCCAACTAAATAGTTGAATTTACAACTAAAAAAGATCAATTTTCAACCAAAGTGATGAATTTTTAACTAAAAATATAAATTTTCAATCAAAAATTGAATAGTTAAGTTTACAATTAAAAAAATTAGCTTTCAACCAAAGAGATTAATTTTCAATTAAAATGATGAAATATTCAACTGGATTAGTTAAACTTTCAATTCAGACGAATGAATTTTCAACAACAACAAAAATGAATTTTCAACATAATAGTTCAATTGTAAACTGGGATAATTAAATTTCCAACAAAATAAGTAATATTTCAATTAAAGGGATGAATTTTCAATTAAAATTATGAATCTTGAACAAAAAAATTAATTTTTAACAAAAGAATTTACCTTTCAACCAAATATTTGAATTTTCAACCAAAAAGATTAATTTTCCTCCAAACAAGACCAATTTGCAACAAAAAACATAAATTTTCAACCAGATAGTTAAATTTTCAATTAAAAAAGATAAATGTTCAAACATAAATGTCCCAATTAAATTTTAAGTTAAAAAAAATTAATTTTCAACCAAAAAAGAATATTTTTTAACAAAATACATGAACTTTTTGCTAAAGAAGATCAATTTTCAATCAAAAATTTAATTGTTATATTTTCAGTTAAAGAAATCAATTTTTAACCAAAGAGATGAAGTTTCAACTAAAATAATGGAAGATGGAATATTCCATTAGTTTAATCTTGTGGTAAAAAATTTAATTTTTTATTAAACAAAAAACGACTTTTCAATCAAATTATTAAATGTTGAACTGCATTAGGTAAATTTTTAGTTTAAAAAATTAATTTTCAACAGAAAAAATTAATTTTCAACATAACAATTAAATTGTCAACTGGGATAATTAAACTTTCAACAAAAAAAGTAATATTACAACCAAAGAGATGAATTTTCAATTAAAATTATCAATTTTCACCAAAAAATCTAATTTTCAACAAAAGAATTTACCTATAAACTATGTATTTTAATTTTCAACCTAAAAGATTAATTTTCCTCCAAACAAGACCGATTTTAAATAAAATACATTAATTGTGAACCAGATAGTTGAATTTTCAACTACAAAAGATCAATTTTTAACCATAAATTAATTTAAAAAAAAATGAATTTTCAACAAAATAGTTTAATTTTTAACCAAACAGATGAATTTTTAACCAAAAAATAATTTTATTTTCAAACAAAAAAAAAACAAACAAAAAACAATTGAATTCAACCAATAAAAACGAAAATACCAAATAGTTCAATTTTTAACTAAGAAAGATTTTTCAGTCAGAGAGAATAAAAATTACCACTATTTTATATCTCTCTTTTATTCATGTACGTAATTTTTGTAAATTCGCAAATGAAAAAAATAACTCGCAGTTATTGTACAGACGGTTGATATGAATTACGTCAAGAAGAATAAATTTGAAATTTTTCAATTTTAATTTGAAATTGTTTTATTCCGTTTATAACAAATTTTAGGTTAAAAATGTTACTAGTGTTTGAGTATTAATGGTGAGGGAAAAATTAGGGAATTTTGAAAATGATGTTTTGCGGTAACCCTGATATAATATTTTTGTTAATAATTTATTTGCCTTGTATTTCTATTTTTTGCAGTTGCCTCCTCCTGAAGATTACCTTTTTAGTTATAAATTTTCTGATTTGTTTGAAAATTCAATAATTTTGATCAAATTCGTGCTTTCTGGTCGAAAATTAAACTTTTTTGTTGAAAATTCGTCTTTTTTGGTTGAAAATTCAACCCAAATCCATATTTTAGTGTTGAAAAATCAACTGAAATCTCTTTTAGATAAAAATTTAACTATTTTTTGAAAATTCTTCCTTTTTAATTGAAAAATTCATTTATTTTAGTAGAAATTCCATCTTTCTTGGGTAAAAATGCAAGTGTTTGGTTGAAAATTAAACTTTTTTGTTGAAAATTCGTCTTTTTGGGTTGAAAATTTAAGTATCTTCATAGAAAATTTACTTTTTGCTTAAAATTCATATTCTAGTGTTGAAAAGTCAACTGAAATCTTTTTTGGATGAAAATTTAACTATTTTTTTGAAAATATGTCTTTTTGATCTAAAAAATTCATCTGTTTAGTAGAAGTTTCATGTTTCTTGGATAATGCAACTACTTGGTCGAAAATTTAACCATTTTTTTAAAAAGTCATCCTTTTTGGTAAAAAATTCAATTGTTTTGTTAAAAATTCGCCTTTTTGGCTTGGAAATTCATATATTTTTGTAAAAAAATTGTCTTCATGTTTAAAACTCATATTTTGATGTCGACCAGTAAAACTCTAATCTATTTTGGAAAAAATCCCAATTTTTTGTTTTTAATTTGTCTTTTTGATTTAAAAATTCATCTGTTTTAGTAGAATCTTCATGTTTTTTTCATAAAAATGCAACTGTTTGGTTGAAAATTATTCTTCTTTACTTGAGGATTTAACTATTTTGTTTGAAGACTTTGTTAAGAAACCATTTTTTTGTTGAAGATTCCTATTTTCAGTTAAAAATTCATCCCTTTGCTTGAAAGTTGACTTTTTTGTTGAGAACCGATTTTTTTATTGAAAATTCAACTGCGTAAGTAAAAGTTGAACTACCTTGTTAAAAATGTGTTTTTTGAATAAAGGATGATCTTTTTGGTTGAAAATTAATAATTTTGTTGAAAATTAATTTTTTGCTGAAAATTCATATTTTCTGTTTGAAAACTCAATTTTTATACAGAAAATTCCTTTTTTTTGGCTTGGAAGTTCAACAATTTCGGTAAATTTTTTGTATTCATGTCTGGAAAAGCTTTATTTGTTGAAAATTCGTCTCTATGGTTTTAAAATTCATTTTAAAAAAATAAAATTTTATCTCCTTTGGTCGAAATATCAACTATTACACTTTTTTGTTGAGAATTCAATTATTTTATGAAAAATTTGATTATTTTGTTGAAAATTCAATTATTTCGTTAAAAAGTGATCTTTCATCGAAATCTAAATCATCTTCATCATTTACGGATCCCCTAGCCAGAAAACCAGAAACTAGTATCATTTTTATGTATAATAATAATAATAATTTATTAGTGTAATTAGATAAAAAGCGTATTTAGATTATCTTTCAAATACTTTTTAAAAAGGCATCTGTTCCACAGAATCCATATTCAAATTTTTGCCTTTCAGAGAGATGAGCACAGAGGGCAAAATTGAATAATCTCACAATATTGATCGGATTAGCTACAAATTTGCGGTACATGTCACCGCATCGGGAATCCAATAGAGCTTTGGTTGAACAGCGAAATGATAAACAGATACTAAGTTCAAAAAATTAAAATTTATTTATTAATATTTTCTTCAATCGTATCAAAATTCTACCAATTTTTCTAGAATTGAAATATTTTTCACCTTCAAATCTTCATTTCTCGTCAGTTTGTTCAATTTTCTTCAACCCCAAAAGCTGCTTTTACAAAGTTAAATAACAATTATTTTGTCTTCTAAATTTATTTTTGAGATGTACTTAGGTTAGTAGAATTTACAGATTTTCTGATTACGTTTTAATTGAAAATTCTTTATTCAATATTTTGAGTTTTGACAGAAACGTTTGAATTTTATGATAAATAACAGAATGGGCTATTTTGTCAAATATTAAAATTTCTTTTGAAACGGCAATTAATTATTTTAATTTATTTATATATTTCGCAATTTCTATTTAGTTAGCGTATGGAGCGGTGGGGAATTGTTTAAAAATTTATTTAATTTAGTCGCAAAATAAAAGAGTTTATTGCAAATACTTGAAAATAGGTTCAAGTCTTTTTTCAGTTGTTTGTAAAAAAGTTAAATTTTCGTTAATAATTCTACTATTTGCTTGAAGATTTAACTATTTTGTTAAAAATAAATTTTTATTTAGTTGAAAATTAATTTTCTCAAATGAAAATTTAAATAATCCATTTCTGGCTGAAAATTGTTCGTTTGTAGTTGAAGATTCAACTATTAAATTTTGCATTGATAATTTTTTTCGTTAAATATTGAACTACTTGGTTGAAAATGGAACTACTTTCCTAAATATTTATTTTATTGGCTTAAGATTTAACTACTTAGTTGAATATGCTTTTTTTTTAAATTTATTTTCTTAACTAAAAATTCAAGTGATCAATTTTCAGCTTAAATTTGATCGTTTTTAATTAGAAATTCAACTATTTAATTTTTCATTAAGAATTTATATTTTTTCTTTGAAAGTTTGACTACTCGGATTAAAGTTGAACTCCTGTTGAAAAATTGTTTGAAAATAATTTTTGTTTGATAAAAATTTAACTGTTTTATTTTTGGTTGATGATAATTAATAACTTTAAGTTGAAAATTGGTTTAAAAATTAATTTTTTCAACTGAAAATTTAACTATTGCATTTTTTGTTGAAAAATAATCGTTTGTAGTTGAAGATTCAACTATTGAATTTTTCATTGATAATTTATCTTTTTTCGTTAAATATTGAACTACTTGGTTGAAAGTCGAACTACTTCCTTAAATATTTATTTTATTGGTTTAAAATTCAACTACTTAGTTAAATGTTCTTTTTTTTTTAAATTTATTTTCTTAAGTAAAAATTTAAGTGATCAATTTTCAGCCTAAAGTTGATAGTTTTTAATTTAAAATTGAACTATTTAATTTTTCATTAAGAATTTATCTTTTTTCTTTGAAAATTCAACTACTCGGATTAAAGTTGAACTCCTGTTGAAAAATGGTTTGAAAATAATTTTTGTTCACTGAAAATTTAACTATTCTATTTTTGGTTGACAATAATTGATATTCTTTAGTTGAAAATTCGTTCAAAAATTACTTTTTTCAACAAAAAATTTAACTATTGCATATTTGGTTAAAAAATAATCGTTTGTAGTTGAAGATTCAACTATTGAATTTTTCATTGATAATTTATATTTTTTCGTTAAATATTGAACTACTTGGTTGAAAGTCGAACTGCTTTGTTGAGTATTGATTTTATTGATTTCAGATTTAACTAATTAGTTAAATATGCATTTTGTTTGTTTAAAATTTATTTTCTTAACTAAAAATTCAAGTGAAAAATTTTCAGCTTAAGGTTGATCTTTTTTATTTAGAAATTCAACTATTTAATTTTCCATTAAGAATTCATCTTTTTTCTTTGAAAATTCAACTACTCGGATTAAAGTTGAACTCCTTTCGAAAAATTGTTTGAAAATAATTTGTGTTCACTGAAAATTTAACTATTTTATATTTAATTGACAATAATTGATATTTTTTAGTTGAAAATTCGTTTAAAAATTACTTTTTTCAACTAAAAATTTAACTATTGCATTTGCGGTTAAAAAATAATCGTTTGTAGTTGAAGATTCAACTATTGAATTGTTTATTGATAATTTATCTTTTTTCGTTAAATATTGAACTATTTGGTTGAAATTCGAACTACTTTCTTGAATATTTATTTTCTTGGTTTAAAATTTAACTACTTAGTCAAATATGCGTTTTTTTTCTTGTTTAAAATTTATTTTCTTAACTAAAAATTTGAGTGATCAATTTTCAGCTTAAAGTTGATTGTTTTTAATTTGAAATTGAACTATTTAATTTTTCATTAAGAATTCAATTTTTTTCGAAAATTTAACTACTTGGATTAAGGTTGAACTACTGTTGAAAAATTGTTTGAAAATAATTTTTGTTTACTGAAAATTTAACTGTTCTATTTTTGTTTGATGATAATTGATAACTTTTAGCTGAAAATTCGTTTAAAAATTAATTTTTCCAACTGAAAATTTAACTATTGTATTTTTGGTTAAAAAATAATCGTTCTTAGTAGAAAATTCAAATATTTGCTTAAAAATTGTTAATCTTCCTGGTTTGAAATAAATTTGTTGGACTCCAGATTTAAATATTTCATTCTCAATTGAAAATTAATCGTTTTTAATTCAAAAATCTATCATTTTGTTTAAAATACACTTTTTTAATTTATATTTTCAGTTTTAAAATGCAACTCCTTTGTAGAAAACGCATGTTTTCGGTTTGAAAACTCAACAGTTTTTATTTGACAATTCTGTTATTTTGGTAGAAAATTGATCTTTTTAAGTAGAAAATTGAACTATTTTGTCGATAATTCGTTTTTTTTTGGTTGAGTTAATTTGTTTTTTATCCGAAATTAAAATACTTTTTTGCTCAAAGTATTAACTATTGCATTTTTCGTTCTTATTATTATTTTTTGTTAAATTAGACGGTTTTTTTTGTTGCAAATTGAAATATTTCTGTTGGTGAAGTATAAATTATTATATTTTTTGATGAGAATTAATCTTTTTTTATTTAAAATTCAACTACTTGGTTAAAAGTTGTACTTCTTTGTTAAAAATTGATTTTTTGTTTTTGAAGTTTCATAATTTTAGTTGAAATTCAAACTTTTTTGTTAACAATTTAAATATTCCGTTAAATGTCTTTTTGGGTAGTTTCAATCTAAAATTCAACTGTCTTTTACAAAATTTGCTCAAGTTGAAAATTCCTCTTTATAGGTTCAAAATTTAACTATTTGGTTGAAAATTCAACTATTTTGTTGCAAATTCAACAATTTCGATTAAAAGTCTTCTTTTTTTAAATTCCACTGTTTTTTGGAAATTTATCTTTTGTTCAACTATTTGGTTTCAAATGGAACTATTTGGTCTCAAATTAATATTTTATTTGTAAAAAATACAACTATTTGGTTAAAAAATCAGCTTTCTTATGGTATGTGCTTATACATTTATGTTATTTGAAAAAAAATTATTTTTAAATTATTCTCCTATTTTCGTGACAAATCACCAATAAATCAATAGTTTTGTTATTTATTTCAGGCGTTTATCAAATGAAATAAAAAAAAATGATTTAAAGTTTCCAAAAAAACGTGATGGAATTTTTGAAAGTTCCCTAATTTATATTTACTTTTTGAAAAATTTTAATATAAAATGGAACGATGATGATGGTAATAGATGGAAGAGGTAAAAGAGATGGAGAAGAAAATCCAGGAGGAGTGAAAGAGGAAATAAAACAAGAAATTAGGAAATAAATGGACGAACTTGGAAAATGAATAAGAAAATGAGCAAATTTGGATAAAAGGGTGCAGACCTTAGAAAAAAATTAGAAATGCAGAAAGAGCCTAGTAGGAGAGTAGCAGAGTTAAAAAGTAGAAGAGAGAAGATAAAAAGCTCAAAAAGAAAGTTTGGAGATCGGAGGAGTAGGAATGAGTATGAGGAAAGTTTGAGAAAAATAGGAAGAAGAATAGAAAGAGAAGAGAGTCCAAGGGAAAAAATATAGCCATAAATAGTTTGATATTGGATTGTTAGATGAGAAGGAGCTAAAAGAAGAAGTGGATGAAGTGTTTATAAAGGATAGATGCGAAGGTAGAAATAGGGGAAATGCGGAGTATAGGAAAGGAAGGGGAAAGAGGAGAGAAAATGACACTGGTAAAAAAAAAGAAGTAGGAACAGAAGAGGAAAGTAATGACAATGAAGAGGGCCTTATATGAAAGGTCGGAAAGACCAGAGGATCATTTGACATCGGAAGAAAGAAACATGCAGTATAAGATAAGGAAAAAGTTAATAAAAAATGATGTAATGGTTGACTAGGAGAAAAGGGAATGTGAGAGAGGAAAATAAGAAATAGTAGAAAACAAATAAAGAAGAGAAAGGAAAGAAGGGAATGGTAGAAGATATGTTACTGGAATGTATGTCAGGCTTGGAATGAAAGGATAGGAAATTTGTAAGAAATTTGAAATTATAAGAGGTAGTAGTAATGATGGAGACGTGGTTATATGAAAATCGATCGGAAAGAGTAAGGGGAAGGTTACCACGAGGTTAGAGATGGCAAGTTCGAACTGCAAAGAGGAAGAATATAAAAGACAGAGGAATAGGATAAAGGGTAATGGGAGTGAGGAACGAATGTATAACAGAGAAGGAAAGAAATGAGTTGAAGGAACTAAAACGTGTATGTGAACGGAGATATGCAGGAGAAATTAGAGGAGATAAGATAACTGATAGAAGAAAGTAAACAAGGGATTAGGCTTATAATAGAAGGAGTTTTTAATGTAAGAACAGGAGATAGAGGAGGAAGGGCATGGAGTGGAGATCAAAAATAAAAATCCAAAGACAATAACCTAAATGGAGAGGAAAGTAAGTTGTTGAAGAGACTGATGGAGATGGGTCGGTTTATCCTAAGTGGAAATATAGAGGATGATAAAGAATACACACGATCAGGTGGAGAAAAGGGAACGGTAATTGATTATATGACAGTGGACAGTAAAGTGAGAGAAAAGGTCAAGAAACGAGAAGTTGGGAAAAGAACATAGAGACAGAAGAAAAATAACAGTTTAAGGAAAAGGTTGAGAATATCACCCTGGAATATGGAAATGCAAACGAACATATAGAAATAAGGATAGGAGAAATACAGAAGAAGAAGAAGAAGAACGTAAGAAAGGAATTAAGAAAATAAAAAGAAGGTAAAAGTATTGAGGAAGAATATAGGAGAAAAAATAAGAATTATACTCAGATAAGTGATAAAAAAGGAGGTGGAAAATACAAGGTTTGAAGAAGAGACGGAGAAGGCTAGGATGGAAGAAGAGGGTCGGAAGGTAGTCAGTAGAGAGATAGGATATTGAGATGGTAGAATGAAGGAATAGAGAAGAAAGATAGAAAGGTAGGGATAGATGGTAGGGAAAGAGGAAAGAAGAGAACGTAACAAGCGCCCATTGGATGAGAAATGTAAAGAGAAAAAGGACGTGAGAAGCGAATTAAGAAAATGGAGAAAAGTGAAAAATATTGAAGTATATAGGAGAAAAAAGAAGAACTATATTCAGATGTATGATTGGAAAGAAAGGAGTAAAATACAAGGTTTGAAATGAGGCGAAGAAGGGTAGGAATGAAGAAGAATGCTGGAAGGTAGTCAATAGAGAGATTGGATATTGAGATGGTAGAATGGAGGAAAACAGAAGAAAGTTAGAAAGGTAGGGAATGATTTTAGGGGAAGAGAAAAGAAGAGAACATAACAAGGGTCCATAGGATGAGAAATGTGAAGAGAAGAAGGACGTGAGACGGGAATTGAGAAAATGAAAAAAGGGGAGAAGTATTGAAGAAGAATATAGGAAAAAAAAGAAGAACTACGCTTAGATATGTGATTAAAAAAAGAGGAGGAAAGTACAAGGTTTGAAAAAGAGGCGATGAAGATAAAATTCAAAATGAAATCTAGAAATAAGGGGAGGAATAAGGAGAGGTTTGGGCAGAGTTATGGAAAGAAGGAGTAGTAGTACTGTCAGTGAAAAAAAGCAAAGGGGAAGAGGTTAAAGTCCATAATGAGTAGGTTTTATTTTATTGTTATTAATTATGATTTTTTGTCTTCTTTATCGGAAATTGGATTTTTTTTATCTCAATATTCCCTTGCCTTCAAGCTGAAGTTAAAGAGTTTCTCAATTGGACATGAATTGGACTTTTAGGTCATGGTGGAGAATTCGATTGCAATTAAATACATCGACATGATATCTATATAGATATTTCTGTGTTCGCGGACCACCTACGAAGATTCCATCATGGATAGGGTTTACCGTCTTAATTTAACCACAATCACTACCGTTCGTGCAGCCGAAGAAAAAAAAAAAAAAAAAATGATAAATGGAACTGTACGAGTTCGATAAATACTTCTCCAGAGCAAACCGACAGTATATATTGTTACTGATAATGATAATAATTAATAATAATAATAATCATTCCTGAAAAAAATAACAAATTATAAATGAAATAAATTTATTTATTTTGTATTGTTTCACGAATTTTTATTTGTTTAGATTTGGAAATTTTATCATTTGTAAATTGTGTTGCGGCGGCAATTATCATACAGTGATAAATATTTCACAATGTCGGCAATTTTATTTGAGAATACTGAAAATTTTTTAACTCCAAATTTTCAATTTCCGTAATGATGAAACCTAAATTTTCTAAATTCCAAAATTAGTAAATTTCCGAAAAAAATATTTAATAGTACACTTGAGGATAAATACCCCATAGAGAGTAAATGAATATTCCAACAGGAAAAAAAACTGATTAATTAATTTTTTTAGGGAATTTGAAAATGTACTAATTCCCGGAATTTTGGTAATTTATTATTTTTGCGAATTTGAAAATTCAGGTTTTGAAATCTGGGGAATTTAAAATTTCAAGCATAAACATTCACGGTTTGTTTTATTTCCTTCCAGAAATTGTCCTTTTCTGGAAAATTTCTGATTCAGTAAATCTTTTTTGAATTTGTTTACAATCGGAATTTTGAAAATTCATCAAAATTATCTCATGTCTTTATTATGCGGGAATTTTCTAAATTGATAATTTTACATTGCTGAAAATTCAAATTGAAAATTTTCGAATATGATTCATCAAAATTACAGCATTTTTCATTTGAAAAATTTTAAACTTTCATAATTTTTCATTTTAAATTTCTGAAATAAATAACTCTTGGAATCTAAAGATTTACCTCTCAAAGTTCTACAATTCGGAAGAGTTTAAATTGAAATTTCCTAAATTTTGAAAACTTGTAAATTTGAAGTTTTGAATTTTGAAGCTTCTGAAATTCAAAAGTCGAGTTTCTAATTGTAAATCTTTCAAACTGAATAAATTTCGAATAAAAATCATCAAAGGTATAAAATTTTTATGTGTCAAACATAAAACTTGCATAAATTTTAATTGTTAATTTTTCAAATGAGAAACTCTACAATTTCAAGGATTTATCATTCAAATTTCTGCAATTTTGGAGAGTGGGAATATAAAATTCTTGAATTTTGAGAATGTAGAAATGTAAATTATTTGATTTTAAAAATTAAGAATTCCCAATTATTCAATTTGCAAGATTATTTTTTTTCAATTTCAATTTCAAAGATCTATAAACACAAATTCTCAAATTTTGATGATTTCGAGACTCAAAAGATAAGCTTTTATTTCCACATCTTCCAAATTCAAGAAAGTTCTCATGTAAAACATCAGAATTACAAAATTTTGAATTTTAAAACTAAAAGCTTGCATAATTTTCAATTATAAATTTTCAAAATGAAAAAAACATAAATTTTAAATATTTGCAATCCAAAGTTCTACAATTTTGTAGGATGACAATTCAAAACTCTTCAATTTGAAAGATGCAAAAATAAAAATTCCTAAATTTTGATGATTTTGAAGACCAAATGTCAAGCTATTAATCCTGAATCTTCAAAATTGAAAAAATTGCATATTCAAATAATCGAATTTACAGAATATTTTATTGAAAAACTTGAAAATTGCATAAATTTGAATCCTATATTTTCAACACTGCAAACTCTTTAATTTTAAAAATTAGGAATTTAAAGTATTGCAATTTTAAAGAGGTACAATTGAAAACTCTTCAATTTTGAAGATACAAAAAAAATTCTTAAATTTTGATCATTTTGAAGATTAAATTTTAAGCTTTCGATTAGAGATCTTCCAAACTGAAGAAATTTCAAATTTAAATTATTGAATTCAGATTTTAAGTTCTGAATCTTCTTTAAATTATTTTGAAAAATATTTTAAAGTTTTAGAAGTTTTGTAAAGATTCTAAAATAATTTACTATTTGCAAATATTTCAAATTTTGTTAAATAAACTTCAGACTTTTGAAGATTTGAAAATTAAATTTTGAATCTTTTAAAGGATTTTGAAAGGTTCTAAGATAATAAATTTTTTTCTCGCGATTCCAGGGAATATTTAAATTGATTTTTTATTTTGAAACATTTTTTTTTCAATATTTTTCAATATTTTAAAACATTTCAAATGATTTCCTAAAATTTGCAAAAAGAATATAGAAGATTGTAAATTAAATTTTTTTAACTTTGCATGTTCAAATTTTAGAAAAAAATTCGAATAAGTTCAAGAGATATTCAGAAGTTTTAAAAAGTTACAAAAATAATTTTAAAGCTAAACAGATTTCAACAAAAAACAAAATCTTTATTTTTACTTATTTTTATTTTAACAAACTTATTGTAAGAGAATATTTTTTCTTTAAATTCAGAACACTGCAAAATATTTCCAAAATTGTAAAAAAAGAATCTGCAAGATATAAAGGCAATTTATTTATTTTGCACAACTTTTTAAAAATTTAAGAAAATGTTCGGATCGTTCAAAAAAATATTTAACAGTTTTAAAAATACGGACATAATTTGAAAGGAAGGTTTCAAAAATAAGAACTTAAAACAGAATGTAGATTTTTGAAAATTTCATAATAAAATTTTGAAGCTTTTAAAAGATTTTGAAAGGTTTCAAGATTGAAAAATTAATTTGAAGAAAATATTGAAAAAGGTTTTAAGTAATTTGAGTCAGTTCAAAAGATATTTAGGAATTTGAATCCTATATTTTTCAAAATTGAAAATTCTATCATTTTAAAAATGCAAAAAAAATTCTTAAATTTTGACCATTTTTAATAATAAATTTTAAGCTTTCGATTAGAGATCTTCCAAATTGAAAAAATTTTAAATTTCAATTATTATTTTATTCAAATTTTAAGCTCTGAATCTTCTTTGAATTATTTTTAAGAATATTTTAAAGTTTTAGTAGTTTTGAAAAGATTCTAAAATAATTCAATATTTGAAAATATTTCAAATTTTTTTGAATAAAATTCAGACTTTTGAAGATTTGTAAGTTTTTGAAAATTTCAAAATAAAATTTTGAAGCTTTTAAAAGATTTTGAAAGGTTTCAAGATTAAATAGTTAATTTGAAGAAAATATTGAAAAAGATTTTAAATCATTACAAAAAATTGCCAAAACGCCCAAAAACAAATTTGAAAGATTTTTAATACAATTTTAGAAATAATTTGAGTCAGTTTAAAAGATATTTAGGAATTCGAATATTATATTTTTTAAATTGAAAACTCTATAATTTTAAAGATGCGAAAAAATCCTAAATTTTGATTATTTTCAAGATTAAGTTTTAATCTTTCAATTAGAGATCTTCCAAATTAGGAAATTTCAAATTCAAGTTATGGAATTTAAATCTCCTTCTAAATCTTCCAAATTGAAAAACTTCTGAATGTAAATCTTAAAAATTACAGAATTTTCAATTGCAAAACTTAAAACTTTCATAATTGAAAATTGTAAATTTTTTAAGTTCAGAACTTTAATTAAAAATGATTTACAATTTGAAATGTTGCAAATTTGAAAAAATGCAATGAAAAATTCTTGAATTTTGAAAATATGGAATTGCAAATTATTCAATTTTAAAGATTTATATTTCGAAGGTATGTAATTTTGAATATTTTTTGGAATAGTTCAATAATAAAGATTCATAATTTCAAATTCTTGAATTTGAACAATTTGCATTAAAATTCTTCAATTTTAAATATTTTTGAGACTGAAGATTCTTCAATATTTAATATTGATAATAGAAACTGATGCGACCTCAAGTGCCTTTCTTGAAAAAGCTCAATTTTGTAAATTCCGCAACACAAATATATTAAATTTTATAGATTTAGAATGAAAAATGATTCAATTTTCAATATTTGCAATTAAAAATTCCTCAATTGTGAATATTCCAGCTGGGTGGTAGAAAGAAAAGAGGCAAAAGTACGCGATAAGTGAGCGGAATCGTAAATACTTTTATGTGGAGATAATGAAAGAATGAATTGAACAATTATTATTATTATATATATAACTCGTCTAGAAATATAGTTACTTGAATTTAATATGCTTCGTACGAGTTACTCGAATTTAAAACCAACTATCGCAATTTTTCAAGGAAAAAAAAAAGTTTGAAAATACTTGAAAAGTGTGGCTCGTATACTTAGCTGAAAGAATTTACGTATGAATGAATGAAATTAACAAGCAGTTGATTAAGTAGGTGTTATCTTAAAAGAGGAGTCTAGCCTCAAGTCTGGAACGACCCTAATCGCCGTGGAAACGAGCGCAGTTGTTAATTAAAATTAAGCTCAAAAGAAAAAAAAAAAAGAAAAAGTTTGGTGAGCCGAGGGAAATAATGCATATACCCTTTTTCACCCCTTTTGCTCATTAAAGAAAGGCGTCACCATAATATTCGCATTCGCAACTAGGAGAATGTTTTTATTTATATAATTTATTAATTAAAACTTGCTTTCAGTTTCACGTATAAGTGCGTGAAACCTTTTTTCAAATAGAATAATAATTTTTGGTCATAATTATGAAACTAAGAAAGAAATTATTCAGGGAAGGGGCACATGTATAAGAGGTATATCCCCAACAAAATAAGTCTAAATGAAAATTTTCCTGAACCATAATTAAATCATAATTTAAGTATCAATATAAAGTTGAAAATTTAAAGAAAAATGTAACCTGAAAGCAAGATAACCTCAAGGTAAATATATCAATTCCATTCCTGAATCTCACAATTTCACTTTTCGTTACACTCACTTTTATACAAAAATTGTATATCAATTTTTTCCATAATTTTTCAGAGAACGATGGGAAAAGGAGAATTTGGAACTATATATATTTGATGACGATGTTTATAAACTTCTCTTTTTAATAACTTTATGCTGATGAGGAAAACTGTGTGTTTTCGAAACGTCGATGAATTGGAATTTAGAATCCAACAAATGAATTCTTTTTGGTCTGAAGTATGTCATTTTTACCATCTCTAACATTATATTTTTATGAGCATAAAAAAATACACCAACCAAAAGACCAATAGGAACGTTTCCAACATATAGTGGTCTCAAGAACGAATTTTTCATTTTTCATCTCTTTCAGCTTTTGTTAACAAAAAGGCATTACTATAGCATCAAAAATTTCATATTTTGATGCACATATCTATATGAGAAAAGCTTCAATTTGCGACTTTCCCGAAGAAATTCGGACTAAGGGAAAAACTTTCGACATGATGGACTAAAAAACTAAATTTTTCTAATTTTTCAATCATTCATGTAAAAAACAATAATATGATACAGATAATTTTATTTCGTTATACACAAATATATTTGCAGACGCTTAATTTGAACCATCCCTCAACAATATCGACATATAAGTAAAGTTTCGAGCATAGTGGTCTAAAGAACGAAATTTCATCATTGTTTATATTTTTCAACCTCTAATATAAAAAAAACATAATTAAAACACAGAAAATGATTATTTTAAACTTAAGATCGAAAAGAAATCTATTTCATCATGAATAATTTTATGCAAAATAAGCAGGAAAAAGATTAAAAATTAAAAATACAGAATCCCAAACTATCTCACTTTTCGGCTCAGTAGCGACAAAAATAACTACAAGGTCTAATTAATAGATTCTTATGCTAGTTAAATAATTAAACACACTACCTGCAATTGAAAAAAGACATATGCATACATAAATACACAGATGCATACATAAACATACATAAACATACATATACACATATATGTATCCATACAGATAAGCATATATACATATATACACATATGTATGTTTGCATGTATGTATGTGTATATATGTATATGTATTCGTATATATATAAACACACATATGCTTCCCCTTTTAAAGATTACTTTATCTGAATTTTGCATTCATTAGTGAAAAAAGTGACAAAGTTATAAAAATTGTTCTTTATAATGAGAATGAAAAAGTATTTAAAATTCTATCTATTCAGAAATATATATGTTATATATGATATATATATATATATATATATATATATCATCTTTCTAGCATTATTCAAATATAATATTATTACTAATTATAATACATTGTTTAAACAATCACTATTATTAACATAGATGAACTGTCACTTCAATTTAATTGAAAATTGGACAGCAAATGGAAAATTTGTGAAAAAACCGCATCTTTCTAACTCCGTTCTATGAGAAAATTGCTAAAAACAATAATAAATTATTTAAATAATTCATGAAAATATCTAATTTTCAGTATAAAGTAATATTTTATGTATTAGAAACATTTTGCATTAAAGAAACGGCAGAAAAATCATAACTAGCGCCAAAAACTCGCAAAACCCATTTTTTCACTTATGGGGTTTCTTTGGGACCCTATAAAACAGACTTATGGGAGTGACATTTGAAAAGTAATATTTTATTCGTATTCTATAGCTAATTGTGAAGAGAAATTTTGAGTTTCAACTCGATTGAGATAATATTAAGGATTCTGAATAAGATTTACAAAAACGTATTTTTTTCTCATGGGAAATGCATGTTAAACTTCATGGGGCTTGCGGCACCCCTAAATATAATTTTTTTTTTAAACAAAAAAAAAAGGACTAATTTTTGGGTGGATTCGAACAAATTTTGGGGGATGTCCCCATGAAAATTCGAAAAAAATTTCTTTGGACCACCCTAATATACATACACAAGAGGCCAGAAAGGCAATTGTGACCGCAAAAAGGGACTTAACGCGCGGTGGTTTTATTTTACAGGAAGAGCGATTGAAAAGGCGGTCCATCACATGAACTCCATAAGAGGGCTTCACTTAGCAGTTTAATAACAATTTGAATTTTTTAAATGTAGGAATAATATTTTTTATTATGAAGGAGCAAATAAAAAACTAACGATTGATGTAAAAAACTAAAAATCAATTCTTTCCGCATTAGGTCCCTTTCTTCGCGGACGGTCACAATTGCTCTCTTCATGGGGGTTGAAAAAATTGAAAAAATTTGAAGAAATTTACAAAATTTCATGAAATTTCAAAGAACTGCACTGGATTTCAAACTTTTCAGAAGATTTCAAGGGATTTTAAGGAGTTTAAACAATTTTCCAGTGATGCCGCTGGATTTCAAGCAGTTAAAAGAGATTTCAAGGAATTCTAGAGCATTTCACAGTTTTTTGAAGTATTTACAACATTTTAAAGGCATCTCGTGGGAGTTAAAATAAAAATTTTGAAAGCTTTCTAAGCATTGTCTAAGCAACAAGGAAACAACAGATTTCAAGTATTTTGAGGGATTTTTAAAAGTTTGAATTAAGGTTTCCAAACGTTTCAAAGATTTAAAGCTTTTTTTTTTAATTTTCAACGGGTATCCAAATATTTTATGAAGTTTCAAGAGGTATTAAGTAATTTAGACAAATTTCAAAAAATTTCAAGTGGAAACCTGGTTCAGGACGCCTAAAATCAGATGATGTTTTGTGAATTTTTGAGAAGCAAGGTATTAAGGTTTTTGAATGTGTGTAAACTCTAGCGCCTCCAATTTTTATCTGTAATGAAAAATCCAGAACTCTCTTATTTTTACTAAAACAATGCTGTCAATGCACCTTGAACATTTATAAAAAAAATCTTAATTTTTTTTTTATAAATAATAGAAAATTTTTTTATGAAAATTCGAAATTGATTTTTAAAGTTCCTCGTCTACGTTCGTCATTTCTAAATTTTCTTTGTTTGTTAGGTGCATCAATAGCATTATTTCATTAAAAATAAGTTAATTCTGAATTTTTTATTTCAGATCAAAATTGGTTGCTTGAATATTTTTTTTCAAGTCACAAAAAATACCTGATTTTAGGCGTTCTTAACCAGCTTCTACCCTTGAGGGACCACAAAATATTTGACAGATTTCAAAATATTTCAAGGCATTCCAAAAATATCGAAAAAATTTAAAAATATTGTACGGGATTCGGAGTATTTTACAGGATTTTCATGTGATTTCAAAAGATTTCAAGGGGTTGTAAAAGATTTTGAAGAATTTCACTGGATTTTAATAGATTTGCAGGAAATTCCAAAATTTAAAGGGATTTCAAAAAATTTTAAATATGTATATCAAAATATTTCATGCAATTTGAAGAAATATTAACAAATTTAGAAAAAATTAAAGGGAGTTGAAAGAATTTCATAAGGTTTAAAGCGATTTGAAAATATTTCAATGGTTTTATGTATGAGAAGCGACTACAGAAATACACAGGAAGTTTTGAAAAGTATTTTAATAATTTTACATCTTTCAAAATAATATTAATCTTCATTATCTTCGAGTCGCTAAAATGTCTGTTGTTTCAAAATGGAAAGTTACAAAAAATAAAAATAGTTTAATGAGAATTGATTAAATTTATATCTTATGATCGCCTACGAGTTTCTGTAATGTTAGGTACGGTTCGCTTGAATCAAGTCTGAATGAAAGTTGAATGCTTATGGGATTTGTTTGTTGATTAAAGTTGTCTGGCATCCCACGAATGTTTCAAGATGAAAATTAAGATAACCACTCGGCCCCTATTTAAAAAAAGTTGATTTCCTTATTTAATTAATGTGAAACGCGAAAATTTGCAAAAAACAATTTGTAGATGTTGCCCACGAATTTTGTCTACATTTTTGTTTTGATTGTCATTTTCTGCCACCCCAAAACTATTTTCAAATAAATATCAGAGTAATCAGTTAAGCACTAAAATCTACTTTCTTCAAAAAGGGCCTGACCAATTACTTTAATTTTTATCATGAAATCTTCGTGGGATGGCATACAAATATAATGTAAAATATGCAGCTATTTGGTTAAATATTCACAAAGGTTGAAAATGCGTCTTTTTCGCTTGAAACTTCAACTATTTCGTTGTAAATAGAACTTTTTGGTTGATAATTATTTAATCTTTTTGAAAAATTTACTATTTGGTAGAAAATTGATCTTTTTAGGTTGAAAATTTAAACATCTGGTTAAAAATTCAACTATTTTGTTGAAAATTGCTCTCTCTTGCTTGAAAGTTCAACTATTTTGTTGCAAATTCGTTGTTGTTGTAAAAATTCAACTATTTGGTTGAAATATCATATTTCTTAGCTGAAATTTCATATTTTCAGGTTTAAAAGTCAACTGATTTCGAAATTATTATACTTTTTATCTAGAAATATTAACTCTTTCGTTGAAAATTCTTCTCTTTTTGTAGAAAAATAATCTTGTTTGGTTAAAAATTTAACTATTTTGTTGAAAATGCAATATATTTCAACTTGAAATCTTAAGCGTTACGTATTAAATTCAATATGTTACCTACACATTAATTTTTTTTGAAAGGATCTATTCCCCTATTTTCTTGAAAAATCAACAAATTGTGCCTGTTTTGAGAGCATTTTGGGCTGTGAGCTCTGTTAAAATATTAAATTTGCATGTTTCGTTTTTTATTTTAGGCGTTTATTAAATTAAATCGAAGATAAAAGTTTGACATCAGGGTTGGAGCGGCTTAAAAAAATTACTTTTGAAAATTTTGAAAGAAATATGTAGATCCGCAAACTAATATATAATAGCTGTTTGTGATACAAGTGCGCATAATAATGTATCACACGCTATTTTTTTCAAAAACCACCCGAGAAAATTATTACACTTTTTCAAGTAATGCATGGAATTCAAGGTATTCCACGATTTGAAGGAATTCCAATAATTCCTTGAATTCCGTGAATTCCATAAATTCCGTGAATTCCATAAATATTGTGAATTACATGAATTCTATAAATTTCGTAAATTTCACGAATTCCGGTTTATTTTGCCGGTGTGCAAAGTTAAGCATCTCTAAAGTGTACATGCGCGTCCATTGCGTCGATTCGCAAAATAGACATGTTTCAAAGTGCGCATGCGCCATTATTATTCCCTCATAGTCTATTGGATTGAAGAACTTTGCATATCATTTAGAGGCATGGAAGTCCTCACTTTCCAGGTGGATGTTGCAAAGAATTATTAATATTCATATTAATCAAAATATCTATAATATCATTGTATCTTCTAAAATCCCATTCATCACTTTTTCTGTTTTGCCCTCCTGCGTATAAACCTGCGATTCCTGTTGACGATATGAGGTTACGTATTCTTCTCTCCGGAAGGGAAAAGTATGCCAGAAGACAAAATTATCATTCGGCAAAACATGCTGGGAAAGGATACACAACGTATTTTATATCTCAAAATGAACCGTACATTAAAATGATATGACATACGTTTACTTTCGTTTTCTGCCTGAAAACGCAGAAACCCCAATGTTTGGAGAACCGGTCATGACCTGTTGCAACGGACCGGAAGTCCTCCCACGCGGGGATTTCGAAGTTCGCACGTGACCTCTTGGTCCACGTCCGTTCCGATTCTTCCCTAATCTAAAGAGGCACGTCGCTGGCTTCCTTTTCTTTCATCTTGGGCTCTTCTTCTCTCTTCCGGTGCACCCTTATTCCACTTCCGGGATTGGCTATATCGGCTGTGCGTTAACGAGGGTCGGATGCGCGCGTATGTTGCGCGCGGTCCATCTCTTGGCCACGTCGTGATCAGTGTCGCGTCAGCACCCGACCCTGCAACACCACGTACCTTTCAGGTACCATCCAGACCTACCTGTTCTCTCTTTCTCTACCACCGACCAATAACCGATCCATTCACCAAATCGCGTTATCCATCGACCAATCCGGCTCGATCATCCGACAGCCGACACTCTCGAGCTCAAACAGCACCTATCGACCCACAAATCAACGTGCCAACGTCAATCATCCGAGATTAGGATACCTGCTTCTACCGGCAAGTCCATGCTCACGTTTTTTGATATGACAATTATCATACCGTGTGTGTTTCTTTTGAGGATATGATCCAAAGCTTTCGCCGGCAGTGCTTCGTCATTTCTTGATCAAATTGAATACTCGAGTACAAAAATGGTCCCATTGGGATCCCGCTGGGATCCCGGATAAAGTCCCGCTAAAATACTAGGCTTAGCCAAATCTGTAAAAAAGTAGGCAATCTCACTTTTTTCATTTTGAGCAGAATTTTTAGTACAAAAATACCAGAAAAGTCCCTCTTATTTATTATTTTATTTTTCGCAAGCCCTGAATAATTGTTGGGACAAAATTACTAGAGAAGTTCAATTTTATTTCTTTCGAAATTTTTACAACTGCTGATGGGACATTTGTAGAACCAAAGTATCGAAAACGTCCTACTTATATTTTTTTCTTTAATTTAGAGCAGGAATTTTTTGGAACAAAAGTACCAGATAATCCCACTTGATTGTGTTTTGTTAATTTTTGCAAGCCCTAAATAATTGTCGAGACAAACGTACTAGATTAGTTCAATTTTGTTTCTTTCGAAATTTTTACAAATGCTGATGGGACTTTTGTAGAACTAAAGTATCGAAAACGTCCTACTTATTTTTTTTTTAAATTTTGAGTAGGAATTTTTTTAGACAAAAGTACCAGAAAAGTCCGACTTAATTGTCTTTTTTTAATTTTTGGGACATGGGTACTAGTTTTCTTATTTTTACATGTGCTGATAGGATTTGTGTGCCAAAAAACTGCTGTTAAAATAGGTCATCACCAGAAAAGTTCAAAATATGTCCCACTTCATCAGAACCTTTTTAGGACAAATGTACAAAATTTCGAAAAAAACTTTTTACTTGGGTATTTTGATAATTGAAAAATTTCAGCAGAACCTAGTCACTTCCTCACTCTTTGATTGGATAAGGTTGAACCTTATTTTAAAGTGGGTTCCCTCAATAATGAGATGCAAAACAACTTAATGAATGCATCATTCAAATTGTTTGAAATGATTCCCCACCTAAATTATGCACCCCAAAATCGGATTTATAATCAATTATGGATTACTATTTTAATCAGATGTATTAGAATTAGAGGCTTGTGAATCAATATAATCGTCTAATGCTTTTCTTTAAATAGAGATAGATTATGCATGTCGTTTACAAAAAAAATCTATGAAAACAAAGCCTCGTGTTCTTTGTTTTCATAGAATTTCATTGTCTCATGGACCATACCAGCGTACAGTGGGTCAAGAAAGTTTTTCTGTTCAAATTAGTCTAGAGCTTACAAGTTTGATCCGATTTGAGTTTTTTTATATGAAAATTAGTCACATTTTAAAGAGCTTTGTGGGAGCTGATTTTGGAACTTTTTTATATTTTTTTTATTTGACAACAAAGTTGACATTAATTTTTTTTATAAACGATCCCATTTTTTTGCAACTCCTTATATTTATGTAAACCATCACTATATCAGTAAAGCCACTTCTATCAAATAATATCCAGAATGTGACATCTAAAACAATTGGCTCATTTTTATATTAACAAATTAATGAGTGAAAGTATTATTTTAGAATAAAAATATTTGGAGACTTTATTATTATTTCTTTTGTATGGGATATACGTAAAAACAATGCAAAGTTTCCATTTTTTGTCGAAAGTAATTATAAATGTTATAAACAAATTTAATATGGAAATTAATACGTTACCCATTTCACATTGTAGACTTTATTTTTTTAACAAAATTGATACAAAATTTGACAAAAATAAGTAATATGTACGATTTCTTAACACTTAATAATAATTTTTAATTGTTTTAATAAATTTGATAAATATAAATACAAAATTTCCGTCAATTTGCAACGGGCAGGTTTTGTTTTCAAGCAGAATCAATATTAAATCTCTTGGGAAAATTTTTCGCTCATAGTACTTTACCAAACAACAATAATTGTTTATTTTATAAGTATTCATATAAAGAAGTTCAGCACTTGACTCTTCGTCAACAAAGGAGAGTTATTTTTTGTTATGCAATCGTCAGGCGATACTGTCTGTTATTTATTTAAATAAATTTTATAAATAAATACAGATTTTCGTCAATTTTCAACCAGTAGATTTCGTTTTTTCAACGGAATTAAGTCTAAATAACTTGGAAAAATCCTTCTCTTATGATACTTTATTAAAGATCAATAACTTTTAATTTTATAAACAGTATTATAAACAATTTCCTAACTTGACTATTTTTCAATAAATGAATATAGTTTTTTATTAAATCACATTTGTTTTATTTATTGTCTTATTAGCTTGTTCAATTGAATTTTCTACTTTATTTTGACTGATCCATGCAGTTTACAGTTGCGCTGTATATGGAATCAAGCCCGCATTTTTATCGATTTTGACATGTGAACTTTTGGTGAAAAAATGAACAAAAATCAGTCTAAACTACAGCACGTATTACAATTTTTTGGTATTGTCGGCAATATTTACTATTGTATAGAATTTTTCAATATTTTATTGCGTGTTGCAGAACGGTCTGCTTTTCTATTTTATTGCAAAAAACGGCATTGTCAAAAAGTAACTTTTTTCATATACATAGCAACTCTAACCTGATTTTTTATAAGGAATAACCGTAACTTGATACTTTATACGGTCTTACCAGAACTTGATTCCATATTGCATAGAACAGTTGATTTATTAATATCATATAGATTAGGAAGTGGACAAAATTAAATAATGTAACTTGAACTTATAAGAGCAAGTGTACCCAAATGTTGGACAATTATTAAAGAAAAATTAGCATAAATTATGATATTTAATTTAATAATTACTCAAGTACTTGTTACTGAGAAAAAGATGCCACTTATTTGTTTATTTGCATTTCAATTTCGTGTATATTATTCTATCCATAAAATCATAGTTAAAAATAAATAGAATCTACTCCTATAATGCATAAGCTTTCAACATTTTCGCTAATGAGCAAATAAATTCCTCTCCACTTAACATCGGTACTTCGCTTAAGTAATTGACAGAGTAACAGAAACTAAATATAAGTCCTCTTTTCTTGATTGAAAAAAGTTTCTATATGCTAAAATACTTTATTTTTTAGCTACTCGTTTTATACACATTCTCGTCGCAAATTTTACTCCATATAAATTTTTTAGAGACATTGACAATTAATTGAACTTGCAATATAATTAATTACACTACATCCGTAACCATTAAAAATATAAACTTTATGAATAAATACAGTATTCTCACACCGCAAAATAAATATCTTTTATTAATTAAGATACACCTGATCCCGAATATGATAAAGAAGGACTTTTAATCCTTCTCAATATTTTATCTCGACTCTAAATTAATATTTTTAAAAAACAGAGGTACCAAATGAAGGATAAAAGAATTTTTCGTCTGTAAGATATTTCGATCAGCGACGTCATATGTGTAATTAACCGAGACGAACAGATATATCGGAGACAATTCCGTAAATAATAGCTGAACCCGGAATTCACCAGATTTATCGGCCCAACGCATTAGTTGATCGATGAGCTTAAAGCAGGCGTCTGCCCGGACGTTCATTGACAGCTCTAAGCGTTATCACATGTACTACGTATTTCTCTGCACGTTACAGCAATTAGAGTCCGAAATTATTTAGGGATTCTCAAATTGAAACCTGGAAATAAATTGTTCTCTAGGACGTATAGAAAATTCCAAATTTTAATGTTTTCTTTTCCGGGCGGCTGAAAAGTTTCTCGTACCGAAAAATAGTATCCCCCTTTAAAAATGTATCCCAAAAATGCTCACCTGAAAGGGGTTTAACAAACAAACTAAAAAAAGTCGGTATATTTTTTTAACACATTCTTTAAGGGCAATAGTAAAAAAATTGCAGTACCGTCAACCGGGGTAATTAGGTATGGATCAAAATTCGCGTTTTTTTTAGATCGCAGCTTCGCCAAAAATCAGAAAATGTACTCGATTTTTGTCTAACAAATATAGTTTTCCCAAGTGTCTTTTGAAGATATCCTGAAATTCATATTTAAACTCCCGATGGAGTAATTATCGATCAAAATTTTTTTGCTTCATGAAAGAATGTATATTTTTTTCTCACCTTCGCGATTAGAGAGTCGCCACTCTGATTTTTTTTTACTTCTTGGTAGAATGTAAAAGCTTCACACTTAAGAGTCCAATATAAAGTACACTTCATGCTAAAAATTGACCTAGTGCAAAGTTTCGAAAAGTACACTATAGTCGCAAAAAAAAATAGTATAGTAATAGTGGATCATAAACCTTCTGGAAATAATTTGAAAAAAAAGAATCTTAACTCTCTTTCTAATTTAATCCTTATTAATTACTGCTAAAAATTGCATTATTAAGTATTATCCATTAATAATGAATTTGCATAGTATAATCAGAAAAAAGTAAATCACCCAAGAGGAATGTATTTTTTTAGTGAAGGCGGTTTATAACGGGTTTTCTCTCGTTTTCACAGTAATTTTGCAACTGTCTCACGTTTCTTTAATCTAATCTTGCCGATCTTGTGCAATTAACCCTGGGCATGTTTGGGGAGTTTTTAAAATACCCTGGTCGTCTGTTAATCTTTGGCCTTTCAGCGACGCGATGCGATGTCCGTCTAAATGAATACCACACAGAAAAGACGGAATTCATGTTCGTACTTGATCTTTGTCAAGCAAAGTACGATAAGTGGGGATATGTCCAACGTAAGCTGTTTAAGACTAGAGCATTCGTGCCAAAAAAAAAATTACCCTCGAACGTTGGCGCTCGATAGATCGCCGGATCTAAAATTCACTTGAGCCAAGCTCTTTATCGCATGACAATATATCTTTCTGGGAAGTTCCTATAATCGTCTACTTGAAACTTTAATGCTTATTCGCATTGTAATCAGAATCGACTTTTTAAATTCTTGTCCATTATTTTATTCTTTTCCTATTTTTATTTATCTCAATTTTAATTTTAAAATAATTATTAGGACCGAATTCATTTTATATAGGGCAGGCAGTCCATGCTCAAGTCACAGAAGGGGAATTAGACGACACTTATCTTACCGATAAATCTTTTTTTTACAAAGTGATCAGTATTTTAATGTTAAAAATAGGAAACGCGGATTATCAAAAAATGGTGAAAATTTTGGTAAAGGTGTAATATGTTTTATATATATCTCTTTGTTTCGGATTCTGATAAAATTTCTCGTCCTCCATCGAAAATTGTTCGAAAATTTCAAAAGAGTTAAAAATTGACAAAATGGCAGCTGTTCTTCTGAAAATATTCAAAGTCAATTTACTTAAAACCCCTACCGTTTTTCTTTATTTATTTTTTTTAGATTCGTCCTGATGTTATGAGTATATTCGATAATAATCTGCTCTGTGTCCGAGCCTTGGAGAGAAGAGAGAATTTTTTTCTGTCTAAAAAACGCAACTCCGCAATTTATGTCAAAACGATATAAGATGCGAAAAAAGTGAAAGGAACAAAATTAGTTTTCTAAAAAAGTTCTTGAAAAATGTCTCTTGACACTTCCTTCTGTCTCGCACTATTTTCAAACATTTTGCGGAAATATGTTTAACAGTTTCAAAAACTTTTACGTCAAACTTTCTTCTTTGAAGTCGGTATTTTAAAAATAATCGATACTCTAAATTATTTCTGACATACTTGATTATTACTTTACAAACACGTTGATAATTTTCTATATTAAAATAAAAATTATCACACATTTAACAATAATTTTCACACTTTTAACAAAAATCATAACTTTGTAAAAAAAATGGTTGTGACAAATCATATTTGAGTGGCAAATAATTCTGTGCTGTATCTGTTATCAGAAATAAATTCGGTCGTGGTTAACTATAATTATTATAAATTTTTATTAGTGCCAAGCAATTCAATTCTTTCAATTTTTTATCCATTTTGAATTATGAAAATATCGCTATTTGACTACTTCTCTTTGAATTAATGTAATTTTAAAGGATTCAATTCTAAACGTTGTCAATAGTCCATTTTTTTCAACCCAAACTCAATGTCATTGGGATATATTTGGATGCTTATTATGAAGGCAATGTTATTTCGGTCTTTGCCAACGAAAAATTTGAAAGTATAGTAAAATCAGAATTATTGTAATTCCTAAATATTCAGATTTAGATCTTTTATTCACAAATTTTATATTTTTGTTCAGCTCCTCACATTTGAATTTCCATCGATTCCAAAGAGTAAACTCCGAATGCTTTTAACTTTAAAAGTAATCGACGTAGCTGCTTTCAATGCTAGAGATTCAATTCTCATTTTTGGATCCTTTAGGTTTACATTTTCGTTGATTGCAAATTTTAAACTTGAATGCTTTCTGTATTAAATCGTTTCGCATCAAAATTTCAATCCTTACGAGGATACTCATAGTATTTTTACATTTGCAAAACTGAACTGTTTCTAAATTCAAAACTGAGATGCTTATCAATTTAGGACGTTCCCATATTATGTTTTACTTTTGCATTGTTTTAAATTTCATTTTTAAATTGTAGGAGCATTTTAACTTGAAAGTTTCTGTAACTTTCGATTTTAAACTACCGCAGAAAAATCGGATGTTTTTTCATTATAGAAGTTTTTCATATTCTTGAAGTGAAAACACTTTTCAATGCTTTTAATCATGAAAAACATCAAACGTAAGATTCGCTTCATTCAAAAATATATTCCGATTTCGATGACTTAAATTTTCAAAGCGTTCGTCTTTTGAATTCTATCACCTTTGAAAAATATGTTATGATAAATTTAAAATGAACAATATATTTCAAAAAATTGGGATTCTTGTTCCACAATCAGAATTATTAAATTTAACTTCTTGAAACTTAGTTTTCCATCAATTCTAATTTTTGAAATTATCACATATGTTCTTGATATCTCGGGTATTTTGAATCGTTAAATTTTACAAATATAATTTGGATTGATTTAGATTCTCTTAAAGAAGGAAATTCAATTTTTAATTAATTATTCCTAATCTTTAATTGCTTTGTCTTCACAGTGATTTTAAGGACTATTATTGCTAGCTTCAATATACGAATTAAAATTTACTTCGTTATTCGATTAAACATTTTATAATGAGTAACATAATAAATTTATTCCAGACTTGAAAAGGGACAACACAGAGTAGGAAATGTAGCCAATTTAATCTTAAATTTATATTTATTTTATCTTTGGAACTGCAAACTTATTTATTTATTCAATGTATATCCTTCTCAATGTTTTGAATATGAAAATTGGTGTTTTTCTCATTTCTATGTATTAAAATTAGAATCATTTTAATTTCAAAAAATAAAAGTTTGAACCAGTCAATTTTAAAACTTTTATCTGTTTCTCCTCTACAAATCAATTGTCCACGATTTTAATCTTGAACGGTTCCAAACAATGTTTGAATGCTTTTCAGTCTCTAAAAGTGTCAAACTAAAAATCCTTGTTTCATAACCTTAAAATCTGAATCCTTTAAAAATATTTATAAAGTTAATCTTTAAATTTACATCTTTTTCTTCTTCATATTATAACATATGTTTGATATCATATTTGTATTCACCTCTAAAGAAACGTATTTATAAGATAATTCATTTTTTCTTTTACATCTCTTTTCCTTCATTATATATCAATTCAAAATTTAAAACGGAGGTCTTTAAAATTATATTTAAAATATACCAGAAAGTAAGCATGGCAGGGGCTAAAATAGGATATCACTGAAACAAAATGGAAATCAGATAGCATCATTCTTACAGACACCAGTCGTTATACTAGGCGATATCCTTACGAATCCCACTTGATCCAACCTGAACCCCACCGGGATTGAACACCACCGGGATCTATAGTACATAGCTACCTCTTGACTATGGCACGTTCTTCATAGATTAGTTCAATTTAAAGTGATCTACTTTTTATTCTCTTTATTAAATAGAATTTATTAAAATAATTGAATTCACTCAGAATATCGTATAGCACACTAAATTGTGACTCTGTCATAACAACCTTATCATCTGCAAACGCTAACCCACGTACCTTTACTGTTCCGAGATCCGTACTTTCTTCATCTAAGAGAGCCATTCTTCGACACTTGTCCGTGCATATAATAAAATAGAGTCTTATAAATACAAAATCGTACATGATTTTTTTTCCTAATATGAGGTGTCCAAAAACCGCAAAAAATGAAGTATTAGATTTTTCGAATCAGAATTTTACGTGCATTTTTTTTTAAATTCACCAACTATGTCAGTATTAATTTTAATTTCAAACCTACATAAAAAGGCCATTCGTAACCCATTTAAAAGTTTAATGGCTGAGTTTATTTGTTCCGGAGAGTACTTTTAGAATGCATACTTTTCGATGTATAGTTTGTTTTTTGATCAAAATCATGAAAAAAGCGTAATTGTCATTTTTGTCGACTTTGTTGAAAAATAATGATTTCAACAGAAAATGTTGAGCACAAAAAAGTTGTATTTTTACTAAATACCTAATTTCGCTGAACAATAGTTCTATATAAAAGCAATATTTAAAAAAATAAATAATAAAAACCGTGAAAAGAGCGATCGTTTCAAAAATGCACTGTGCCTCAGAAATTAAAATGCACAGAAAAGCCTCTGAGGGCTTTTTTGTACAAGGTTGAATGTATGAATTTGAATGAAATAATTTTCCGTTAACTACTCTCTGAAACGAATAAATTCAGGTATTATTCTTTAAAATCGGTTATGAATTGCCTTTTTTATGCAGGTTTGAAATGGAAAGCAAAATCGACAAAAAAGTCAAATTTCAATAAAAATCACGTAAAGTTCTGATTCAAAAATCTAATACTTCGTTTTTGGGGTGTTTGGGCGCCTACTGTTGAGAAAAAAATCTTGGGAATTAACCATATAAATAGCAATTATTTCATTACGATGGTCTCATCCAGATTTTCGCAACAAAAAAAACAACTATCTTGTATAGCGTGTATACTGGAGTTTTCCTGAAACCGACTCTGAGTCTGATTATAGGATTCTGAGAGTATTGCTAAGAAGAATACTATTTCTCGTTTACCAAGTCATTCACCTCAGCATAAAGCATTTTGTGAAATTCTGTCTTAAGTTTACGAGAGAAGACAGGGTCGTAAACGACTGATTCCCTCTGGACAGAGACAGTTTCTGTTCTGTAAAATTTATGTAGAAAGATCTTATGAACTGACTAAATCACTAAAATTGCATTTTTCAATCTTAATATAATATCTTTTATTTACTATTTGTTGAAATAAAATCCTCCTTTCAATAACTTCGTTGAGAACTACACAGAAGAATCTTACTTTTTTTAGCTTTATTTTAGTACACCTTGATTTAAGCTTGTTTTTAGTATAATATAGATACACTTAACTCCTGATTCTGGGCCAGCCTCGGGTCTGGGCGACCTTGGAACAGTATATGCCCAGAGAGGTGCGATGTAAATAATTTCTGATACTTTGAGCGTATAGGCCGTCATGGGACGCACAGGGGGGAGACCGAAGCAGTCAAGCGTGAAGCCGGCCGAAGATCGGGCGACCCAGAATCGGGAGTTGGGTGCATCCGATCTTTAAAATATGAACCAAGAATCCTTATTTGAAATAATCCTGTATTTTGGACCTTTTGTGGATTGTCGGTGCAATATTCTCGATCGATTTTAATGAAATTTGGCAACTGACTGTCCAGTCATTAAAAAATAAATTTAGGTGTGATTTTTGTTAATGCCTTAGAAACTGTGAGATTTAAAAAAAAAACATCAAAACAACCAATTTTCGATCTGTTCTCATCTCTACATCATAATCTATCAAACCGATTGGTACCAAATTTTTTAAGTTTACGTATTTAGTGTAAAGTACGAATATTCAGAGATGACATAAATGGTAAAATCTCAAGAACTATTCAAGATGTCAATAATTCTTGCAATTTGTATCGAGAATCTGTTGCTACTGACCTCTTGTTAAAATGTTGGAACTAATCGTTTTGAAAAATTAGATGTAGGGGTAAGCACAGGTGAAAAATTTAATTTTGTTTACAAACATTTAACAATAATGCATTTTTTCCAAACTTTTGCCGAATATTTAACCTAGAAATTTATAGTAACATGTTCTAGATATGTCAAGACATACTAAATTAAATTAAAAGGTGTACGATTTTCAAATATTAATTTTTTTATTCATTATACAACTGATGTCTTAAAATTTACCATTCATATGTAAAAAAAATTTGTAAATATAATAAGTATAGGAATAAGTGTATAAGAATTTTTTTTAGGTATAGGGTAAGTATTAGATTGGTTTTCAGTAAACTTTTTAGCACTTCAGTAATTATTTATGATTATTATAATTACAAAGTTATCTGTACCTCCCAGTGGTGAATTTTTGAAATAAATTTGTGAAATAAAAAAAGTGATTGACAATAATGTTTTATTAACAAGATCATATTAATTGTTGAGTATAACATTAATTAAATTAAATTGGCAAAAGCCAGTCTAAATATAAAATGAATAATTGAAATAGGTAGTAACTTTATATATACTTCAGTTTTACTCAGGTGCGGCTATTATTATTGAAGGAAAAAAGTAAAATTATTTATTCATCAATCATTACGATAAAGGAAAGTGGTTCATCTATCGGAAGTATCGGCAAAGTTTGGTGAACGTGGCCACCGTTTCCATTTGATAATGGTACCATTAAATTAAATTAAAAATCAATAAATCAAATTATGTAAATTATTCATTTCATTAAAATTAAATTAATTGAGTGTACCTAAATAATCAAACAACACAAAAAATAAGAAATCCCACCAAAAACGTCTGCTATGCAAAAAGTCTGCCATGTATGAATTCACGAATTTATGAAATAAAAATTGGCCAAGTAATTCGGAAAAAATATACATAATCAAATAGATTGACATTTTTTTTTGGGAAGACCATTATATCAAATTTTTAAATAAATTTTTAACACCCATTTTAGTCGATTTAAAACTTGGCATTTTAAAATTCATTAACAAATATCCTATAGGGTTCTTTATAAAAAGATTTTTTGCGCCGCAGATGTTTCTGATGGGATATGATATTATAATTATGATACATGTATAAATAAATACTATTATATGTACGGAAATTTATATCTTCCTTTGAATTCTTTGTTCTTATAATCCAATTTTATGTATACAGAAATAAAAATCCTCAACTTCATAGGGCATTCAGGGATTAAAAAGAGTGGAACTTCATCTTGAATAACAATATCATCATAGTGAAGGTTTTACGAGGCTGGATAAAATCATCTAAGCGTATCTATATCGTTTGAAGGCTCCAAGTTCAACCTTAACTCCACCTGCGCACGCTATCAAAAACTATGGAGCTGCAAAGCTCGAATATTGCAGTGTGTGCTCTGGCAGTAAACTATAATTTTATAACTTTCTCTTGTAAATTTACAGCAGCAAAGTTTCAATAGAATTAAATTCTTTATTAAAAGTACTGTTTGTGGCTTTTTAAGCAAATAAGTCTACCAACCTTGATATTTCTACGAGTAGAAAGTTCTAGGCCTCACAGGCTTACAGTTTGAAAGCGTTTTACCAAACTTTTGATATGCCAAAGTAGTAATAAGATGGGCTTTCTCAACTTTCGGATCGATCTGGCAGTAGTGCACTGAGATTGCAACTAGAAAAATTCCGGCAGCAGGAATCGAGCCCAGACTTTCTAGTCACAAGTTCGGAGCGCTACCGCTTGATCTAACCGGGAGCTAATGTAACGTGCATCAATTTTTTTAAAGCAGTTTTTTTCGAGATTGGCTGAAAAGCACATCTTATTCCTTTAGGATGCTTCAAGTTTGGTAATGACCTGTTCCTGGGAGGAGTATGAATTCAAACAAAATTCCAAAAGGTGTAGGTTCCCCTTGTGAGACTAATTTTTCAGTTTTAGGGGCATTCAAAATTAAAGACAATTTAGGGGTATTTGTTCAATTCGACTTGGAATTTTTTTGTATAGGTACGACACTGACTCAATATATATTTTACCCCAAGTATTTGAGAACGAAAGAAAGAAAACTAGTCAAATATCCGGGGTTTTGCGAGATCCTCGGATCAATAAAATTCAGAGGGATAAAGCCTTTTGCTGAGGTGATCATTATTTTTACGCAAATTATAAATTTTTTAAAAGATTGAAATCTTTGGATAGCAGAAGACAGTATTAGAACGGCGAGAACCATTCGCAAATTTATTTTTTTACTCGCAATTCTGACATTGCAGAAGCATTTTTAGGCGTCATCATACATCCGAAGACCGACAACTTGATCATGGTGAACCTCAATTTTGCGAAACATGTCGCGAAATGGAGAAAACTGGGTACAAAATTGAAATGTCCTGTGTATGTGAAGACCATAAGACTTTAGTTGTGAGCAGCAAAGCAAACACGGCATGCAGACCAACTGTCAAATTCGCGCTTCAATGCTCTGAAGTCCGAGCCACACATTAGGTATTTTCACTTCAACCACCAGCTAACTTCACTTCGTTGAGTGCTGAGGGGAAAACAATGGACCAAATACATGGGATTCGGTCCATTTTTGCCCTATTTTGCTAATATCAACATGGTTTTGTATGAATGTAAGCACTTTAGATTCGCGTCATTTGCAGCAAGTTCACTCAAGTTTGCTCCATCAATAAATAATTTAGTATTTTCATGAATTTTGCAAACACAAATGGAATTTGTTCCACTCGCTCCTGCAAAAATACGTTCCTTTGGTCGCAATTCTGCAAATTTAGAGAAGCCAATTTTTGGATCCGGAAACTTTTCTTCAAAAGTGGCATAAACTTCTTTCAAATTACTTAGAATTAGACGTTTTTGTATCAGTTTTCGTGAACCATCACGCTGTTTTACAGATATACAGTCTTTTTCCCTGGCAACTGTGGACTCACGTCGCATTCGTAGCAAAAATTTCGGACAATTTTTAAAGTTTCTTTCGACAACTTATTACCTGGCCTAGGATTTGGTAATAATCCAATACCATTTCTCTTGTGCAATTGTATTACCTCACGAGCTAAACTATATGGTACTTTAAACTCTGGTTCTATCTTGTGAATTCCCCAACCTTTTGGTACCATAGTCAACAGTTGAAAAGCGTAAGATTTATTCGGTTTTTTATCCCATTCTTCTTTACATTCGTTAGTAAGTTCTTCTATATCTTTCTTAATACAGTCATCTTCAATACAATTAAATACCTTTTTCATTTGAGCGTCAAGAGCTTTCTTAATCTCGGCTACTTTCTTTCTTTGTGTAGTTCGTGTTCAAAGTTCCATAGTCTTACTAATAGATGGAACTCTTAAGATTTGCAAAATTGCATTCAACTTAAAAATATTGTCTTCTCTTTCAACGTCACATTCTAAATCTTCATCGAAATAATCAGCAAATGGAAGTAGATGTTCAGCATGATCAAATGCAATCTCTTTAGAAAAATCATCACTAGCTTCAGGTCAGTTTTCAACCTGTTTGAATTTCATTGCATCAAAAGAACTTTGGATATGCATTATGGATTATGGATCTTTTTTCAAAAGGATTGAAACAACGAGGTATGAGTGGTGGCGTAATTTCCTCTAATAACTTAAATCTAACTCTGGAAATCCTTACGTTCTGGGATGCGAGCTGCCAAATATAGAAAATAGCATCGCAAAACATCTGAAACCTGTAGGAGCATGAACCTAGCCGCGAAAAAGTGGTGTTAATACTGAAACAAAAGAGCTTCAACTGATCGCGGGCCGCGACACTGACACGGCACCGCAGTGGAGAGGCGGCGCACGGCCTCGCTAAAATGACGATATCTTGGGACCTATAAGAGTCTTCATGAAGTTTTTTCCTTCAAACAAAGGTGATTCCACAAGGAATCATTGTATCAATAATCAAAAAAAATTAAAAGGGGTGTAATTCACGAAAAATTGAATCAAAAATTTTTGTTTATTTTTTTCCGGGCAAAAATTTTTTTTTCATATAATTGTATCATATTCTTAAAATGTATTATTTTAACTCTCACATGTCCAAATTTATTTGAATTCCAATCAGCGTTTCCAGAAATATCGACAATTAAAAAAATTTCTTTTGTATAGCATTACAATTTCACAAAGTTTCATTAAAATGGAACAACCACCTGCAGATCCTGATATTTCTGACGTGTACTGACGTGTCTCTTCTTTTCGCACTCACAAACGCTCACGCTCGAGACGGAAGACGATCGAGTTTTTCGCGCGTTCACTTCAACCTCCGTTGTCTCGCTCATTGTTTGCTAAAAAAATCTGAAACTTTCCAAAAAACTTCTTTCGACCCTTATAAACAACTTCTTCACGGAAAGTGGTTTGAACTCTAAAATTCCCTCCACACTTTTTTTCCGCCGAACATGAAAAATCATGGTATTAAATAGCTATTTGTTGACAAATATCAACATATTGTTGAACAATTAACTTTTTATACACGAATTGAGTTCTTTAGGCATCGAAAGTGCATAATACGCTCGTAAAAATTTGCAGTTTATATTTTATTTTTCACAAAGTTGAAATGGCACAATGAAATCTTCCACACGAAAATTTGTGCTCTCCATTAAGCTCTATATGCTCATATTTTTTTTCGAGTGGTTTTTCTAAATTTGAGTTTCAGAAAACTTTTCGCGTAATTTTATCTCGAGTGGGGAGCAAGGAATACAAAGCCGAGTATCCCGTCGGTTATTGCATCCGGGGCCTCATTTATAAACACGCTTCACAGGCATGAAAATAGGCTGAAAGTATAGGGGTGATATAAAAAAATGATTCCGCAGATAAGACAATTTTTTCATGCATATAAATGCCAAATAAGTGAATTTGTTTATAAAACTTGTTTAAACTATTAACTATAAACTGTTATTGTTTTTTGTTCCTTGCTTGCCATTAAACATTAATTTTACTCATTTTAATAATAAACTTTGTGTGCATAAGTCATTTAAACTCTAAAAATGCAGCAGATGCATATTCATTAATTTGCTTAGAGCAATTCAGAAAATGTAGGAACTTTAACTGCAATTTAAATTTGTATTCTCCGTAAGTATATTTACTAATTCGATATCTTTGTTGAAAAATATTGATAAATGGGGCCAAGTAGATAGCTGAAATATACAAAATTGCATTTTGAATGTTAAATAACAAATTAATACAAGATTTTATTGAAAAATATGTGGTAGTATACTAAAGTACTATCCTGACCGTGTCGGGTCATTTTTATCCCAAAGAACTCCTTTTTACCCCACTATGATGACGTCTGTTTTCCATTAATTTTACAAGTTTACAATAAAACAAAAAATTTCTCCTCTTTAGTAATAAATCTCTCAAAAATGAACTTCTGTCATCTGACCTTTGAACTATCTTAATCATCTTCCATTTCCGAGCTGCCACCTATGTGATTACGAGATCCATTGGAGGCGAGCGCCCATAATATCTTCTAAACATTTTTTAAAATAGAAAACTTCAAGCGAAGTTCTGTTCATTTCCCGGGAAAGGATTCATTTTGGTGAAAAAATTCGTTTTCGTATTCTTAGAGGAATGGGAATTCAGCTTGTTACACGAGAAACCCGATCTTTTAAACAAATGTTCTTATAGCGATTCGATTAAACCTAGTACCCAACCCCAAGCTTCGTTACCAATGATAGAACCAATTTACAGAATTCATCCTTCCTTTCTTCCTTGAAAAGAGCCTCCGATTCCCCCATGACGGAAAAAGATTACTTTTCATCACAACGATGAAAAATTCCACGCTTATTTACTTTCAGCTCCAAGATAAAATAAATTGCTAAATTCCTGAAAAATGACCAAGGATTCTTAGTTAAATAATTTTTTTAAATTATTTACTCTAAGTTTGGGCACTCCTCTGCAATTTTCATCTCTCGCAATTCTAGCCTTTCTCGATTGAAGATGAAAAGAAAACAAAAAGTGGGTCGCTATAGTGTAGGGAGCTAGGAACAGGGACACCCCGTACGAAATTAAAAATAAAAACTTATGATTGCGTTAAGCCACTTAGGTATTGCACGAAGAGCAATTACAGGGATGGGATACAGGAAAATTCCGAAACAATACCGCGGTACTTTTCCAGGTAATTATGCGACCGAGCACACTTTTCCCCCTTTTTTTCTAGCTTTCCACCTGCGCCATGCACATGTATGTATCCAAGCGCATGTAGAGCTGCAAAATTTCAAAGCTCGGAAAGTTCTTAAAGGCGGAAGCAAGGCCGCCGCACGTTGGGGTCTTCATTCGAGCTCGATCGAACGCGACGAAGACAAAATTAAAGCGGAAACCGGTTTCAGGCAATTTAAACCTCATATGTTAAGCATTCTACACGAGACTGAATGACGGAGTGCACTTTGGTAATCTTCTTCGCCGACCAATGACTAATCAGTTAGACTCACCTTTATTGCCTCCACAAACCACTTAAGGATTATGAATTTAGCATTCAATTATCCAGTCGAAAAACATTTCTAATCCCAATTGAATTCTTTTTTTTTCATTTCCGCTCACACTGAAAAGTGAAAGATAAAAACATTTCCAGAATAATTTTTAAATTATTACTCTGAATAAACTTGAGGTTTTTGCAGTTGGACCAGCAAATCGAGAAATAACCAAACATTTTTGAAACAATTACTTTTATCAGAAAAACTTATCATTAAATTTTACTTGATATTATATGAAATAATGTGATATTGAATGAGTTTGTTTATAAATTCTTCAAAATATCTACGATTTCAATAGACAATTTTCCAGTTTAAAGCACTACAAATTATAACTTTCTTAATTCTATACAATAATTGTAAAATTGTTTAATTTTTAACGATTGAATTTAACAATTTTACTTTTATAAGCCTTTACATTTTTAATAGTGTAATTCAGAATAAATTTGTTTAATATTTCAATAACCACAGGTGAAAAAGTTATGTATAATTTATATATAATGGACAAAGCAATGATATTTTTCATTTGTTTCATATAGACAACTTTGGAAATGTAAAATATCATTTTCTTGTCCACTATATAAAAACTATTTATAACTTTTTCACCTGGGACCGGAAAAATTGTTTGAAAACCTTGAAAAGAATGGGAATTTTTTTCTAGTATGAGTTCTCACCGCGATATTACCGTCGCTACGTGTACCGAAATTTTAGTACGAGTGGCCGTATTTTTTCGGTAGGAATAGCGAAACCCAATAAAGGGACATTTTGTATCGAACTTTCAGCACAAATAGCCGCATTTTATTCGTACAAACAGACACTGCCTGTTCGGTGTCATTTGCCCTAAGTTTTATTATTCTAAATTACCATTGTGCATAATTTTTATTTTCCCGAATAACCGTTTGTCCTCATTTTTATTTTATCGAATTACAATTTTCTATGGTTTATATTTGTCCTAATTACAATTTCCCCTAATTTTTATTTGACCTAATTACCATTTGCCCTAATTTATATTCACCGAATTGCTTTTTCCCTTAATCTTCCTTCTTCCAAATGACCATATAACCTAAAATCACCTGCTTTCGATTTTTTATTTGAATAATCAACCAGTTTTTACTCTTTAGTTTATTGTTTATGATATCCTCAATCTCGAAAAATTTCGATACGTTTAATTTTGTGTGATTGAATCCATATCGGTGTTTGTGTATTCAAGTTAACTCTCTTTTCGTCTCTGACCGATCGAAGCTTTATAAACATCCCCCATCATAATCCCGTCCACTTCAATTTGCCTCCGAGCACCCCAACCAACCTCTGTCCTTAACTCCTTTATGAAAATCCGTCCGCCATGAAGCTATAATCCATCCTGTATGGAATATCTTCTTTTTTCTAGTAGGATTTACAATTTGTGCACCAATATTTCTCAAAATATGAAGCAAAATTTATCTTGTATACAAATACTCTTTGTAAATGAAAAATAAAAAACAGAAAAAAGTTTTGAGCAATATCAGTGCAATTCACTCATTCAGCTTTTTTCAGTTTTACGAATTGAAAAGAACTCTATTGAGGAAAATCTGTAAGCTAAAAAAGTTATGACTATACATAGATAAAAAATTTCTAACCAGTACCAATTTTGAAAATGAAGTTAAAAATAAAAGTTATAAAGCATGTATTACCTTTCGTACAAGTTTGTTTTACTAAGAATGGTTCATGGAAGCTGTCCAGATTTCAATATTCTCGCGGTACTAACCTACGGTTATTTTTCCTGCTTGCAGATCTCATCCTAAAATGAGAGCTGAGTTCAGTTCCGACCACAATTTACGAACTATCGTGAGTTTGGGAAAATGCGAGAGACAAGATCTTATCGGAAGAGTTCGAAGACGTTTCAGCGAGTGTGTTCAGTGCGCGTAAGAACAGAACTTGCTACTTCCTAGCTTGTGATCGATCGTCAGAAACTAGGAGCAGGACGATCACGTAGACAAAGTTGACAGTAAGTGAGTTATGTGAAGGAAAGAGGCAACCACAAGGAAAACAGAAGAGCAGAAAAGATTAAGGAGAACAAGAAGAGGGAAAGGGTTGAATATAAGGAGAGGGACGAAATAAAAGACCCAAAGAAGTCAGGAAAGAACATTTTGAAGGGCACGTGTCAGAAGTTGTTTTCGATATGGAGATCGCGAGACGGATCGAATTCATAACTTCTTCCAACTTCGACAAGAACAAGGTACCTGTGCTTGAAACTAAAGCGAAATTCATGTTCCTGCTTGGTCCACAATGACGTATTTGACTTTTCTTTGATTCCGATCACGTTTCGACCCAAGCAATGAATCGCCTTAAGGAAAATCAAGAGATACCTGAGCAGATCGTATTAGCTTAGGGGACAGGTTTAGATTCTTGGGAGACAGCAAGCGTAACGACAGTTAACGGAATTGAAAAGTCAACATGGATTCGACGAAATTGGGAGGCCCCGCAGAGGAGAGTCCGAGATCTCACTCGCCTACTCTTGCAAGTTACGTGATGACTGAAGACGGGAATATTGATTACATTATTAGCGATTATATGGAAAGACTCGGAACGCGCCTTAACATTCTTGAGACTGAGCTTAAGTATGCTTGGAGGGCTCTTGATCTTTTGAGTCAGGAATATATTAAGATGTGGCAGCGTCTGGAGAAGTTGGAAGGTCTCTTGTGTGAGCAGCAGACTGTGATCAGTCAGTTGATCGAGTTTTACACCACTGGTGGGAGCCACGATCGAGTTGGTACGGTTGAGGACACTTTGGTGAATCAACAGAGATCCGAGAGTGAATTAGACGCGATTGAAAAGAGCCTGGGTGCAGCCATTGGTATTGAGGAGACTAGTGTGCTTAGGGAGAAATTAGCACAGCAGGAGCTAGCAAGAATGCGTGGCTTGGCGCAAGATAGTACTGTAGCAGCAGTGGTTACTGACATACAAAGAAACGTGCGGAATTTGGAAGCCTTAGAAACACTGGAGGAAGAGGAGGGAAACATTCCCGACGAGGCGTTTTACAGGAGTTTAAATAATGCCTACAGAGAGGATCTCATTTGTGGGGATGCCTCCAGACCGACGTCACAGTTAGGGATGATATGGGAAGAGGCAGAGGAGGTAGAGGATAGTAACGGGAAGAAGGAGGTAGAAAGTAGCACGTTTGCAAACTCTACAACACAGGAGAAGGTAGGGGATGAAGAGCATATGCAGCAGTCTAAGGAGGAAATTCATCAAATTGTGATAAAGAAGGAAGATGAGTTGGAGGAGGAAGATGGAGAAATTTTTAGTGCTGCTGACTACAAGACTTACAGAGGAAATGCTCCCTGTGTGACGGAACAAGACCTCGCCCAAGTTTCTAGACTCAGTGCGATGGACAAAGTAGCCCTGGAAAAGTTCCAAGAACTCGATAGGCTAGACTCAAAACTCCAAAAAGACTCCCAGAATATAATAGAACTCCAATGTATGCTCAGAGATTCCCCGAAACGACAGTACGCTACGGAAACTGAAGCCAAGTTGGTAGAAGAAGCGAGCAGCATAGACGAACAGATTAGAAAAATTTACGCTGAGCCAGATCTTGACAGTTGGATGTACTCCAAAAGTCCAGGATCAACTGGGAGATCCATATCTCGGGTTAGCACAGATAGTGGTTTAACAACTGATGGGGACTTCACAAATAGATCTTTATCACCTAGACTGTCTGGTACTTCCAGGAGCAACGTGGACTCGATGTCTTCAACGTACACTCCACCTAGATTAGGCTATACTTCAGCTCTGCTTGAGAAAAGCCCAGAACCTGTCATCCAAATACCAATTAATGTTGGTAATTTCGCAAAGGGGTACGCTGAAAATAAGGAATTGACTGATCTGATGGTCGAGAGCTTTGCAGCAGTGACGTGCGCTTCGCCTACAATTTATAATACTGCGACGGATAAGATGGCGTCGCCAACCCCATCTGGCGGAAGCATACATAGTTTGCATAGTACCCAAAGTATCCACAGCGTTAGAACTAGGCAAGATGGATATTTCGGAAGTGCTGCTAGATTAAACTTGGACTTTCAGGAAAGTAGGACACCTCCAAGTCCCTCGCCAAGCTCGCCACCTCCACCAGCACCTCGCGATCCCTCAGAAAGTTTCCTTATATCTTCTGTAGAACAAAAAGAAGTGGATATTAAGTGTGCTCAAAGTCCCAGCTTCCTAAGAAATTCTGACAAAATGGCTGCTTTGGAACAGGGACGACTCAGCCCTCGTACACCTCACTCGCCAAAGTCGCCTCGGGTTTCGCCAAAACATTTGTCTAAACCAAGCAGCGCCAATATCGTAGCAGCTAAATCGGACTCGGGTCTTTCATCAATGAGTGGGTGGAGTAGTCTCGATAAGTCACCAAGTTCGCCTAAGAGTTCGATCACAAAAATGTTGACCTCCTACTCCTTGGATCACGGTAGATCATCACTTGCTCAGACCATGCAGCCAATAAGAACCGCCAGTCCAATAGCCGTTATCCAGGAAACGAAAAGCTCAGTCATCACTCAGGAACCTTTATACGATACTCCAGAAGGTAGAGATGCTTTACTCGCAGCTACAAGTCAGTACAATGCAGTAGTCAATCATCTATCATCTCTTACTTCAATCAAGTCTCCAGTTGTTCAAGATGATTACAATTTTGTGCCTCCACCAGCTCCTGGTGGGCCTACCTGTCAGAGTCCCAAGAAGCGAGGGCGTCAGCTTAGCTTTGATGAAGGTACGATTGAAAGCACAGGTGACTTTCTTTATAGATCAGAACAACCAGCAATATATTCCGTAGCAGGCAGCAATCGGACTCAAACAATTGCTAATGTCTACACCAGTAGTGCCGGAACATATGGACCTAGAACAACAACTACTGGATACTATCCGGATGCGATGGAACAATTTGCGAATTTTGAAACGTACAACGCGTCTCAATACGGTAACACGCAACCATCTACTGGATTATCACATGGAAAAAAAACACCAGTACGTGCCATGTCTTACGGAGACTCAATTACAAATGCGGAATATAAAGCTACCATGTATAGAAACATGTTTCTTACGGGAAATATTACAGATGCTCTCTCCTACTACCCAACTAGTGCAAATCTCCCCAGAACTGAAGCCAAATCTTCCTGGCTCAACTCAATGGATAGTCACATACCACATGATTCGACATCTTCTAGCATCAGGTCGATGACGTCTGAGGGGAGCTATACGCAAAGTCCATACGGAGACAGACAATATCCACAACCTCCGGCCTATCAATCGCATCAGTATCATCACAACTATTCAAATCAAAACTACGCACAAGCTTATCAACAACAGTATCAGCAGTATCAGATGAGTCAACGCCTCGTTGCTGCGGAAAATGCACAATTGACAGAAGGTTACCAGAGACAATGGCAGAGAGAGCATCAATATTCCCTAGATAAGGAAATCAGAAAACCAACAACGGATCCATCTCAACAACAAGGAGAGTTTTATGATGCATCCAGCGTCATAGTTTCTCAATCAGGGTATATTAGTATTTCCGCAGACATTAAGGACCACGAGTTAGAGACTAGTAAAATGTCTAAGAAAATTAGGAGAGGATCGTCGCTTAAAAATGCTATGAGTTCGATGAGTAATTGGCTTCCAGATTTGCATTTGCCCAGGAGACATAGAAGTCAATCTTTACCTGGTGTAGATCAAAGAGAGGATCCTGAGGAATCACAACAAGAAGCCTTAGTTCAACAGAGAGCAGAAGTAATGACAAATAGAGGCCGAGGGCATCATCAGGTTGCTAGAAAAAAGAAGAAAAATTTAGTTTCTACCGTTTCTGGAATATTGCAAAAAGCCAAGAGAAGAAACAACCAGTCTTCTCAGTCCTTATCGGATCCGGAACAATCGGAAACAGAGTGGAGTAGTGGCAGACAAAGTGGTTTATCGGAAGATGAGGATAGTGTTTTCTCAGACGCAAACCAGGACACACCTTTCTTCGCAAAAGTGAAATCCAGCAGTACCAAAAGAAAATCGCCACAACAACAAATTATTCCTCAGCAACAGCAGCTTACTTTACAACAACAACAACATTTACAACAACAGCAATTGCAACAACAACCATCAATTCATCAACAACCTCCGCTCACTCCTCAACAAAGAGAGTATCTACTTCAACAACAGCAGCTATTGCAACAACAACAGCAGGCGCTGCAACAACAAATTCAACAACATCAAGAACAACTCCAAAAGAAAGTTGCAGAAGAGCATTGGTTGCAGGAAAAAGAGAATGAGCAACGGAAATCTGAGTTAAGTGAAACCGAACTATCAGACCAGGTGTGTGGTGCCGAAGAAGAAGCTTCTGGTAAGAGCACTGGCTCAGGATCAGGAGGATCCACCATATTTCCCACTGTAGGCGATATCAAAAAGTCTACAGGTAGCTCCGATGAAGCCCCAAACGAAAAAACCCCCAAGATGCCCCCTGTTACTCTCATGGGAGGAGCGAGCATGGAATTTGCTGTATCTAGAGCGCTAGGAAAATATCGACAAAGACAGTCCTCCACAGTATCAGACGAACAAGGAATGAATGATGATGGAAGTATTGACAAAAAATCTGACGAAGGCAATCAACAATCCTTAGATGCAAACTTTGAATTCCAAGAAGACTTTTCTGAGAAAAGTGAGAAGAGTGAGAAATCAAGTGGAAGCAAGGCACCAGAATTGGTAACTAGCATTTCCGAAGAAGCACCAAATTCTGAAGGTAGCCCTTCTGCATCGAGCACAAGAGGTTATGGTCCTCCGATAGGTGGTAGCACTCGTTTCCTCCCTAGACATCAACAATCTCTAGAGATACCTTGGGGAGGATCTAGAAGTGGAGAAGGAGACGAAGACAACAGAAGTACTCATTCTTACAGAAGTACATCGCGAGTTTCTTCCAGGCGCCAAAGTACTGAAGACTCAATTGACTCCGAGGATGAATGGTACTGTTACGAGCTGAGGAAACTCGAGGAACTCGAAAGACAGTCGGAAGTTGAAGTGGAGATGGGTGAGCTTTTAGTTGAGGTTTCGGAAGAAAATGAGCCTTACAAGCCAGACGAGGACGTGAAGGAAAGAATGTCCTTCGTACTTCGAGAACTGAAACTCAAAGCAAGACCTAAAGACCAGGAGGAGGAGAAGAGAGATCTGATGAAAGAAGAAACTCGTGCAATCAAGATGAACGGCACAGTGATAGGAAGAGATCCTCGTCTTCAGAATGGGGAGAGACACCGGGATGGAAAACCGATCCCCAAAAAGAAGCCAATCGAGAGTATCGAATCAGTTTTCGCCAGGGTGACGGATTACCACACTTGGGCCCACGAGGAAGAAGCCAAGAAGGAAAAGAAAGCCATTCCGACAGAAGAAGGTTCTTCAGGTGAAACTTCCGGACCTGACAGTCCGGTACACTCCATGGACGAGGACGAGGATGAGATGCAGAAAGACCTAGATGAGCACCAGTCTCGCAGAAGCTCAAGCGGTTCCATCCTCCGACACGGTGACAAGCATCTTCAGGGCTCCGATTCGCTGTCGCGTGAAGGTAGTGTAAGTGTACCACCTAGCGAGGTCTCAGTCAGTATCCCTGGTGGCTGGGATTCTGAATGCACTGTCGTTGAAGGCGAACGAGATGACGCTGGCAGTGCTGAAACCGGAACCACCGCCACGCTAAGTCTTCCAAAAATCAAGATAGACTCCTCATCGTGTGGGAGTTCCGACATAACCCTGAAGGAAGGTCAAGTCAGTCCAGGTGCTCCCGGATCTAAGTGGAAGCTGCTCAAGGCGCTCAAGGAACGAAAGGCGGAAGAAAAACTTAAGGAGGTCGAAGATGCCTCTAAAGAGGCCGCTGCCCTTACTCAGGGACCTACGGCAGTGAGTATCATGATCAAATGAGGGCACGATTCCTTCTGTAAAGTGTATTCGAGATTTGGTGGATGGGTTAAGTAAATTTCCACAGTATTTTAACCTAATCTTTGAACTTCCACTCACGGATCCTGCTGTATTCTTTTTTTGTTGGAGCATCTTAAAACTTCATCAAAATCGAATACACTGTACGCCGAAACCTACGAATTTATCTAACAGTCAAACATTACCGAAAGAGTCAATATTTCACGAGCGAGCGTAATCCGTCTATATTGTACGACTAACTGAATGCAAAGGTACTAGTCAATTTAAGTAAACACCAGAGACGTTTTGCAAATCGAGAAGCCTAAAGTTGGACAACGATCATTACTAACAATTTGTTGCGTGAAGTATGTTTTAGTATAAGCATCCATCGGTGTGGCAGCTCATACATGCATAATTTATTAATAAGTACGCTGGAATTAAATTCAGATGGTGCTTTACAGTTAATACGCTTTACGGTAGTATTAATATACTTATACGTGGATGTGGCTGCGTAATCGTTTTGGTAGAATTGACAAAGTAATTCGATTTAAGGGCATGTGATACTTAGAAAATTATCGATTTTAGCAATGTTAGGTTCCCCGGCTTTTTTCGTACAATAATAAAGATTTTGCCTTAAAATTTTGGGAAATGATAGCGAACATGCTAACGGACGTCCCCGAACTCTTCTGTTGTGAAATAATTGTAAACAAATTAATTTTGCTGAATTTTATTAATATGTGTGTATTTTGAGGTACAACAGAGACCGACATTATCGAATCCTAACCTCCAAATAGTGCAGATAGAGAAAAATTTCATTTAGCAGAATACAATTTTTTGCTATTATCCCTCAAAAAAAAGAGTTCAGGGACGTCTGTTGTTCTATTTTATAGCATCTCCAAATACAGTTTTGTAAATTTTTAATTTTTGTGGACAAAAACCCGGGGGAACTGATCCCGATTTACCACACGACGAAGTATCACATGCCCTTAACTGACACACTCCATAAAGCATGTAAACACAAATTTGCGTTTATGGGAACATGAGTACGTAATGTCAAAGTACGGGTACATTTCCTGCGTACAGCCTCAAACTTTCCAGTAACCAATGATACATTAATTAAATATAAATACAATCTCCCAGCAAATCAGCGATACGTCACCTAGCAAAAACCCAGAACCGTTTTTTATTCCCGAATAAGCGGATTATTAATTACGGTTTATCCGTCGTAATCGTGAAAATATTCACGCCTTAATAACATTTATTTCGAAATGCTGATAGAAGCAAAATACTTTGTAAGGAATGGAGCAATTAAAAAAAAGTAAGACGCAGTCGCACCCAAACAATTAATTCGTGCACATCGAAATCACTCGTTCGTTATCACAGATATCATTAAATTCCAAAGCCCATATATTAACGCCCTCTTTTACAAGGCACTTACTCCTAGTTATATCACACATCACGACCATATCAAATCGATATTTCACCTAGGGTAATGCATCGTACCTTCATTCATTTGGACCCATCTTTTTTGCACGAAGAAATCAACGGTAAATACAATACGTCTTAAAAATGAATCATACGTAATTGCTAATACGACCCACCACTTGTCTAAGGATGAAGATAATTATTTAATCAATATTCAATAAAACAACATACAGACCAATTCGCGGAGCTTCACTTTTTGCACCACTTTGGAAATTTAGGAATGATTTACACCGATAAGTACTATAATCCTTCTCATATTTTCTATTAACATTTCGAGGAAATTTCTATGCTTGCTAACATTTTATAGGACTAATTGTAAGCCTATACATTAAGGTGCCTAATAGAATAATAACTTTTCTAATTTGTAAACCTTATTTCGGAATTGTCTTGCTTTTAGTGAAAAAATAATGTATATTAGTAGTTTTTTTTAGTTATTTACAGGTCGCACTAGTCCGTTTTTTACAGAAAAAAAGAATTTTGGTCGCTTCTTTATTTTATGTCAAATTAATTTATTTTATCGAAGAATCAACCTTAAATTCTGCAAGGAAAAAATTTATGTTGATCTGGACATTATTGACATTTGAAGATGAAAATTCGTAATTTAATCGAATAAAAAGCTCCTAAACGACCCTGAAACATGTTTTGTTGACGAATAATGGAGGTAGGGTTTAATCTACAGTAAAATAACAGTATAGCAAAAGATATTTAAAATGCAAAGAATTTTATTTTTGAGTTTGTCATTATTGTCAATGAAAGATGAATATTTATAACTGAATAGAAGAAAACGCTATAAAACCACCTTTGAACATGTTTTGCTAGCGCAACCTCTAAATAATTCTTTTAAAATAATGTAACACAAAGACATTATTTTTCACGGCGAAAAAAATTCCGGGCTTAGGTTTATGAATATCACACATTTTTATTTCTATTGGGCACACAACTATACACTACAGAAGAGATGATACCTTACTAATGGAATCTTAAGGTCAGTTTTGTATTTTTTTTCTGCAGTTTAGTCTTTTATACGATTGCTGAAAGACTTACATTAAATGGCCGTAAAAGAACCGTCGATAATTCCTTCGACTTGTAAAAGGAAACAGAAATCAGTGCCCAGTCAACCACAGGAAATGAACTAACATTTCTGCAAACATTTCTCGAAGGCTCTGCCCCGATAAACTTTCAATGAAACATGCGTTTATTGAATTCAAGTGGAACGGTTTTACTGACCGGCTTTACGGCAAATCTCTTCGTGTTAAAACATCCAATGAAATACGCGAATTCGTATACAAGTAGGTACAGTTAGGTTTATCCACTTGAAGAAACTTTCCGAGCGTGTACTATGATAAGAGTAGTAAGTGCACCCAAAAACCTATCAATCGTCGTTTCGATGAGTAAATTCGACAACTACTTATGCATCAATTGAAGAAATAGAGTAGCTGTTATTCGCTAAATGATAATTATTTAGAAAATCCAGACTAACCAGAGCGCAAGTGTTTCAAAGAAAAAACCTTTTTATGCATATTTACTCTTTAAACTTTTTATCACAGTAAGGAAAAAGAAGTGAAGTCATGAACTGATCCAAATACAGATCATACATGCATCCGTATATCAAAAGAAATGCAAGCGTAGTATTCTAATTAAGATAGGAATTAGTAATGTGAATGACTCGATGTTAGGTTTAAGATAAGGGACTGTGCCTGTTCATGACGGGATGATAAACAGCAGCAACTTTAAATAGCTACTTTAGTTTTTTCATTTTGCATTTTATCTTAGAATGCCGCTTTAAAATGAAAAAGATCAGGGGATGGTATATTTTATAGGAACTAGGACAAGGTGGCCACTCACCATTTAAAAAAACATCCCTGCCATTTTCCTGTTTTTAACATTTCCTCTCGCTCTTTCAATTTTTTTAATTCAAGTCTTCAAAAATGAATAATTTATATTTTAAAGTATTAAAAAAATAATTCTCATACTAACGAATCGATTGTGCAACCCTTCTGAATTCGAAGCATTTAAAATTGATAATTAAATAACTAGACTTCAATAGTTTTATACTCTAAGTTTCATATTGTACTATTTTAAAGCAGTAGCCATTCGCAGCCACCAAAATTAGATAATCTTCATTAAAAACATTTACAATGGAGCAAAATTACAGTAGAAGGCATCAAAATTAAACAAATTTTATTTCTAGACATTTAAACAGAACATTTTTTAATGGACCATTTTTTAACCAAGTTCATTACAAATTATAAGGTTCAAACTTTAAAAAAACTTTACAATTAGATCAATCAATGATTGGACTGATTACAAAACAAACACTGACAAATATTCAACTATTTAAAGTTTCAATTTGACATTGTACTAAATTAAGGGATATTTTGAATTTGTCACATTTCCTCAATAGAAAATGACACTGTTTTAAACATTTCGAAAAACATATATATACTTTTTCAAACGTTTGTATTACTTTTAATTCGTCAACGAATAGAAATATCAATGATTTCAGTATTAAAAAGCTTTCACTTGTCATCCTAAAGTTTGAAAGTTTTAAACTTGGATTTCAACCATTTTGAATGTTTCAATCTAAAAGTAATCAACACTTTAATTTTAAGTTAAATTATTTTAAAAAAATTAGTTTTTAAATTATTCCATATTGAACACTTCAAACATAAAATTATCCAACTATTAGCACTTTCAGTTTAAAATAATTGTGCAGAATCTTAATAGCGCTTGATTTCAAACTTTAACATTCAATTTTGTCAGTATTAAAGACTTTAAGATTAACAATGCTCATCTATTATGAAGGTTTTTAATTTGAAACTAGCCAATTTTTAATATTTGATGTCGAAACTATTGAATTTCAATAGGGTTTTCAGCTTGAAGAAATTCTAAAATCTAACAGCGCACAATTCAGTAACATTTTAAACGCTTTATGCTTGAAATGATCTAGCTTTTCATGTTTTAACCTAAAATTCTTTAATTTCGAACGTTAAGAATGAAAAATTCTACAATTATTAAGGCCTCCGTTTCCATGAAATCTAAAGACTTTCTCGCTCTTTCTCTGCTGATAAATTATTCCGGAGCTTGGGAACTAGTCGAAAGTTCAAGCCATATTTTAGAGCATTTAATCCTATGTAAGTTTATCGAAAATTAAAACATCGAGCATCGTATTTTCACGACGATTGAGATTCGTTTTTTTTCATCCTTATTATTTCACACCTTTTCATGACTTGACGAAACAAATTCAGCATAATTAAAGTTTTGTGTTGCTGACATCACGGGAAAATTGTATAGATTGTTTCATCAGCCGTTTAATGTACGATTTTATTCAGAATTCTTCGCAATACGCGTTTATACTCTAATTCACATGAAGGCAACATCATGCGGAATCGCTGCGAAATGTACGAATGAAATGCACCATTTATGCGCTCGACTCACAAAATTCTATTTTCATAATCGTACGCTAACGAGCAGCAACTGTATTCTAAGGTAATTAAACAGAATTTAATGGAATAAATTAGTGACTTAAGATAAACTTATTTTCATTTATTGCAGTTAAAATATGTTTATTTAAATTTGACATTTTTATGAATATTTGAAAAAGAGAATACAAAGTTAAAGCATCGCAAAAGTCCAATCATAAATATCATTAACGTCTAAGAGAATGCAGAGCAAGAAACTGAAGGCACTTCTTCCTCTTTGAATTACCAAGAAAGAGGGAAAATACGACCAACCCTCCATGAGGTCACATAAATTAATTATCAATGCAGCATTCCTTCTAATTTTGAGCATCCAGAAGAAATAGACAAGCATGAGTGGCCCTTGAAAGCAAAGAACATTTTTAAACGTCTGTATAAAATTATTGAACTTCCCATTTTTATGAACATAAAATTCGGACCTAAAATATTAAAAATGTTCTGAATATAAAGAAATAAGATCCTGCATTTTTCTTCAAGTACTAGAGAGCTAGAACTAGAAATGAAAATGACTGAAAATTCACAGAAAAACCTGGGGTTTCTATTGGAACCAATTTTTGGTTCCAAAGGAGCTGCAACAAAAAGGAACCTCTCTTGCTGAAAAGGAACAAATTCAATTATTCTACTTAAAGATTCACTATTCTAGTTGAAAATTCATCTTTTTGGTTGAAAATTCAATTATTCGAATTTAAGATTCACTATTCCAGTTGAAAATTCATCTTTTTGGCTGGAAATTCAATTATTCTACTTGAAAATTCACTATTCCAGTTGAAAATTCATCTTTTAGGTTGAAAATTCAATCACTTAATTAAAGATGAACTATTCTGGTTAAAAATTCATCTGCTTGGTTGAAAATTCAATTATTCTGCTTAAAGATTCACTATTCTAGTTGAAAATTCATCTGTTTGGCTGCCCAGCCGCACTGCGCATGCGTCGCACCAGCAGCCTCATTGGACGCTGATCACGCGTTTATTTGAAATGATTAAATATGCAAATCAATTTTTTACAATATATAATTATTATGAAGTACAAGAAAATATAATGAGTTATTTAGAATTCACATTGGTGAGAAAAGTCGTCCTTTTTTTAAAGTTTAAAGTCAATCAATAATTTTTAAATAGTAATATCAAATCATTAATTCATCTTTCACTCTAAGACATTATTTCGTGTTCTGAAAATTAATTTAATTGAGTCTGCAATGATGATTCATTATAAAAAATTGATTCACACATTCAATAACTTCAAAAAAGCGCGCCGTATACATTCAATGAGGCTGTTTATGCCACGCATGCGCAGTACAGTTGCGGAGCCGAATCAGGAGCACAGTTTGCATGTCTCTCTTCATTTTCGTTCTTCCATCTTCTTTCTTTCTCCCTCCATTATCGATATATCCAGAGAGTATAGAGTATTTCCACTTGTGACGTCATTTAAAAATGTCCGAATACCTCAGGAGAAACATTGCATTGTATATATTGCTTCGCGTGTATTATCTTAGTTAAAGAAATGCGTTTATCGGCAAATAGAAAGTGTCTAGTGAATACTTTTTGAGTTTATCTGGTGACGTGAATGTCCGTTATTGTAATAAGCTAAGTGCAATTGACAATTTAGATCCCTACGCTTTGAAAAGTGAAGAATTTTCCACAAGTATTAGTGATGCACATGTAGTGAATGAGCGATCGTGTTTACTTTTCAAGGACCACATAATTCTTTTCATTTAAGAAAATGGTACTTTGGTGTTTTATTGTGGGTTGTACGAAGAAGGGACCACGGAATATAATTTCATAAAATTCCAACTATTATAAAAGAAACAAACAAAAAGTTTGCCAAAGCGGGTGGAGCATACACTTCGCATGAAAAAATAGTTATCGAAAAGAAGACGTGAACTCTGGATAAGTGGGATTAAACGTGGTCCTTTGAGTTAATCACTGATAAAAAATGCAAAATAAATGTCTTAGGTTAGAAATGTAACTATTTTGTTGAAAATTCATTTTTTAAGATTAAATTTTTTTTTAAACTGCAAATATAACTATTCTATTTTAGCTTGAAAATGGATCTTTTTTAGTTGAAAATTCCTGTATTTTGTTGAAAACTTCTCTTTTTTGGAGAAAATTAATCTTCCTGGTTGAAAATTCATTCTTTTAGTTCAAGACTCTATATTTTAGTTGAAAATTCATGTTTTTTTTAAATTGAAAATTAAACTATTTGGTTGAAAATTCATTCTTTATGGTTAAAATTTTTTTTTAAACTCTAAATATAACTATTATATTTTTGGTTTAAAATTTATCCTTTTTAGTTGAAAATTTACGTATTTTGTTGAAAATGAATTTTCTTGGTTAGAAATGTAAGTATTTTATTGAAAATTCATTTTTTGTCGTGAAAAATCAATTTTTTTTACTTGAAAATATAACTATTTTATTTTATGTTGAAAATTGATTTGTTTTTGTTGAAAATTCTTGTATTTTGTTGAAAAAGTTCTTTTTTTGTAGAAAATTAATCTTCTTGGTTGAAAATTCATTCTTGTAGTTAAAGACTCTTTATTTTATTTGAAAATTCACTTTTTTTTATTGAAAATTAAACAATTTGGTTGAAAATTCATTCTTTATGGTTAAATTTTTTTTTCAACTGTAAATATAACTATTCTATTTTGGGATGAAAATTTATCCTTTTTAGTTGAAAATGTATGTATTTTGTTGAAAATGAATTTTCTTGGTTAGAAATGTAACTATTTTATTGAAAATTCATTTTTTTGTCGTGAAAAATCAATTTTTTTTACTTGAAAATAGAACTATTTTATTTTATGTTGAAAATTGATTTGTTTTTGTTGAAACTTCCTGTATTTTGTTGTAAAAGTTCTTTTTGTAGAAGATTAATCTTCTTGGTTGAAAATTCATTCTTGTAGTTGAAGGCTCTTTATTTTAGTTAAAAATTCATTTTTTTTTTTATTGAAAATTAAACTATTTGGTTGAAAATTCATTCTTCATGGTTAAAAATAATTTTTTTTTAAATTGTTAATATAACTATTCTATTTTGGGTTGAAAATTTATCCTTTTTAGTTGAAAATTTATGTATTTTGTTGAAAATGAATTTCCTTGGTTAAAAATGTAACTATTTTATTGAAAATTCATTTTTTATGGTAAAAATCAATTTTTTTTCCTTGAAAATATAACTATTTTATTTTATTTTAAAAATTGATTTGTTTTAGTTGAAAATTCCTGCATTTTGTTGAAAACTTTTCTTTTTGGGAGAAAATTAATCTTCTTGGTTGAAAATTCATTCTTTTAGTTGAAGATTCCTCATTTTAGTTGGAAATTCATCTTTTTCAAATTGAAAATTAAATTATTTGGTTGAAAATTCATTTTTTATGGTAAAAAATCAATTTTTTCACTTGAAAATATAACTATTTTATTTTATGTTGAAAATTGATTTGTTTTAGTTGAAAATTCCTCATTTTAGTGAGAACTTAATTTTTTTAAATTGATAATTAAACTATTTGGTTGAAAATTAATTCTTTATGGTTAAAAATTATTATTTTTTTCAAACTGTAAATACAACTATTCTATTTTGGGTTTAAAGTTGATCTTTTTTAGTTGAAAATTCATATCTTTATGTTGAAAATGAATTTCTTTGGTTAGAACTGTAACTGTTTTGTTGAAAATTCATTTTTTGTGGTAAAACATCAATTTTTTTGACTTGAAATTATAAATATTTTATTTTATGTTGAAAATTGATTTGTTTTAGTTGAAAATTCCTGTATTTTGTTAAAAACTTTTCTTTTTGGGAGAAGATTAATCTTCTTGGTTGAAAATTCATTCTTTTAGTTGAAGATTCTTCATTTTAGTTGGAAATTCATTTTTTTGAATGAAAAAAAAACTATTTGGTTGAAAATTCATTCTTTGTGGTTAAAAATCAATTTTTTTAAATGAAAATATAATTATTCTATTTTATCTTGAAAATTGATTTTTTTAGTTGAAAATTCCTGTATTTTGTTGAAAACTTTTCATTTTTGGGAGAAAATTAATATTCTTGGTTGAAAATTCATTCGTTTAGTTGAAGATTCCTCATTTTAGTTGGAAATTCATTTTTTTAAATTGAAAATTAAACTGTTTGGTTGAAAATTCATTCTTTATGGTTGAAAATTATTATTATTCTTTCAAACTGTAAATATAACTATTCTATTTTGGGTTGAAAATTGATCTTTTTTAGTTGAAAATTCATGTATTTTGTTGAAAATGAATTTCTTTGGTTAGAAATGTAACTATTTTTTTAAATTAATTTTTTATGGTAAAAAATCAATTTTTTTTTACTTTAAAATATAACTATTTTATTTTATGTTGAAAACTTTTCTTTTTTGTGAGAAAATTAATCTTCTTGGTTGAAAATTCCTTCTTTTAGTTGAAGATTCTTCATTTTAGTTAGAAATTCATTTTTTTGTTGTTGAAAATTGAACTATTTGGTTGAAAATTCATTCTTTATGGTTAAATTTTGTTTTTCAAACTGTAAATATAACTATTTTATTTTGGTTTGAAAATTGATCCTTTTTAGTTGAAAATTCATGTGTTTCGTTAAAAATGAATGTCTTAGGTTAAAAATGTAACTATTTTGTTGAAAATTCATTTTTTAATAGTAAAAATCAATTTTTTAGATTGAGAATATAACTATTCTATTTTAACTTAAAAATGCCTCTATTTTGTTGAAAAGTTTTCTTTTTTGTAAGAAAATTAATCTTCTTGGTTGAAAATTCATTCTCTTAGTTGAAGATTCCACATTTTAGTTGGAAATCCATTTTTTCTTTTGGGTTGAAAATTAAACTATTTGGTTGAAAATTTATTCTTTATGGTTAAAATTTTTTTTTACTGTAAATATAAATATTCTATTTTGGGCTGAAAAATGATTTTTTTTTAGTTGAAAATTCAATTAGTTGATTAAAGATTTCTCATTTTAGTTGGAATTTCGCTTTTTATGAATAAAAATGCATTTTTTTCTTTTGAAAATTCCACTATTGGGTTGAAAATTCATTCTTTATGGTTAATTTTTTTTATTATAAATATAACTAACCTATTTTAGGTTCAAAATTGAAATTTTTTAGTTGAAAATTCATGTATTTTGTTGAAAACTCATCTTTTTTTGTTACAAATTGATATATTTCGTTCAAAAAATTAACTATTTGGTTGAAAATGAATTTTTGAAACTGAAAATTTAATAATTTCTTTTATCATTTCCATGACCTTCATTTCTACCGAGGCATGAATTTAGAAGGCTGATAACGAGATAGCGACTAGACGCCATCCATATTCCACGAAGAAAATTTTCTCGTGTTGGGGGGGGGGGGAAGGGGGGACAAAAAAATAAAAATTGGTTACGTGGTACATAGACAGCCTCCTGTCACATAAATGGAAACATCTCGTAGAAAATTTATTCGTTACGAAATTCACGCATTTCTTCGTAAATCAGTAAATCAGTAATCAGTAATCAGTAAATCAGTAAATCAGTAAATCAGTAAATCAGTGTCGAATCTACTACAATTGAAAATGAAGATTGCAGCTGGTACTTTATTCCTCGGCTTATCCGTTTTCCTTCATTCTATTGGTAAATATATAATAATTATTAATAATAATACAATATTTATAATTTTAAAGTACATTTTCAATAGAAATTTGATTAGGAAAAAAAATTAATATAAAAACGCGATTTCTGGGTTATATTTCCATCTTCATTGAAACAATAGTAACATATGGAAATAACACGTATTAATTAAGGCGTGTTCGGGTCTATCATTTTTTATTAAAAAAAAATCAAGAAAAAAAGTTCATTAATTGATAAGTAACCAAAAGAACTAAAGAAGTAGTCAATATTTTTATTTTTATTATTTTTTTTATTTAACCGAAAAGGATTACTTTTGAACAAAATTCTTCAATTTTCAACAAAATAGATGAACTTTTAACCAAATAGTTGAATTTTTAACTAAAAAAGATCAATTTTCCACACAAAAATTATATAGTTAAATTGTCAACTGAAAAATTAATTTTCGTAAAAAAACCACGAATTTTCAACCAGAATTAATTTTTAAGCAAAAAAGATGAATTTTCAACTAAAATGATAAATCTTCAACTGGAATAGCAAGTTTTTCATTAAAAAAATTAATTTTCTACCAAAAATTTAATTTACTCACCAAAAAAAGGAACGATTCTTAAACAAAATAGTTAAATTTCCAACAAAAGAGATAAATTTTAAAATAAAATGAAAAATCTTCAACCAAAAAAATGACTGTAACAAAATTGTTGAATTTTCTATAAGTAAATAATTTTCAACCAAAAATTAAAAAGTTAGATTTTCAAGTAAAAAATTAATCTTCATCCAAAAAAGAACAATTTTGCAATAAAATAGTTCAACTTTCAACCGAAGAGATAAATTTGCAACTAAAATGTAAAATCTTCAACCAAAAAAAATGACTTTAGCAAAATTGTTGAATTTTCTATAATGCAGATTATTTTAAATCAACAAAGATGAATTTTCAACCAAAAGGAATTAATTTTGAACAAAGTTCTTGAATTATCAACAAAATAAGTCGACTTCTAACGAAATAGTTGAATCTTCAACTAAGACTTATCAATTTACAACCAAAAATTGAATAGTTAAATTTTCAGCTAAAAAATTATTTTTAATCAAAATGAACAATATTTAACAAAATAATCAAAATAAATAAATAAATTAATTTTCAACCAAAAAAAAAGGATGAATTTTGCAACAAAGTAGTTCAATTTTCAACTAAGGAGATAAATTTTCAACTAAAATGAAAAATATTCAACCCCAAAAATTGACTTTAACCTAATTGTTCAATTTTCTATAATGTAAATAATTTTTAACCAAAATAGTTAAATTTCCAACAAAAGAAATAAATTTTAAAATAAAATGAAAAATCTTCAACCAAAAAAATGACTTTAACAAAATGCTGAATTTTCTATAAGGTAAATAATTTGCAGCTAAAAATTAAAAAGTTAAATTTTCAAGTCAAAATTAATTTTCATCTAAAAAAAAACAATTTTGCAATAAAATAGTTGAATTTTCAACAAAAGAGATAATTTTTCAAGCAATATGGAAAATCTTCAACCCCAAAAAATGAACTTAACAAAATTGTTAAATTTTCTATAATGCAGATCATTTTAAGCCAAGAGAGATGAGTTTTCTTGAATTTTCGACAAAATAAATCGACTTTTAACGAAATGGTTGAATTATAAACTAAGAATTATCAATTTTTCACAAAAAATTACCTATTTAATTTTCAGCTAATAAATTAATTTGCAACCAAAATGAAAAATCTTCAACCCAAATAAATGACTTTAACAAAATTGTAGACTTTTCTATAATTTAGATTAAGTATCCACCAAAAAGAGTTAATTTTGAACAAAATTCTTCAATTTTCAACAAAATAAATCCACCAAGAATGAAATAGTTAAATTTTCAGTTAAGAAATTGATTTTCAATGAAAATAAAAATAAACAACAACGAATTTTCAGAAAGAGTTAACTTTTAAACAAGAGAGATGAATTTTCAACTAAAATGATGAATCTTCAACTGAAATAGTTACATTTTCAGATAGAAATTTAATTTTTAACCAAAGAAAATCATTATTTTGGTTAAAGATTCTTCATTCTAGTTGAAAATTCAGTTCTTTGGTTAAAAACTTAGCTATTTGGTTGAAAATTATTTTTTTATGAATAAAAATTAATTTTTTATACAGTAAATATAGCTATTCTATTTTGGGTTGCAAATTGATCTTAATGTTTGAAAATTCATCTTTTTGGTTGAAAATTCAACTATTTGGTTTAAGACGCATTTTTTTTAATTGAAGATTTATCATTATAGATAAAAATTGATTTCTTTGGTTGAAAATTCAATTATTTTCTAGAAATTTTCTTTTTTTATTGAAAATTAATTTTTCAAATTGGAAATTTTACCATTCCGTAGTTGGATGAAAATTGATCTTCTTTAGTTGAAAATGAAACTAATTGGTTAATAGACAAATTTTCAGAGCGATTAAAAAAAAATTTGTTGAATTTTCAACTAAAGAGATGAGCTTTCAAGTGAAATAAAAAATTAAAAAAAAAAAAATTACTTGAAGAAAATTGTTGAATTTTCTAGGATGTGGATTAATTTAAAAAAAATAGATGAATTTTCAGCGAAAAATGTCAAAGTTGATATTTTAGCTGAAACAGGTTTGAAATAAAAAACAATTTAAGTCAACCAAAAAAAAAAAAGAAAAAACGAATTTTCAACAAAATAGTTGAATTCTCAACCAAAAAGACTGATTTTCAACAAAACGGTTGCATTTTCAACCAAAAAAGAATTTTTTCATGAAACTGTTGAATTTTCTACAAGGCAGAATAATTTTTCAACAATTTTGTGAAAATATTATTTTTTTGGTTGAAAATGTAATTGTTTTGTTGAAAATTCGTCTTTATGGTTAAGAATTCAATTATTTTCTTGAAAATGTGTGTTATTTAGTGGACTTCAATTTTTTTTATTTAAAATCTGTTTTGGTTGAAATATTAACTATTACATTTTTTGATGAAAATTCTTCTCTTTTTGTTACAAATTGACCATTTTCAACCAAAAGAATGATTTTTTAAGCAAGAATATAAATTTTCTATGAAAAAATACGAAGTTTTAACAAAATATATGAATTTTTAAGCAAATAATTGACTTTCTAACAAAATGGTCCAGTTTTCAATCAAAAAGATTAATTGCCATGCAAGATTTTCAATATTTAACAAACAAAATAAAATTTAAATAAAATGCATGAATTTTGAAATAAGAAATATCTACCAATTTTCAACAAAAAGAAAACAGTTCAATTTTCAGTTAAAATATTTGTTTAAAAGAAAAAACGACTTTTCTTATAAGAATGAAATTGTTTAAAATGTTTAGATGGTTTTGATTTTAATATTATAGTTCAGATAGAAAAGTTGTACTCATTATTAAAATAATTTTTGTAAATTTGCAAAGCATCCGAATTAAAAATATTAACTACAATTATTTAGGAATCTACAATTAAATTCATATTGAATTAATTATTTTATCGGAAGTATAATAAGTTTATTCGTTCTTCAGATTTCGTCTTCTCTGTTATCCTGTGTTTTCTGATTTTTCCTGTAACATAAATATTAAGGAAGAAATAAATTATTTTCATCTAAATACATTTTGCAAAAATGAAGATTTTTAAGTTTCCAATGAAAAAAAAAATTATTCTTTGGCGCAACAAAACTTTTGCTGACTGAACAAAAAATTCTATTGGTTCAACAAAATATAACGTTGGTTTGACAAAATGTTTTGTTATGGAAACCGAAATTTGATGAAACCATGACAAAAATTTATTGCACAAATAGCAATGAAATTATTTTGTTGTACGAATAAAACATTTTTCTCACTGTATTAAATCTATTTCCTCTGTTCAGGTTTTTATACATTTTAAATTTACCCGCGCTTTTTCATTGTCTTATGCTGACCAATCAGAACGTGGCATGAAACAATGCTGGCGCCTTCAGTCAGTGCTCTCAATTTGGCTCCCCAACTGTAATACGCATGCGTCGCATCAAGAGTCTCATTGACTGTATACGGCGCGCTATTTTGAAGTTCTCAAATGTGTAAATCAATTTTTTATAATGAATCATCATTGTAGACTTGATTACAATAATTTTCAGATCACAAAATAGTATTTTAGAGTGAAAGATAAATGATCGATTTGATATTACTATTGAAAAATAAATTAGTGATCTTACATTCAAAATAAAAGGAAGACTGTTTTCACCAATGAAGATTCTAAATAATGCATTAAATTTGTTTGTGCTTGATAATAATGATATATTGCAAAAAAATTTATTTGCATATTTATTCATTTCAAATAAGCGCGCGATCAACATCCAATGAGGCTGCTGGTGCCACGCATGCGCAGCGCGGTTGGGGAGCCGAACTGGGAGCACTGCCTTCAGTCGTTCGTGTTGCTCAGTATTGCTTTCGTTCTTTTGGAGGACGCGTAATGGAGTAACCGCGTCAATCGCGCAAATGCAAAGTAAAGATGCAAGTGAATAATAGTGCTTTTTTTTTAAGGCCGTCAAACTCATCTTTTTATAATACTTTTAAGATATGTTTTTCGAAAAAGCAGTTTGACATAAGGATGGCAGAAGGAGAATGTGTCGACAATTTCATTCTTACACCATCTCATCCAACAATACTAACTTCCGCTTTTAGAAACAAAATAAAGTGTGTATTTTTCATTAAAATGAAATTTATAATTTCAGCACATAAAAAATGCCTTATTAATCTACTATAAATGAAAAATGTTCTTTTTACGGTAATTAAGCATAATTAATATTGCCCAGCTTTGTGCCTAATTGGTAGTTGGGCAACATGACTGGGATCCAGTTTGGCCCCAATCGACTTTTCCACACGTGATCCAATGAGTTATTCTTGATTATTAATTATTTCTGCTGCCTCATAGGTATTCTTACATAACCTTGAATTTCTAAAAATATATTTTTTCATATGAAATTTGCGAAAATAAAAAATTTGAGTGTGCTAATTATGATATTAAATTTTTTATGTTTTCAATAATAACAATAAACATATTTATCTTTTTTGTGTTTTTAAATAATTTTAGTATTTCGTATTATTGATATTTGTATAATTGCAATGGAATAATATATTAAAAAGTGACATTTATGTTGTATTTAAATTAATTCTTACTTTTTACTTAACGAATATTATGAATTACTTTAATAAATTATAGAAAAATATAAATTACTGAATGGTGTCATTTCCGGACAAACAGCAGTTTCATTGAACGTTATCAGCGTTTTAATATTATCTGCTTCATTTTTAAACTCATGTTTTCTTTTTATTGTAGTTCTTTTTTTTTTTGAAATGTGAAATTTAAATGTAACAAAATTGTAATAGTTATTTTGTTTGGACATCATTCTTTCATTTGCTGACAGTTTATATGTTTTTTTTTATCTCCCCATACAATGCGTTGTATACGGCTGCCTAAATTGATAAAAAATTATTTTATTAATAAATTAATAAATTTGCATATTGTATAATTATGTTTTTGTATTGATCCTTTAATATATTGACACCTCTTTTATGGTATCATTCGATGTGTAGCCTATAGACATTATTATTCCTTTTTTTATTAATCTGCCGATTGTTTCTAAAGTATAATTAATTTTAAGTAAAAAAAATCATTTTCAATATTTCTGGGAATCTTAATAATATTTTATTATTATTCTGTTACATTACAGAATGTCTAAAACTCTTCAAAATTTGTTTAAAAATCTTTTTAATTTGAATTAACTTGAATTTGAAACAATAAAAGTCTTAATGTATTCTGTAAAGAATATGAACATTTTTTCAGTTGAATTAATGAAGGCTAAACTGCAAATTATAACTCTTTTGAATAATTAACTTCTGAAATTAAAGCTTAAAATTTTTGAATTAAAAAAATCAATAATGCGCACGTAAGAAATAGAAGCTATGAACTATTTTCAATTTAACAATTTTGAATTGAATGCCGTCAAACTTTAAAATAAAAAATTTCAAAAGTTTATACACTTTACAGTTTTAAAATTAAAATAAATATAACTGCACGCTATATTTCTGAATATCCTGAATTAAATTAATATCGAAGAAATGTTAAAAATTTTAAAATTATATCATTTTATTAAATTCTAAGTTAGAAACATGAACAATTTTGAAATTGCAATTGTTTTTATCCTGAAAATTTTTGAATTTAGAATTTAAATTATTTTACTTTTAAGTTTAAAAATAATAATAATTGTTCTGTTATTATACATGCATCCAATATAATTTGAAATATTAAAAAAAAATTATTTTATAAAAATAAAAAAAGTACCTTTAAATTTTCTTATTTATGTAAAGAATATTTTTTTTTATTTCGAAATATTCCCAAAACTTTTTTACATTCTTTGTAATCTTTGCGAAAATAAATTTATTTTTTAAATCTTTCAAATATTGTGAATAAAATTTAAAATAATTTTAAGATTTCCCTAAACTTGTAATAAATTCTTCAAGGTCATGTTGATCTTGAGTCCAAGGTGAAGGCCATCTGAAGGTCAATTTATTATTTTTGATCCAGTAAGGTTTGGTAAAAAGCATGAAAAAAAAAACGAGTAGAAAATGATGCTACGAATGAAGTAAATCTCGCCTCTTATCATTGAAGTTGCTTATCATGGTGAGCACCTTCAACGACAAGAGGCTCTAGATCGACTTCAAGGTCATTTTAGTTGAAAATTCAACTACCTGGTTACAAGTTTTACAATAATTTTATGTAAATCAGACTAATCCTATGCATTCCGGAGTAATCTTAGGTAATCCAGAGTAATTCTGTATATAGAGTTCATCCGGGGTAATCCAGTACAATCCGCAGTAATCCACATGGACCGCATCTCTTGGAGTTTCCCCCTCTTAGCCTAAAATATTTTGCACGCGTTTCCCTATTTGATTGTTCTTATCCATATTGCATCTATTATAAATATTGAAATTAACCTATTTCTATTTATTCTTACAGAATTAATAAGTTCAGCACTTGATCATTCAGTAAATGAACAGTCAGCAGTTGGTCATTCAGGAAATCAACAGTCAGCACTTGGTCATTCAGTAAATGAACAGTCAGCACTTGGTCATTCAGTAAATGATCATTCAGCACTTGATCATTCAGCACTTGATCATACAGCACATGATCATCTAGTAAATGGTCATCCAGTAAATGATCATTCAGTATATGATCATTCAGCACTTGATCATTCAGTAAATTATCATTCAGAAGATGAATACTCATTATATGATTATTCAGTAAATGATCATCCAGTAGAGACTACTTTAAGGAAATTATTTCCTGCTGCCAAGGGTCTCAAAGATTTTCCTCCAATCCGTGAAATTAATCATGGCATTACTGAACACTTGAATAATTTCAAAACACTCAATGGTCAACACATGTTTGGTTCACCTGAAACTTACTTCATGAGGGGTAATCTCATCGTTGGATGGAAGAAGGATGATATTAAGGAACCACAACATCTAGGCGCTTTGTTTTTACAAAATTATCTATTTGTCGTATTTGACACCAAAATTGACGAGTGGTATAAGCTGAAATATAGTCAATTTTTGCAGCTAATTGCGAGTCCTACTCTGGCACAAGTTGTTCGCGACCATGATCATGCTACTTCTCTCAAAAAGAACCGTAATGAGCAAGCGCACTATGAAGGAAGCTGGGTAGGATACCGTTATGCAAGGGACCATGAAAAATATCAAATAGCACTTAACAAAGTAGGTATTCATAACGCTCAGTATGCCCCTGGAACAGAAAAGCAAGTGTACGAAAAAGTATATGATAAGGCATACCGCAGAGCAATGGGATTTCAGTATAAGTATGGGTCATCACACCGCTAGCCCCTAAGCTTCAGCGCTGTCAGAACGAGAGAGTCTTGGTGGATCCGTAAACTGGCTTTGCAAGAACTAACAATAAGAAGTACTATACACGGGTTTTACTGCGATTTTCCTTGTGTACTACAGAAAAATTCACGTTCAGGAAATTAAGTTAACAAAACAAATGTTGTAGGTGAATACTAGTACTGATTTTTTGAAAGATGGGCGCAGCCGCTGGGGGATGTAGAATCAGTAGAGTCTTTTCTTGGGGAACCCCGTCCGGCCGTAGATTCCGTGAAAATATACGGGTTGTTGCAAAAACAATAGAAACTAATTGTGGAGTGTTGCGAAATCATTAAAAAATGCCTAAAATATCAAAAAGGTGTAATGCAATGTAATGTGCAATGTAATTATTTGTTTCAAATAAAGTAAAATTTTGAATTAAAATGCAATACTGTTCGTCATTGAAAATCAGATAAATATGTGAGGATACATCTGTGAGATGCGTTGGATGTTTCAGGCGATGAATGGAGACTGGGTGTTTGGAATGCACGTAAGAAAGCTAGATATTTTAGGCGTACCTGAAACGAAGAAAAAGGGATGCGAAAGTAGAAGCATAGAAAAAAGGAGGGTTGAAGAGCAGATTTGAAATATGGTCGGGAGTGGATAGTGAATCACATGGTAGTGAAGGGGTCGGTTTGATTATGAATGAAAATGCAAGATTGCATCTCAGAGATTAAAGATAAGTATCTCCCAGATTGCTGTGGGTTGAAATGAAAGTAGGAATCATAATATTATTTATCATGGCGTGCTACACTATAAGTGTTTGCTATCATGGCGAAAGAATCATTATACTAGGAGACATGAACGGATGGGTCGGCGTCCAGCGTCAAGATGAAGATACAAAAAAGGTGCTGGGTAATTTTGAGGATCCAACAAAAAAAAAATGATAACGGAAGAAAATTAGTTAGCTTATGCTCAGAAATGGACTTATTTATCACAAATACTTGGTGTAGAAATAAAAATATCCACATTTACAATTGGTGTAGAGGAAATAGCCACAGTATAATTGACTTCGTTATTGCGGACAAAAGACTAGGAGCGCTAATAAAAGATCAAGAGTCAAGAAGAGTTCTGAATGCCTTATAGTTTCCTAAATAAGCTTAGATCAGGGATGGTGAAGAAAGAGAACCAAAAAAACGAAACAAACGCGAATCAAGATTGAAAATTTACAAAAACAATTTGGGAGGCGCTTGGAAGCAATAAAGATATAGAGGGCGCATGGACTATGTTCCAGGATATCATTGTTAAAACTGCGACCGAAGTATGTGGTACTGCGGTTGTAGGAAGAACGTCTGGTGATTCATGGTGGAATGACGAAATTCAGGTAGCCCAAAAAGAAAAGAAAGAAGCGTACAACAGAACGCTGAACATCACAGGTCTTAGCGATGAAGCGAGAAAGAGTCTTGAAAATGATTACAGACACAAAAAGAGTAAACTGAAACGACTAACCTAGGAAAGTAAAGATAAAATCAGAATAGAAGAAGAGCAGAAAATTCAAAACGATTTTGAAGAAAGCAAGAAACTGTTATTTAAATCTATGAAGGGAAGTTAAAGTACAGAGTTTGTCAGCATGATAAATAGCAAATATGAAATTCTGTATGATACAGATGGCATACTTGACGCTTTTAGAAACTCTTTTAGGGAATTATTTGGAGATGAAGATATAGGGCATCACAACTGCGATATAGAACACGGTGCGAATACAAGAAGATTTAGATCTTCCAGATTCTTTGTCTAGCATTTTGGAAATCTTTTAACATATTCTCTCACAAATAATTTTGTAAATTAAAAAAACATTTTAAATTTTCTTAGGAATCTGAAGAAATTTTGTTCATTTTCTCGATCTTTTTTCAATTTTCTCTTAAAATACATATTTCAAAATAAAAAATAATCTGAAATGTTGCCATAAATTTAAAGAATATTTTATCCATTATTATTCTCTTGAAACCTTTCAAAATTCTTAAAAAGCTGCTATATTTTCTTTTGCAATCTTTAGGAATCTATATTTTTCTTAAATTTTTTGAAATCTTTAAATTAAAGAAATTTTATATATTTTTTCGAAACTTCTGAACCTATTAAATATATCTTTTAAAATTATTCTAATTTGTCCTATTTGAAAAAGATTGCCCTTAAATCATCCAGACTCTTTTTTGAAAAATTTAGAAATATTTTCAAATTTTTTGATATATCCTCCCAAAATGAATTTTGAAAAATAAAAAATCATTAAAAGTTCTCTTAGGAATGTACAGCAAATTTTTTCATTCTGTTTAAACCTTTCAAAATTCTTAAAAAGGTTCTAAATTTGTTTAAAAACTCCAAAATCTACATTTCGCTCAAAAATGTTTTCCTTTTTCTCAAGAATTCAATTATTTTCGAATCCTTTCAAAACCTCTAAATATATTGTAGTGACGCTAGTTGCTCGATCCAACTCAATGAATTTCAAAGCCGCGTGCGCAAAATCAATTCTCCACACACCCATTAGGGGGGGGGGGGGCTTTTTACCACGTACTCATTACGCTTTTTTGATATTTAAATCGCAATACACAAAGGATAAGGGAAAATGAAAAAGGGAGGACATAGTCTCGTCCTCTAGATCAATTGTAGTTGTTTAAATCATCAGATTTTCGATTTGAAACTCTTCTTTATTCATAAATTTGTACATTAGGGATTGAGAACGCTCGATGCAAAGTCACATGTCGTTTCCCTTTCGAGTTGCGAAAGTAGAGCCATATCCAATGCTGTGCCCAGTAAAAATTTCCGCGTCAATTCCACTCTTATTAAGAATCTCTTTCATCCAACGACTAATTGTTTACGAAGTAGTTGTACGGTGAGTGTTTTTAAAGGCTAAAAATAAAGTATCGGTATTTAAAGGGCGAATATTTTTTGTTTCGATGTGGGTACTCCTTGAGTACACTTGCAACGCACAGATTAGGTTGATCCTTCAAGACGGGAAATTATAGAATTGGCTGTGCTCGACCAATAACCGGTGTTTTAATTCTACCTGTAATAATAATTCCAACCGATTCATCTTTTATTTGAATGTTTCCTATCTTAATCATTGAAAGTGACTGAACACGCTGTGCCGTGGCTAACGCGACGGGGATAGCAAGTTTCTTAGTTAAATTTTCAAACTAAGCTCTGAATTTGGCCAGAGTTTTGAGACAACATTCAAAACTGGCTGTGGGTCCCAAATATCGTTATATTTCGCGTTTTGGGGTTTTAAAACTGACAGTCAGTTAACCAATCTTTTTAATCGCGTATCATTGCCTAAATCCTCTGTTAAAATTAGTAACAATGCTGACCTATAACTATTTAAAGTGCCGTATGTTTTTATTTCCCCTGGTAATTTAATCAAAAAATTCAAAACTTCTGAGACAGATGCGCTAAACATGGAGAGTTCGTTTTCTCTGCAAAATTTCCACCAAAATCTGATAGGCTTATCGTACTGTTGTAATGTGCCATTAGATAGCGAAGCCAAAACCATTGGAACAGAGGATTCTGGAATGCCACGACCTATATACGACCTCCTGATAATCTCCCTACAGCCAGGATAAGATTCTTCGCCAACGGGTGATTTTTCCTGAAAGGGCATGACAGCAAATCATTATCAGGACCTAAATAAATCAAATCATGCACTAAAATTGATTTTCCAAGTGGGAACCGAGGCTGAGTTGGCCAGAAAGTACTATTAGAACCTCATGAGCCTTACCTGCAATTATTTTTCGCAAATACCTCAAAATGAGAGAAAACGGAGGAAAGGCATAAAATTTGTAAGGAGCCTAGTTCACAGTAAATCCGTCTGCAGCAAAAGCTTCTGGATCTTGCTTCCAGGATACAAACTGTACACATTTTGCATTAATATTTGAAACAAACAAATCAATCTGGGAAAAACCGAAAGCTTTTTGAATTTTTCTGAATCCCTCAGAGGATATTTCCCATTCAGCTTCACTTGGCAGTATTCGCGACTCTTGTTTAAACCTATTATATATTATCACTAATTTCACAACTATTTTCATTTTATTTTATTTTATTTTATTTTTCAGAAAAAGAGTTCTTCCTCTGATCTCTCTAGTAGCTCAGTTTATTGATCAACTGATTAGGATGCTGAATGCTATACATTCTATTAATATAAGCAATGGCAGTTGTGTTGTCAATTCTTAGTAGCACTTCACATGAACTCAAATATTTTGCAAAACATTTGAGCCCATAGAAAGTAGCCAGCTGTTCTAGAGAATTAATATGCAGTTTTCGCTGCTCTAAATTCCACCAACTATTCGCTGCCACGGCAGACGGCTCACCAACCTGTTGAAGAGGAATCAGTGAAAATCTCGTGCTTGTAACGTAACGTTCTAATAGGGTTATTAATAGTCATCATATTTTTTATCCACCATTCTATGTCACCTAAGATACTAGGATGCAGTACCATCCTCTTTTCAAAGTTTTCATTCGCGGATTTTCTTTTCACCAGAAATAGAATAATAAAATTTTCTGCTAAAAAATCAATTTTATGCAACAAGAAAAAAACGAATTTCAAACCAAATAATTAAATTTTCACCTCAAACAGAAAAAGTAACAACTTAAAAACAGAATAGTTAGAATATCAGAAAATTTTTTTTTAACGAAATAGCTAAATTTTTAGCCAAAGAGATGAAAAATAAACCAGAAAAATAATACTTAACTTTTCGGCAGAACAATAAATCTTCAACAGAAAAAAACGAATTTTCATCAAAATAGGTAAATTTTCAATCAAAGAAAGTATTTTTTAACAAAAACTAGAATGGTTGCATTTTCAGTAAAAAAATAATCAATCTTCAAACAAAAAGATCAATGTTTAACTGAACAGATGAATTGTCTACCCAAAAGGTTAATTTTTGGCTAGAAAATACAAATTGTCAACAAAACACACGAATTTTGAACTACAAAAATTTTCTTTCCACCAGAAATAGAATAATAGAATTTTCTGCTAAAAAATAAATCAATTTTAAACAAACAGAAAAACGAATTTCGAACCAAATAATTAAATTTTCACCTTAAACAGAAAAAATTACAACTTAAAAACAGAATAGTTAGAATATCAGGAAAAAAAATTCAACGAAATAAGTAAATTTGCAAACAAAGAGATGATTTTTTTACCAAAAAGGACCAATTTCCAACAAAATATATGATGTTTCAACTTAGATAGATGAATTTTCAATCAGAAAAATAATAGTTAAACTTTTAGGCAGAAAAATAAATCTTTAACAGAAAAAACGAATTTTCATTAAAATAGTTAAATTTTCAATCGAAGAAATGATTTTTTAACCAAAACTAGAATAGTTACATTTTCAGTAAAAAAATCATCAATCTGCGACCAAAAAGATCAATTTTGAGCTAAGCAGATAAACTGTCTACCAAAAAGGTTAATTTTTTGCTAGAGAATACTAATTTTTAACAAAATACACGACTTTCGAACTACAAAAATATGCTTCCAAACAGAAATAGAATAATAATATTTTCTGCTGAAAAATCAATTTCAAACAAAACAAAAAAAATCCAAACCAAATAATTCGATTTTCACCTTAAATAGAAAAAATTACAACTTAAAAAAAGAATTGTTAGAATATCCGAAAAAAATTCAACATAATAGGTAAATTTTCAACAAAAAAAAAGTATTTTGAACCGAGAAGAATCAATTTCTATCAAAAAAGATCGATTTTTGACAAAAAATACAACGGTTAAATTTGTAGTAAAAAAAATTAATTTTCAATGCAGAAACTAATTTTTAACCAAAGAAATGAATTTTCAACTGAAAAGATGAATTAAATACCAAGCATATTAATATTATATATTAGAAGGGACGAATTTTCAACATAATACTGGAATTTTTGAGCAAATAGTTGAATTTTCAACTAAAGCATATACTTTTTCAATCTAGCGTGAAATAGTTAAATTTTCAGAAAAAAAAAATCCAAACAGAATAAACAAAGTTTCAACAAAATAGGTGAATTACCTTCAACTTCAGTTTATCGGAAATTCCCTCAGTCTGTCAGGTTTTTCCTCACATTCCCTGACTTTCCCTGAGCAATTTTAAATTTCCTAATTTTTTCTGATTTTCTGGAATTCCCTGACATGTATCAACCCTGATTATTAACGCACATGTATTTAAATTTTTCTAATTGAATAGCCAACCCTGAGTGCTTTTATTCGAATTATCAGAAATATAATTATTGGTAGATTCCCCAGCGTAAACTAATGATGAAATTGATGTATTATATTTTCAACAAGAGATGAGCTGGAATAAATTATCGACTGAGGCTGATTAAACTATATCAATAAGCCTGTAGATAAACGCCCACTTCATCGAATTTCTCTCTTGGGCATAATATTTCCATACGTGAATTCGAATAAAATTTTAATGTTTTTTAATAATCAATTATATGCCGATAAAGTACCAAAATATTCAAATACTTAGAATCGCAGAATAAGCACATTAATAATTGTATCTGCTAATTATATTCGGTATCAACACTGAAAATAATAATTTCCTTCTTCTATTGAAAATTTATTTTACCTTCCTATTTTGCCTTGTGATAAATATGTTTCTTCATCAAATTAATAGAGCATTCATCCAATGAATAAGAAACGGCTTTTCTGCAATCGTCTTTTGTGATGATGTTAAGAAGTTATTAAAAAATTCCTGTTAAAAATAAAGAGAAAACTCGGCGACGTAATTAGCCGCTTCTTTCGTTCAGATCATTCGTTCCATTCGGCCAATTTAACTTTAGAATTTGAGGAGTTCTTTTCGTTTCGGGAAGTAGGCGTCTTTTAGCATATTTTAGGCGAGGCTTTCGCGGATTCTGACTTCCTCGGCAAATTTTTCTTTCGTATGTATTCAGCGCGATTGAAAACTTTTTATTTTTCTTTCTGGGCGACCGATCCGAATCGGCTGAATCGAGGCGAGAAAGTTATAATGATATTAATATTTGCGAAGAAAGTATGACAGCAATTCACTTTACAACATTGAATGAAAAATTTTCTCGAAAAAAAATGAATTTATTTTGAACAGTTTATACAAGTATTTCAAGTGAAAGAAAAAATAAACTAAAATATAACTTATGTGACATCTCAGGAGCACAAGAAACAAAGTTTTAGCAAAGTGAACCATATAAATATACGATATATTGTATAGGGTAATTTTTTACGAAAATAGGGGTATAAATTCTTGTGAAAAATTATTGTGTGTTGGATTTTCGAAATATCGCAGTATCAACAAATACTTCAATCTTCAACCAAAAAGATGAATTTTTTAGACCAAAGTCGGCTTCTGAACCAAAAAGGTGAATTCTAAAAAAGAATGTTAATTTTTCAACAATAGAGATGAATTTTCAACCAAACAATTGCATTTTTGAAAAAAAAGATAGATTTTCAACAAAATAGCTGTGCTTTCAACCAAATTATTGAACTTTCAAGCAAAAGAGACAAATTTTCAAAAAAATAATTTAACTTTTAGCCAAATTATTAAATTTTCAAGACAAAAAGATGAATATATTTATAAGTAAATATGACTTTTCTACTATGAAATACGAATTTTCAACTCAAATCTAAAAAGTCGAATATTTTAGAAAAAAGCTGGCTTCTAAGCCCAAAAAGGTAGATTAAACAAAAAAATAATTAATTTGTAAACCAGAAAGATGAATTTTCAACAAAACGGTGTTGAACTTTCAAGAAAAAAAAAACAACTTTTTAACAAAATAATTCAACTCTTAACAAAATAATAAAATTTTAAATACAAACAGATGAATTTTTTAAAAGTCAGTTGAGGTTGAAACAAGAGAGTAAATTTTACCCCAAGAAAAAAAATTCACAACCAAAAAATAAGAATTTTCTACTAAAAAAAAGTGCATTTTTTTTTTAATGAATTTTGATTTGGAAAAAAGTTGGTTTCTAAGCCAAAAAGGTGGACTTTCAAAAGGGAGTTAATTTCCAAACAAGAAAGATAAATATTCAACAAAACAGTTACATTTTTGAATTGAAAAAAAAAATTAATCAAGCATCTGCACTCACAACCGAATTGGTAAGCTCTCAAGTAAAAGAGGCAAATTAAAAAAAAAAATTTAATTTTAACCAAATTGTTAAATTTTCAAGACAAAAAGACGAATTTTCTGAAAGAAAGCTGAATTTGCAACAAAAAGTTCATTTTACAAACAGAAAGAGGAATTTTCCAATTAAAAATATGACTTTCCTACCACAAAATATGAATTTTCCGCCCTAATATGAATTTTCAACAAAAAAGATCATTTTTCAGAATGAAAATTCGAATGTTTTGGAAAAAAGTTGGATTCTAAGCCAAAAAGATGGATTTCCAAAGGAAAGTTAATTTGCAAACAAGAAAGATGGAAACCATAACATCAAAAAATATATTTTAACAAAGTAATTCAACTTTCAACCATATAGTTAAATTTTTAAAACAAAAAAAAAAGGAATTTTTTTAAGTCATTGAAATTTTAAATAAAAAAGTTTATTTTACGCCAAAAAAGATGAATTTTCAGGCAAAAATATCACTCTTCTACCATAAAAGATCAATTTTCAAACTCAAATAGACAAATTTTCAACAAAAAAGCTTTTCAAGGTAAAAAGTCGAATTTTTTAGAAAACAGTTGGCTTTCAAGCACGAGAAGGTAGATTTTCAAAAAGAAAGTTAATTTGCTAACAAGAAAGATGAATTTTCAAGAAAACCGTTAAATTTTTACCTTGGAAAAAAAAATGTAATCAAGCAGCTGCACTTACAACTGAATTGGTAAACTCTCAAGTAAAAGAGACAAATTAAAAATAAAAAAATTTAATTTTAACCAAATAGTTAAATTTTCAAAACAAAAAGACGATTTTCTCAAAGGACTGTCAAATTTACAACAAAAAGTTCATTTTACAAACATAAAGATGAATCTTCCTAGGAGAAATATGACTTTCCTACTACAAAATATGAATTTTCCGCCCAAATATGAATTTGCAAAAAAAAGTTAATTTTTCAAACTAAAAATTTGAATTTTTTGGAAAAAAAGTTGGTTTTCGAGCCAAAAAGGTGGATTTTCAAAAGAAAGTTAATTTGCGAACAAGAAGGATAAAAATCATAAAATCAAAAAAGGTATTTTAACAAAATAATTGAATTTTTAACCAAATAGTTAAATTTTGAAGACAAAAGAAAAAGACATTTTTTCAAGTCATTTATATTTCAAATGAAAACGTTTATTTCATACCAAGAAATATGAATTTTCAGGAAAAAATATCACTCTTTTACCATAAAAGATGAATTTTCAACCCAAATAGACAAATTTTTATCAAAAAGGTTAGCTATTCAAGCTAAAAAGTCGATTTTTTTAGAAAACAGTTGGTTTCCAAGCCCGGAAAGGTGAATTTTCAAAAAGGAAGTTAATTTCGAAACAAAAACGAGGATTTTTTAACAAAACAGTTAAGTTTTTAACTTGAAAAAACAATTTTTAATCAAGCAGCTGCACTTACAACCGAATCGGTAAACTCTCAAGTAAATGAGACAAATTTTCAAAAAAATAATTTAAATTTTAACTAAATAGTCAAATTTTCAAGACAAAAAGACGAATCCTTCAAAAGACAGTCGCATTTCCAACAAAAAGTTCATTTTACAAACAGAAAGATGAATTTTTCAAAGAAAAATATGACTTTTCTACCATAAAAGATGAAATTTGAACAAAATACATGAATTTGGAAATCAATTATTGATTTTTCAAGATAAAAAGATGATTTTTCTACGAAACAGTGGAATTTTCAACAAAAAAGGTCATTCTCGTTGTTGAATTTTTAAACAAACAGTTGTATTTACAAGGAAATTGCTAAACTTACAAGTAACAGAGATGAATTTTCAATAAAATAATTGAACTTGAATTTTGAAGCCAAAAAGACGATTTTTTTAGAAGACAACTAAATTTTCAATAAAAAAGTTCATATATACACCAAGAAAGATGAATTTTCGAAAAATTGAATGAATTTTAAAATTTTCAAGCTAAAAAGAGGATTTTTCTACAAAATAGTTAAATTTTCTACAAAAAAGTTTCTTGCGTCGTTGAATTTGTAAACAAACAGTTGTATTTACAACCAAATTTGTTAAAATTACAATCAAAAGAGACAAATTTTATACAAAATTATTGATTTTTTAACTAAATAGTATAATTTCCAATAAAAAAATACGAACTTTTAGGAAGACAGATAATTTTTCAATAAAAAAGTTCATATTTACAGTAGGAAAAATGAATTTCGAACAAACTAAATGAATTTTTGAATCAATTGTAAAATTTTCAAGCTTAAAAGAGGATTTTTCTACAAAACAGTTGAATTTTCTACAAAAAAGTTTATTGTCATCGTCGAATTTATAAACAAACAGTTGTATTCACAACCAAATTTGTTAAAATTACAATCAAAAGAGACGAATTTTAAACAAAATGCTTGAACTTTTAACTAAATAGCTAAATTTTCAAGCGAAAAATATGAATTTTTTAGAAGACAGATAAATTTTCAACAAAAAAGTTAGTTTTACACCAAGAAAGAAGAATATCCAGCGAAAAATATGACTTCACTACCATGTAAGATTATTTGGCAACAAACTAAATAAATTTTTTAATTAATTAAGGAATTTTCAAGCTAAAAAAAGGATTTTCTTAGAAAACGGTTAAATTTTTCATAAAAAAGTTCAGGGTCTTTGTGGAATTCTCAACTGAAGTAGTTGAATTTTTAACAAAAAAGATGAAATTTTTAACGAATAATATTCATTTTCTAACCAAAAAGACGAATTTTTTACAAAAAAATTAAATTTTTAACCCGAAAGTTTGAATTCAAAACACTTAATTTTGAACCGCATGGATGAATTTTCTATCGAATTGGTGAATTTGCTACAGAACAGTTGAATGGTCAACGAAACAGTTGCATTTTTAACCAAAAAGGATAAATTTTTAATAGAGAAGATTAATATTCTACCGAAAAAGAGGAATTTCTAACAAAATGCATGAATTTTGAACCAATTAGTTGAATTTTAAACTAGAAAAGATTAATTTTTAATTAAAAACATCAATTTTCAATCCAAAATGGAATAATTACATTTTCCGATGAAAAAATTCAAACCCAATGAAAAAAAAAAAAATTTCAGCAAATTAGTTAAATTTTCAAACAAAGAGAAGAATTTTCAAATAAAATGATGAGTCTTGAAAAAAATGCATTTTTTAAAAAGTTGATTAACTGTCATCCAATAAAGGTTAATTCTGAACGGATAATGTAATATTTCATATTTCAACCAAGAAAGTTTTTAGTTTGAATAAATAAAGGTTAAATTTAATCAAAAGCGAATAATTTCCAAAAAAATAATTGAATCTTTAAGCAAAATAGATTAATTCTCAACCAAACCATTTTCAAACAAAAATATTGAATTTCTACTAAAATATTTGAATTTTCAACCCCAAAAAAACGCACTTTCAGTAAAAAAGTTGACTTTTTGACCAAAAAAGAAGACTTTTTGATAAAATAGTTTAATTTTCAACAATAGAATTAAATAAGCTGATCACGTTCCTTTACTTTCAAACATTTTCGGAAAGTAGATTCCCAAGCAATTTCGAAGGTCTTATCCTCCCACTTTCATCCTCACGAATGAGGAAATTGTTTTCAGTTGGAATCAGATTTCAAGGGTACTTTACCGTATAACCTTGTTCTGCTTGAAAATCTAGTCTTTGGATTGTCCTAAGCTCCGCGACTCGCGGATTGGAATTTGCGAGGAATTTCTTCTATCTTCGTATTCAGTTACAGATAAAAAAAGGTTTGGTGTTTGACTTGTAGGTATTAATTTTTAAGAATCAAACATCAACTATATTCAACTATTTATTACAAGATTGTTCCTTTCTCGGAATCAGCATCAATACAACATTTATTTAATTACTTGATATATAATTAAATATTTTATTAGATGTGAAATAATCATTTAGACATCTACCGATTCTGGCCTGACAATTATTGAGATCATCCTAGTTAACATAAATAAAGTTGGCAATGACCCATTCTTTACTGAGATAGTTGTTGAGCCAAAAATCAGATCTTAATGAGAAAACTTTTAAACTTGCAAAAACATGTATTTTAACAATGTTTTGTTCAATTTAATTTTTTCTTACTATCGCTTCTTATCAATTTTTGAAACATTGTTAAATTTTAATAAATTATAGCTTATTATTTTCGTGTAAAACCTTCCCTACAATCTTACTCTTTCTACTTTCAGAGGTAAATCATTCTATGGCTAAAATCATGAAGCAAATTTAACAAAAAACTTTTTTTAAACAAATCACTATATTTGAAGATTATTCACTCTTTTTCAAGATTGAAAAAGGTAGAGTTATATAGAATGTTTTCTCCGAAAGAATGAGCCATGATTTATTAAAATTCAACCATTAAAAAAAAAATTGGTAAGAATCTATAGTAAGAAAAAAATAACTTACAAAAAATATTGTTAAAACGATATCATTTTTCGTAAGTTTTAAACTTTTTTCATAGAAAACAATGTTTTTTCCTTAATTAGATATTACTGATAATATCATTTCAATCCCTAAATTCATAGAATTATTTTTTCCCAGAGACCTGATTTTTAGCATGTCAAGGACAAATTTCGTTTAAGAAAATACCTAAAGTTAGAGGATTTTACTACGTATGTAGAAACACTTCGAAAATACTTCCTGTCGTTGACCTCGTAAACTGGAAGCAAGCAAGGTCTTGAGTTTTTCTAGAAACTCGATTGGTCACGCGATACCTGGTTTAAATGAAGTACTTACCCTTTTTGAATATTTTTCATGTATTTTTAACCATCCAAACCAACATATCAACAAGGATATCGATAATGAGCATAAAGTTCGCAATGATTACGAAAAACGCAAAAAAAAACTTTTTTTTCAAGTCGAAATGTTTTTGTTGATAATAGCAGCAATTCATGCCAAAAGATACTCTGAAAAAGTTCAATTCCTCTGGAGCATGTGTAACCCATCCCAAATCAAACTCTAAAGTTCAAAATATTTGTGAAACTCAAATTTGAAATTTCTAAACGTTTTCGCAAGTAACAGTAGGTAGTATGTTATGACAGAAGCACCAAGAGAAAGTTGTATTCCTCTAGCGCATGTAGAAGCCAACCAAAACTAACTCCTTGAGTTTCAAAAATGTTGAAACAAAAATTTTAAATGTCGAAATTTTTTTCCCTGATGATAGTAAAATTTTATGCCAGAGGCACCGCAAATAAGTTTGATCCTTATAGTGCATGTGGAACCCGACCTAGATAACCCCATAATGTTTCAAAAATTTTATAAAAGAAACTAATTTGAAAAGTCGAAATGTTGTTCCTGACAACTATTGCCTATTATTAAAATTAAAAAGACGGATATTGGAAAAATTGATGTCTTTATTCAGAAACACAGAACTTCATTCCAAAAGTATCAAAAAAATGTTTCATTTCTCTAGCGCATTTATAACCTTGTTTTATGAGAATCTGCCCCTATCAGCGTAAAATTTCGAATGTTCAAACTAGCGTCTTTATGAAATCTTTTTCTTTCATACTATTGACATGGAAACATGGAACATGGAATTCGGCCATTATCAGCGAAAACATTCAACTTTTCAAATTTATTTCTTTTTTCAGAATTTTTCAATCTTTAGGGTTCAATTTAGGATGTGTTGCACATGCGGCGGACTCCCAGAAAAATGTTTCTTTAAATCAAACTAACATTTTCTTGACCCTATATGAAAGATAGAACTTGTTTAATTCAAAGAAAATTTGTTTGATTTAAACAATGGTGGTTCTCAATAAAAAAACATTTTGTCTGAATCAAATCAACATTTGAAGAATCAATCAAATCCTTGTTTTTGACTCTATATCAAAGAAAAAATTTGTTTGATTAAAATAAATATTTTTCTGAGTAAAGGCACAAAACTTTTTCTGGACACATTTGTCATAAAATACTATTACTATTAGAAAAAAATTTGACTTTCCAGGTAAGTGCATGAAATGTCACCATTCTTGACTAAAACATTTCGACTGTTTTTTTTAAAGAATTTCTTTAACTTAGGGCTTGAATTAGGATGTGTTTCACATACGCTGTAGGGATGATACTTTTTCTGGACACTTTCGGCATGAAATGCTAACTCCAATTGGAAAAACATTGTAACATTTCAAAATATTGTATTTTTACAGAATTTGTTTAACTTATGGCTTCATTTAAGGTGTGTGTCACATACACTAGAGAGATGAAACTTTTTCTGGACACTTTCGGAATTAAATTCTACCATTATGAGAACAAATTGTGACTTTTAAAACTATTCTGTGTTTGTAGAATTTTTCAGGCATTAGGGGTTGATTTAGGGTTGGTTCCACATGCGCCAGAGGAATTAAACTTTTTTCGATACTTTTGACCCAAATTCTGCCATTACGAGAAGAAACATCTTGACTGTTCTGATAAGTGTTTTTGTAGAATTTTTTTAATTTTAGGGAAGGATTATGGATGAGTGTTGATACCCTTCTCTGATTTCACAGATAATACATTTTTTGCATGTTTTGCCTCAATTAATTTAATTCTACTAACATTTTTACATATAATGCATATATTAATTGTTGCCAAGAAATTGGTGCTCTTACCCTATCAGCGAAAACATTCCTACCTCAAAAAAAAAATTCTTTCGTTTTTCGTAAACATTGCGAACTTCAGACTCATTATCGATACCCAATTTTTTAATATGTTTGAGGCTTTAATTTTCGGTTACAAAGATAAAAAGAAAAACAGAAAAAGATAATGAAAGAAGCAGGAAAAACAAAATAAGAGAGACATATCGCGCGAAAGTGCCCTGGAGCAATAATGGTTATTGGCAAAGTGAGGGTGTACCAGTCAAAGATATTAACAGAAAACAAAAAGCTTTCAAGCTTTTCTTGTCATTGTTATTTTCCCACTCTACGATATTTTTCAACAAAAGTTCACTTACTTTGAGAGGAAAACTATTCCAATTATTAAATGATTTATTTTGGTTAGACTAAAGTCTTCAACTGTGATTGCCAATCTCAGTTTTCCAGTATCTCAGCGTAAATAAGAAATTTTGACGACAAGCCTCAAGGGAAAAGATAAAACTTGAAAAGTCACTCGAGTGCTTGAGTGAAGACTATTTTTTCGATATTCAGAATTTGAGAATCTTGAAAATATTCCTTGTTTGAAATTGTTAGAACTAGTGAATAAATAATTGGTCAATAATAATGTATCGCTTATACCAATGAAATTTAAAGTTGAGCCTAAGAATTATTTAAAGATGAAAATACCAGAATAATGAACTAAAGGTATCTTTATAAAAGAACAACTGTGATTTTAACTAAATATAAGCAGATAATCAAGAATTTGAACTCGTATTATATTTCTCATATAATGTTTAAAGAAATTTCAGAATAAATAACTGAAGAGGACCATCATTGTGTGCCGAAAAATCTGAAGCAATCATAATCTAGATTTATATATGTTCACTGGACCCACAAATATAATTTTTATCAATAAATAATCTGACGCAATTAGGCCAGAAACTTATTTCAGCAAATCTTAATACAATTTACATTTCAAGTTTTTATTTTTAAGAATTATGGTGTAAATCCGAAATGATTCAATCCAAGTTCTCGTGTATACTAAAGTATTTTGAGGTACTGACTGCGAATATAACATGATATCGAAAATATTTGTGAATACCATTTTCAAGATTAAACTAGAAGAAATAGTTATTGGATTGCCATTAATACTTAACATTATAAAGAAATCTTTGATCGATTTCCATTTATTTTAATGTAGTACATTTCTTCTCACATTGTTTCGTTCTGGAATATGAGTAAAAACATTTACTTACAGAAATCTTTTTGTATTACTTTTGTGTTTTTTCAGAAAAATACTAATGTTTTTGTGAAAAATGTGTAAAAGTGAGCATATAGTTACAATTCCGTGAAAAACCGAAACCTTGACAAAATTCCTGGTTTTATTTTATATTTTCAGGACAACCTGCTTTGAATTCTGGGACAGCAATGCAATGAGATTAAATGCTTCCGTTGTTTATAGGAACTTCACAAAAGATAACAATTCTTCTGATTTAACATTTCCATTGATTCTTTCGCGTTTGCGTTTCATAGAAAAATTCCATTAATAATTTTTTTTGGATTGTAATAAAAAAGGAGATTTATTTTCATTTTCATGAAAAATAAGGTGAAAAATGAGCATGTCTAATATAAATAATCCGCATTTGGATTAATGTTAGTTTGGAAGATGTTGGCGTTTATTAAGTATTACACAAAACAAACCAAAATGTTCAGTTAAACTATTTTAAATATACATAACTTACGTCTTAAAAGAGAAGGAAAACTTTTCCCTGATATAAAGGATCTTACCTGAAACAGAAAATGGGAGATAATTAATGTTTGTATCATTTGAATGATTTTTAATAAGATCGGGTAGATTTTGAACAAAAATCTGGAAGAGTTTATTTTTGCTGTAAGTGAAATTAATTTTTTTTCGCCTAAGTTGTGTGCAAATTTTTTCCACGGGAAAACTTGTCACCTTGTGAAAAGCGGCTTTAATTTCACTTTCACTTCCTCGGATCGAAGAACTTTCCTTTCCTTCCTTTTTCTCTAAGATGCGAAAGATGCGCCTTGATTATCTCTATAAAACGAGCGAGTTTCACCCTCGCAATGAAACCGCCAATAAAAAGAACGTTACACCCTATTAGGAAAAGCCATAAAAACCATAGGACTCCGTCAGCTTAGAATCCTTTCAACCCCAAAGACTTTATTATTGAATAGTTTCATTCTCTCAACCTCGGTCAATTTTTTTTTGTAGAAAAACTGTTTTATGATAACTACTTTAGGGACCGTGCATAGACAGGGTGTGTACTAGGCTGGTCCAAAAATTCGACTTTCGATTTCTGGTAATCGACACCCCCCCCCCCCACGCACACAATTTCTTCGTTTATTGAAAACGGAAATTCAGGATTTTCTTTCAAATCAACCAACATCAACCCGTGCCTCCGGACTTTTCAAATTAACATAAGGTTTTAAATAGGAAAAGCACGGTTTTCGAAAAAATGGGAAAAAGAATTACACTGGAACTTGGATTTGTGCACGGTTTTTGACGTGGCCGGCAGTGGCCTTTGACACGAATCCAGGGATTTCGAACGTAAATAGGATCAATTCTATGAATGCACAAATACAGTTTGCGGAAATCCAGGTTCCAGTTTACTTGTTATGAGATGTTTGTAAATAAAAGTTTGGTCATTTCTTAAAGAAATTCCCCTTATATTCAATGAGTCACGAGTTTCCAAGCATTTTCTATCCAATTTTCAATTCTTTAAACAATTTTTATTCATTTCAACCATTTTTTTTTCGCCTGTACATCGAGAAAAGTTATTATTTTTTGGGATAACTGATATGCTGTCTTACATGAGCGGGTAAGTGGTCAATACCATTTTTAGTACATTTAGTGTAAAAAAATGTATGTTACTTCATTGATAATTGTGCAATAAATACTTGTGATTTACATTATAATATTTTATTCCGTAAGATATTTTTCTGAAATTTCTACCCCCTCCACCCTTTACCTATACAAGATATCGTGGGATTTTCTCTGTCCCCCCCCCTCAAATCTAACTAAGATTTATCAACTTTGGGAATGAACATACATACATATAAAATATATTTTTCTAAAATTTTGATCTTGTTTGGTTAGAAATGCCACTGTCAACTTAAAAATTAATCTGTTTTGGTTTAGGATCAACTTTTTTTAGAAAATTCTAATTTTTGGGTTAAAATTTCAACTGTTCTGAAGGAAATTCGTACTTTTGATTCGAAAATTGATCAATATGGTCGAAAATTCCACATTTGGTTGAAAATCTAACTATTTGATAAAAAATTTAACTACTGATGTCAAGCTGAAATAATTTATTGAAAAATTAGGTTTTCCGTTAAAAATTATTCATTGTTGTTAACAATTCGTTTCCTATGTTGAAAAGTTAACTATTCCAGTTTTCATAGAAAATATATCTCTTTTAGTTAAAAATTAATCTATTTTGTTGAAAATTCGTCTTTTTGATACAAAACCATTCCTTTTGGTTGAAAATAAACCTGTTTTGTTTAAGAATTCAAGTATTTTGTTCAAAATTCGTAATTTTGGTTAAATTTCATTGTTTTCTATTCAAAACTAATTTTCGTTATTGAAATATCAAATATCATATTTTTTGTTGAAAATTCATCTTTTTATGGTGAAAATTCAACTTCTCGGTTGGAAGTTGAACCACTTTCTTAACAATTCATTTTTTTGATGAAGATTCATAATTGTATTAAAAATTTCATTTCCTTGATCAAAAATTAAACTACTTATTTAAAAATTCTTTTTTTAGGTCAAACACTAATTTTTGGAATTGAAAATTTAACTATTTAATTGAAAAAAAAACTTTTTTATTAAAACTTTATATTTTCAAGTGAAAATTCATCTATTTTGTATACAAAGTTCTTTTTGTCTTAAATATTTGGTATATTGATTGAAGATCAATTTTTTAAAAGAAAATGTTTCTATTCTATTTTCGGTTAAAAGCTAATCTTTTTAGTTTGAAGATTCAAGTATTTGGTTGAAAAATGACACAATTTGTTAAAAATTCGTCTTTTTTTGTAGAAAATTAATCAAATTTATTGAAAATCGAACTTTTTGGTTATAATTTTATGTACCTTGTGAAAAAGTTGTTTTCGTGGTAAAAAATCAATCTTCTTGTTTAAAACTTCAACTATTTAATCAAAAATTGGTGTATTTTGTTCATATTTCTTTCTTTTTTCAGTAGAAAATTAATCTTCTGGGTTAAAAATTTAATTATTTGGGGAAAAATTCAACTTGTTGCAGAATGCTCGTCTTTTTGATTTTAAAATTTAGCATTTTGGTTCATATTTTTTGTTCTCAATTGACTGATATTTCTTTTTTGGTTGAGAATTCAAATACTTTGTTGGAAAGTCGTCTTTTTTTGTTTAATAACTGAACTACATAGCGATATCTCACCTTCGCCTTGGATAAAACCTATAGAGGCTTGAAACATCTCTTTACTTTTTGTATTGTTTTTCAATGTTGGTTTCACTCTTTTTTCCTTTAGAGGAACGAGTTTTATAATTATTCTGTGCTTTTCAAACTTTTTAAGCTCTTGAACGCCCGCAGCGCGATATTTAAATATTTTGCTTAATCCGAGCGGAAGAAATTTCACTGGAAAATGCAGTCATAAATGCTGTGACGCAGGCTGCGAAATATACGGTTAAATTAGTTCTGAATGCGATTATTATTGATGGGTGCTTTTAAGATTATGAATTTTCAATTTATAATTTATTATTATTTCCTTGCATTTTGTGAGTGAAGTAGCATTAAAAATTATACATTTAAATTTGAAACATTTGAGATTAAAAACAAATGGCTTAAAAAGGTGTGGTATATAACATTTTTTTGTTTCGAGCTTCGCCAAAAATCGGAATTTATTCTGAAAAAATTTGAAACCATTCAGGCATTCTGTTTCGCAATAATAGTAAGTAAATAATTATATAGGGAATAAACTATACATGGAATTTTCAGTACATATTTTTCAGTAAGATTTAAAAAAATCATTTAAAGATATTAATTTTTTTAGACATTGTGAATAAGAGAAGAAAGAAAAGCCAAAAATTTGCACGCATCATATTCCTGAGATTTTATATCGAAATATATTGCTTTCTTATCAAAATCGTGCAAGTTTTAACCAAAAAAGAAGAATTTTCAATCTAAAAAGACAAATTTCTAACAAAGCAGTTTAGTTTTCTAGCTATAAAGTCAAATATTTGAGAAAATTTTAGATTTTTAAAAACAAAAAGAAGAAAATAAAAAGAGAGTTAATTTTCACCCGAATAGATAAATTTTCAGAAAAAAAAGAATACAGTTGTATTTGGTTGAAGATGAATCTTCAACCAAAATATTGAATTTTGATAGAAAACAAATTAAACTGCAAACCAAAAACTGTTGCGTTTTCCCTTGAATAGACGAATTTCCAAGTTGAAAAGACGAATATTTTTGAAGACAGTTGCATTTCCAACCAAGAAACGAATTCGGAAAAAAAATATTTTTCAGCAAAAAAATAAATATTCAATCCAAATGGAAAAATTTTCTATCCGATCAGACAAATTTTCGACAGAACCGCTGAAGCTTCGAACAAGAAAGATGATTTTTCAACAATATAGTTCAATTTTCAACAAAATAATTGAATCTTCAACCAAATAGTAGAGTTTTTAACCAAAAGAGATCAATTCTGCACCCAAAAGATGAATGTAGACTTTCTAATGAAAAAGAATTCACTTCTAGCCAAATTATACAACTTTTCTACAGAAAGATTACTTCTCTATCCTAAAAGACTAATGTTCAACAAAACAGTTAAGTTTTCGAACAAGAGAAATGAACCAAAAATATAATAGAAGACTTTCCAATTAAAAATAATTGCAGAAAATAGAGGAAGGAAAGGAAATCTTTAAAAAAGAGTACAAGAGGGGAATAGGAGAAAGAGTATGAAGTCTGTGATTTAATAAACCGCAGTGAAAATTCTAAAAGAAATCTGTCGATCGTAGTTTAGGAGATGTTCATGATTTTGTGACACAGGATCTGAAATATAGATGTTGGAATTTTAATAATAAATTATTCTTCAATCTGTGCTCTATTTTCTGAAATCATACTTTTATGTCCCTGAAATTACCGGAAGTGGGTAAATTTTATATTTAGGGACATGCCAATTATTAGCAATTAGTTACATAAATTTAAGTTACCTATGTAAGAACTATGTTAAACATCTAAAAAGGAAACTTTCGTCCTCAAATATAAAAGGAAATTTAGTATTTGAACGATCCAATAACACAAGCTTCGAATTTTTAAATATATATCATAAACAGAACATTCATTTTTGAACGAAACATTGACTTTAAAATCATAAATATATTTAAATATTTGAACAGAGGTGGTTGGTAACAATGATCAGAATTCCAAACATATTTTTTTAAAGAGCAATGCGATATTTATACCGAGAGTTAAAACAAATATAAAAAATTTCCAGTTTGAAAAAAAATCCCTGGTTATTTCCCGGTTCTCAAAATTCCAGGCTAATTCCCGATTTTCCCAATCAGCGGCCACCTTGATCATTATATTATTGATTTCATTTAATTGTTTTCATAATTCACTATTCATTATTAAAAATATCTGGCGATGCTCGACAATTGGTGTACCCTCAATGATTGGTTCCTTTTACTCTATATCTGACAATTAATAACAAATAGTAGTATTGATTCAAATTTCTTATTGGAAGAGAAAATCTTTTTACTATTGAAGGACTGTTGAAGACAAATATACCCCTTTGCAAATCATATAAAAGGAGAATTTGAATAAAAACCTCTTCGTTACGTTTTCTCATATATCTCGCGAATTAATTACGAAAAAGTAATAACTCTTCGTTTGAAGAGCATAGCCTACAATGAAATAGCGATATGGAAACTACTCTATCGCAGAGTCGCAGACTCGGATATTCCTTGGTGTAAATGCAAACAGGGTAATATGACAGTGGCACCAGCTGTTATCGTTAATCCAATACTTGAAAACAATGGCTCTGCCTTTTATAGTGTCCCTTTTATTCACATCCAGAAGGATTCGCAGGCTTTAAATTTATTGAAAGAGAAAATAGGAAAATGCTGTCTTCTGGTGTAAACGTTATAAAGTACGCGGACGGTTGTGAGACGTGGCCATGAATGGGATTTGCCGCGGTCCTACTGGGAGCCGATGTCATTTTTTAGATGACAGTTGTTCCCAGTGGGAACCTGCGGTGGTTGTTAACCTTTAGTTTTTAATTATATATATAAATTTCAAATAACTGTTTTAAATCAAGTAAAACTCACCTTTTTAGGAGTTTCAGCACAGAAGGCAGAGAATAAAGTTGCCACGACTTTAAAATAAAAAGTCATTTTATTATTTAATGCAAACTTTATTTCGTATAAGAGAGATAAGGTTTAAGTATAAAAATATACGAAATACCAACGATTTTTTATCTGCTTTTGTTTTAAAAAAGCATCGAGAGTACTCGAGATCATGGCTTTGGAACCCTGGCTAATATGGAACAAGGTTATGAACGGCCTGTTCTCAATTACATTCTAAATTAACCTTAAAAAAGTTTTTAAAACAAGCTTTTATTAAAATATAATAGAAAGTAAAAAAATCCTTATTTTTCAATAATAATAATATATAAATAATAATTTGACTGAAAATAAAAGCATGAGGCGTAAATATTAGAATGCCTTTCTCATATGAATGGAATGTTCAATATTTACGCCTCGCTTGTTTGGACACGTTTTTAAGTCAACTCCAATTCGATAAAATATTGTATTGTTATCGGAAAGACGTGTCTATATACATATATACATACATACATGCATAACCAAATTCCCACAAAGTAAGTAAAATAAAACGTCAAATGATTAAAATTTAATTATATAAACCAAATAAAATCGGAGAAATTTAAATGATCTGAAAAACTTTTTATTGTTTTATAAGATTTCAGTGAGACATATTCTATAAGATTTTAGTACATTCAAAGTAACAAATGACGTATGGTTTAAACATCTTAATTATTACAGGCCTCCAAAATCTTAGGATTTTGCCAGTTAGAGAAATGAGAGATGTCTCTTATATATTTTTTGACGCTGAAACCATATCCGGCCGCAGTAATTGTCTAGTATGTCAGGGTTTTGAGTAACTTTAGGTTAAATGGTCAAAAAATGGCCATTTTGGCATAATTTTTAAATTTATTGTGGAGGAACGGATTTTTTCATTTCCGGAAACGGCATCGTGTAAGTACCAGTCTTCAACTCTGAAATCCATTTTCTACTGCCGCTGTACGATTTTTTCTAGCTGAGATATGCAAGTTTAACCATTATTATATATTATTATTATTAAATGACGATAATGGTCCAGCCAGTGAAGACAAGATCAGATGATGATGTTGATCTAGTCAGTGAAGACAGGATCAAATGATGATGATGATTCAGACAGTGAAGATACGATCAAATGGTAATAATGGTCTAATTATGAACAAACTTGCATATCTCCGCTACAAAAAAAACGGTCACAATAAATTCACCAATTTGGCCAAAATGACCATGTTTTGACCATTTAACGTAAAGTTACTTCAAAACCTGACGTGCTAGACAATTTCTGTGATAGAATTCGTTTTCAGTGTCAAAAAGATTCACTCACTTGACATTTCTGTAACTGACCCTCGCAGGACTGTTATCACTAACAAATTCTTATTGCCTAATTAATATTCAACATCTGCTATATAAAAACCAATTTTTGAATCTAGAATTCACCTACTAAAATTCTTAAATAAAACCTCTTCACACCAACTATGTATTTTTGTATAGATCATTACTTACTCAGTAAGAAAGCGAATACCAGTTTTCCCGTCATCATGAAAAATCAAAACGGAATTTTAAGACAATTTTTTTCCAACCAAGGTATTTTTCTAAAGAAAAATCGCGAAATAACGACGATTATGAAGAAACAGAAAATTTGGAGAACGAAAACAGTAGTTCTTACAGTGCCTTATAATAGCATTTCCTTAGACGCATGACAAACACTTTGTCAAAGGTCTGGTTCACTAGAAACTAATTTTCAGGTCACGCTATGTGTAATAATTTCTTTTCTGAAAAAATAGAACAATTCATGAGCAAAACATGAAAAGATTAATACTTGGAAAATTATATCAGACGTTTTATGAATGCCTGGCGCAGAGCATTTCCGTAGACTCAGATGAATCTCTTTTTGTATCAAAAGGAATTTTTCAGGACACAAATGGAATTTCCTCTTAAGTTGAAGGTCGAGATGATGAAAAGAAAAAAATTACTTTTCTCGTGCAAAAATATGAAAATTGAATGCTTTTCTAGGTAGAAAAACAATCTTTGTTTATTCAAATGACAAACACATTTTTAAAGGTCTGGTGCACTAGAAACTAATTTTCAGGTCGCGCTATGTGTAATAATTTCTTAACTGAAAAAAAACATGAAAACATTAATATTTGGAGAATGATAACAGACGTTTTTAGAATGCCTGGCAAAGCATTTCCGTACACTCAGATGAATCTCTTTATGTACCAAAATAATTTTTTTGGATATAAATAGAATTTCCTCTTATGTTGAAGGTTGAGATGATGAAAAAAAAAACTTTTCTCGTGCAAAAATATGAAAATTGAATGTTTTTTTAGGTAAAAAAACACTATTTGTTGATCAAAATTTAATAAAAATATAAGTGTGGTAGGTTCTTCATCTTTTTGTGACATTTATTATTATTAAATATCAGCTACTTGTTAATTATAAACTCTGTGCATTGTGAAATTAATTGATACCCCTGCATATTAAAATTCTAACAATAATAATAAAAAGGGTTTAAGATAAAAAAAAGTAACAGCAAAAAAGTCTGACGTGAAAAAACAAAATCTTGCTCTCCAACAATGTAGTCTCTAAAGTACGTAATTTTAGAGAATAATGAAAAAGAAACGATTTTTTAAATGTTTTGAGCATGACCTAAAATACTCTCTTAAAGAAAGTACAATTATATGCAAGGCATTTTTTTCATGTAATTAAAACATTGAGAAGGTTTTTCCAAATCCGCGATTTAAAAAAAATGTTAAACTCTTACCCTATCAGAATTTTTCTCTAAAAAAATAACTAACTTCTCTTTTTTCTTTTTTATGTTTTACACGTTACATAACTTGAACTGTCTTGCGAAAATTCAAAAATAATTATATAAAAAAAGAGGTTAATTATTTTATGAAAAGGTATACATTCAGGGAGCAAGACTTTTATAAACAAAATATCCCTGAAAAATTCCTATATATATTTTTTTCAATAAATAATTGGGTTGAAGCAATATATTTAAAAAAATAATAATAGGAATAAGTGCAATATTTATTTTAAACATAATAAGAAAATCTGATTTTATGCTATAACTAGACGATTATTATTTTAATAAAAACGAAATCGTAGTTAAACAAATTTCAAAGTTTTAAATTGATTCCAAATTTCCGTAATTATCAATTAATTTCCAGTTAATTACCATATATTAATAAAAGTTTCCGAAAATGTTTTTAATTTTGTGGATACTCTAAACTTCCGTAAATTTCAAGCATTTGCAAAGTTCCCAAAATTTTAAAAGTTTTTGGTAATTTATGATTTAAAAATTTACGATTGATTTCAAAATTTCCGTAATTATACATAAGTTACCTATAAATTACCATAATTGACCATAAATTTAACATCATTTTCCAAAATTGGATTAAATATCTATAAATTACTACAAATTCACGAAAATTGCCGGAAATCGTGTAAATTTTGGGATACTATAAATTTCCGTAAACTCCAAAAATTAAAAAAAAATGGCTAATTTTTTGATTTACGAATGAATTTCCAAATTTTTCGTAACTATACTAAACTTCCTAAATTCATATTAAAATAAAATTTGGAAAATTTCTCTATATGAGCAGTTTTGTTGTGTCTGAACTCATGTATTTGTTATAAAAAAATCGTATACAGTTTTTTGTAAAAACAAAAATGATAAAATCGGCCTGAAGAGGTGTTGCAGAATTTAATCACCTACGATTAAAAAAAGAACGTCTAAATCAAATAAGAATTGTGACCAGTTTTTTTGGTCAGTTTTGTCAAAAAATACTTTTTAGCCCACTGTGCATCCAGAAATTACCGAATATTTCCGGAAATTGGAGAAATTTGTGTATATTCTGAATTTTCGTTATTTCCATAATGTACACAATTTTTAAAAAATGTCTAGATTTTTAAAATTGCAGCTGGGACGGAGTTCATTAAATGTAATAGGGTTTTTGGGGGGGGGGTTGCTGAAAAGTACTGTGGGGGTGAGGATATGATTTGGAGTCTTGATAAGGTCTGGGTTGACTCATTTTTTTTTTTTTTTGTCAAATGTGCGAAGGGTAGTTTTTGGGGATTGCTGAATATTACGGAATATTGCTGAATATTTATGAAATCTTGGCGAGGTGTCTGTGGAATAATTTTTAATTTGAAATTTTTTCGCTGTTTTAATAATTAAGAAAATTTTCTGCAAAACAATTCAGCCTTCCCCAAAAAAGTTAATTTTCAACTAAACAGCTGAATTTTCGAAGCAAGTAAAAAAGTCCTCCAACAAAATATTTTTATAGGAATCATAACTTTACTGCAGTAATAATATACAATTTTGTAAAATATCGAAAAATTTATATACACACACACGTCGTTCATAAAACACTATTTCCTACAAAAATCATAAAGATTACATATCTTATTAATTTATTATATATCTATATAGAATATACATTAAATCCATTAAATATAAAATCAATTAATCATAATAAATTAATAAAAATGGTTAATAATGAATACTTACACTTTTAAGATTACAATTTTTTCTCTAAAGAATGTAAAGAAATTATTATCGAAATTGAGTATATATTTCTTTGCCTCTAAATGAAATATGAATGTACACTCGCTCAGTTTTTAAGATAAATAATCGACTAAAACCTCTCCTAACTTTATATGACACTTTTTTTTCACCAAACTGAACACTTTTTTGTCGGATTCATTGTCGTTCCAAGAGGACAACTAAACACTTGTGCAAAGTCTTTTGTATTAGAAAGGGTGCCAATCACTCGAAATTTGCCAGGCGAATGCACTGCAGTTTTCAACTTATTTCTAGTTGCTTCCGGTCTCATCGACCCACACCAGACTTGTGCGAAATTTAGGAAAAATAACTGCTTTCCGGTGGCATTGATACCTGGAAGATTCTCATTTTTGTCTCCGTTTGTCCTCAGCCACGTTTCATAAGCCTGGAAGAGGTATTCATTTTTTTTTACATTTACTTAATCTTAGAAACTTGAACAATTAATGAAATAATGGATAATACTTTTACATTTTTGTTATTTCTAAGTAAAATTGTTTCAGAACATATCGAACCTTTCACTAAGAAACCTTTATTTTTGACCTTCAAAGAGAACCCCCAGAGGAAATATAAATAAACACGAATTTTCAACTAAAAAAGATCAATGTTCAACAAAAAATTGAATAGTGAAATTTTCAATTGAAAGCATTAATTTTTTACAAAAAAAGATGAATTTTCAGCGAAAAATGTAATAGTTGATATTTCAACCAAAAAAGATTTTAATTTTAGATCAAAAACAGTTGAATTTAACCAAAAAACGAATTTTCAACAAAAGAGTTGCATTTTCAACCAACAAAGAATCTACAGTTAAGCGAGAAAAAATTAACAAATTTTTTTTAATTTCATGCCAAAAGGGCGCATTTTCTATAAACCAGTTGAATTTTTAACCCGAAAATAAAAAAATTTCTATCAAAGAAGTTAATTTTTAACCTAAATAGTTGAATTTTGTAACTTCTAAACGTAATTTCTAAACGAAAAATGTAACAGTTGATATTTTAACTAAACCATATTTTAATTTTAAGTCGAATTGAGTTGAATTTCCACATAAGAAAGAATATTCAGCTATGAAAGAAAAAAAGAACCAAATTCTTGAAATTTCAAGCCCAAAGAGCGAATTTTTCACAAAACAAGTTTCAATTTTGCACAAAAAGTTATTTTTTAACCTAAATAGTTAAATTTTTAACCTAAAAGGCACGACTTTTTATAATAAAATTGAACTTTCAACCTAAATGTTGAAATTCTTAACCCTCCGAAAAAAGAATTTTCTACAAAACAATTGAATTTTTTAATAAAATTTTTCATTTTCAACTAAATAGTTGAATTATCGGCCAAAATGTTTTAAATATTTAACCCAAAAAGACGAATTTTTAATAAAGGAATTGAATTTTTACCAAAATATATTACCTGACGGGATATTTGAATTTTTTCATTTAAATATTGTTCAAAACCTAAAAGATTATTAAAATATTCGATATTACTTTCATAAATAAATGTTAAATTCAGTTTGAACCAATATCAATTCAATTTCAACCAAAAAAGATTTTCATTTTAAATAAAAAACAATTTAATTTAATAAAAAATGAGAATTTTCAACAAAATAGTCAAATTGCTAACCAAAAGAGATGAAATTTTAACCAAACAAACAAAAAATTTTCCACAACAAATTTCATTTTCATTTAAATAGTAAAATTTTCTATAAAATTGTTGAATCTTTGAGCCAAAAAGACGAATTTCCTATCATAAATTTGAATTTGTAACCATAAAAATCGGATTTTTCAACAAAAAAGTTCAGTTTCAATCAAATAGTTTAATTTTCAACCCAAAAACATGAATTTTCAACAACATAGTTGAATTTTGAACCCAACAAAAAACAAATGAATTTTCTACAAAAAATGTAATTTTCAAGAAGAAAGTTAATTTTCAACCAAACAATCGAGCAAATAATTGAATTTTTAACCCAAAAGATGATTTTTCAATAAAATAGTTGAATTTTCAACCAAAGAGATGAATCTTCACTGAAACAAAAGAATTTTTAATAAATTAGTTCAACTCTCAATCAAGTAATTTAATTTTCAACCAAAAATATGAATCATCATATAAAAATGTCATAACTGATATTTTAAACAAAACAAATTTTAATTTCAAATTAAAAGCAATTGAATTCAACCATAAAAGCCGAATTTTCATGAAACTAGTTAATTTTCAACCAAATAATAGAATTTTTTACCAAATTGTTGCGTTTTTAATCTAAAAATATGAAATTTCTCGAAAATGGTTGAATTTTCAACAAAATAAATGAATTTTCAACAAAATAATTAAATTTTCAATAAAATAATTATATTTTTTAACTAAAAATCGAATTGTAGACCTTTAAACCCAAAAGGATAAATTTTCAACACAAGAGTTATTTTTCAAACAATAAATGTACAATCCCTTAACAAAATTGTTAAATTTTCAACAATATAAAAATAATTCTTTGCCAAAAATATAATTGTAGACTTTTAAAGCCAAAAAGGTAAATTTTAAACAAGAAAGATAATTTTCAGAAAAGAAATATGACTTTTATACGTAAAATGTAATCATTCATATTTCAACAAAAGATAACTTTAATTTTAAATAAAAACAATTGAATTTAACCAAAAGAGACGAATTTTCAAAAAAAAAGTTGAATCGTTAACCAAAAGAAATGAATTTTCAAACAAAATAATAAACGAATTTTCTACAAGACAATTAAATCTTAAACACAAAAATATGAATTTACAACTAAAAGTTCATTTTCAACCAAATAGTAGAATTTTCTATCACATGGTTCAATTTTTAAGCCAGAAAGGTGAATTTTCTACCAAACAGTTGAATTTTCAACTAAAAATTATGAATTTTGCATCAAAATTTAATTTTTAACCAAATAGTTTCATTTTCGACCAAAATAGTTGATTTTTCATTAAAATAATTCAATGTTCAACCAAGTAGTAACATTTTTAACCAAAATATATGAATTATGTAATAAAAATATAATAAGTAGACTTTCCAACCAAAGGGAATGAACTTGTAACCAAAAATAGTTAAATTTTCTCATTGGTTTCTATTAATTCAGTTCCCATTTAAGCGAAAAGAAAACTTGAAAAAGAGGGAAAAATGAATTTAAAAAAAAGGGAGAGAAATGGGAAAGAGTGTGAAGTCTCTTTGATATTACTTACTCTAAAGGCTTGTTTGATTCCACCATTATCAGCAATATTCTCTCCCTGAGTATTGACACCATCGATTGGCATATCCACTTCCGTCACTGTGTATCGACTATATTGATCTTTTAAAAAAATTAATAATTTTATGGAAAGAATAATTTATTATCACATTAATACTTATTTAATAATAAAATTGCTTTACCTATCAGACACTGGGCTCTTAGATGAAATTCTTCAATTGCATCGTCTTTCCACCATCTGTGCAAATTCCCATCCTTGTCGAATAAACGACCTTTATCATCAAAACCATGAGTTATCTCATGACCAATTACCACTCCGATTCCCCCGTAATTTAAACTTCTGGGAAAGTATCTGTGGTAAAAAGGTGGCTGCAAAATCCCAGCAGGAAACACTATAAAAATCGGAATATAATTTATAATATTCAGTTTCTTTACAAAAATCCATGACCAAATTAACAAGAAGCGGATTAGAGCCATTGTGAAGTTAGCTGACGCGCTCTGCTCGGCTCTCACATGCAGAGAGAGGAGGTAGAAGTGGGCGAGGGTAAAGGGGATCACTAAGCAACGTATGTGCGGACAGACCAGCGGCAATGCATGCCCGGCGCATGTGCGCGCGCATGCCGGGCACGCACTCTGCCCGCTCTGTGCGCTCTCTGCCGGGCCGACGGTTCTCCGCATGTGAGAGCCGAGCTGTGCTCGTCAGCTAACTTCACAGTGGCTCTAATCCGCTCCCTGCAAATTAATTTTGATCACGGATTTTTGGTCAGGGTCTTGCTCCAGATATTCAAGAATTGAACTGACTTATTTGATTTTTATTTCGACTGTAATAAGCATTTACAACTGCTGGAGCAGTATTCCAGAGAGTTTTGTTAACAGCGCTTCCAAGGCGATCCTGTTCGACTCTAGTTAAATGATGCAAGATATTTAAAGTATTCTCAAAATATTTATCCGGACGAATGAGAACCTGAAATTTTAAAAATAATGTCATACTCAAAGAAATTCAGTAAGATTGAAAAGCAGTATTAATTTTAAGTTTAATTACATCCTTATAGCGCTCGTTGAGCAATTCAGGGTCTAAAATAAAATCTGGATATCCAATCCGAAGAAACATCGCGTCCACTTTTTCACTTGCTATTCTTTTTGTGTCTTTATCGATCCAATTGATTTTATTCAATAATTCTCTAAAAGATTGTTGAATTTCCTGAGTCATAGACAGCGTCTATAATTAATAAAAAAATATACAATTCAAGAATTTTATAATTTAATTTCACGAGTAAATGTAGCCTAAAATTGCAGGGATCGGAGTTCGACCCCTTTTTCCCTCCTAAATTTTGAACGATCCCCTGAAACACCTACAATCGAGAATCTTAACCCAATTTTCCCCTTTTGCACCTTTTTACAAGTTTCGATTCAGTTTTAAGAATCATCAAAAAATTCAAGACATTAGAAAACAAGACGCTTTATATGAGATTCTTGTTGATGATAGCAATTTCAAATATATTCCCTACATGATTTATTTGCTAATTTTGTAGATATTAAGGACACCGTCGACAGCAAAGAAATCGCTTCACAGGCCAAAATGATCTAAAAACAGGGAGAATAAGGTGGAAGGGTTTACGGGTCTCATTAGTCTATAGATCTGGCGTAGGTGAACCCGAGGGGCTGCATCGCGAGGTGTGGCTACTCTGGGAATCTAACAGACTCTAGACGTTGGGACTTAAACTAACGAGCGATCATTCTAGTAGGTAACAGCAAAGCCTCCTGGAATATCTAGGGCGCAAGGTCTCATGCTCCCAAGCTACGATGTGATCGCCATGTCAAGAGCTGAATGGCAGCAGGTATAACAAATCCTTGAACACCCCGGCCTGCCCCCCTCCGCAGAGACGTGCAGGCGGGGGGTTCAAAGGGGGTGTCTTAACGGAGACTTTGGGACACTAGATCGAATCCCATAGTATGTAGACCCGCCACCTGCTCTGCAGAGGGTGTTTCTTTTTTCCCTAACTTCTCATGGGACTAAAATGAACGTACCACACAAAACCAAACAAACCAAAAACAATGAGGGACCCGTTCCAGGACCCTCCACTAACCCACCGCCAAAAGTGGAAGACACCTTGGGGGGCAATCCACCAGAGGCGGTGCGAACTTTTGATAATGGTGGAGACAATCTTGTTGACGCCGTAGAAGTGCAGATAACGGAACTCTCCATGAAGAAGGGGTAACGTTGCGGAGCACAAAGAAAGATAGACCGCAAATCCGGTCTCGCAAACAGCAGCCAAGCCACCACACAGTGGGCAGTGGCTGCGGAAACTTTACCTGGAACAACTCCTCAGGCTTATCCTATAAGCAAGAGGAAGAAGGGCTCCAGAGAAACTCCCCCAAACAGAGAGTTGAAAAGGCAGAAGGCCCTGGAAAGACAGAGCCTTACTTTCGCGCAGATGGCTAACAACGTCCTGGTGAGAGTTGTCGTTAAGTCAGTTTATCCTGCAACCTGACTAACTCTCGAGCAGTTGAAGAGGCTGAGGGACGAAATCTCTAAAGATATCGACGCGTTAGACCCGCGAGGGGCGCGCCCCGAAATTCAATGATATCTTCGTCAGGTCGGGGGCCATCGTAGTGGATACTGCAGACATCTGGTCGCGAGACTGGTTAGTAGAAGAGGCTCGAACGTTTAGGCCTAAAGAAGGACTAAACCTGAAAGTCAAGGGGACGGAGTGTCTACAAAGATACCGCAGAGCGACCGTACTGAGCGCCTGAGCTTTCAGAACCCGTATCTATTAGCTGATTCGTGGTACGTATATTCCGACAGGCAGGGATCCAGGCCCAAGGGAAGAGGCTGGAATCTAGTCGTTGGCCTTCCTGAATCTGCAATCAGAGCCCTTGCGGCTCTAAATTACCGACCCTATCTAGGGGCGGGTAGGGTTACCTTTCGAGAGACCCAACTGGGATCCGCAGGGAGACCATAAGCGTCCAGAGATGCCCTAAATCAGCCTTTCAATGGCTGAGACGGGAATCCCCATGATGCAGATTAATTTGCACCACAGCAAAGGAGCCTCGGCTGTTCTAGCCAGACGAATGTTTGTGATGCAGGCAGGGCTCGCCCTAATCCAATAACCATGATTATATCGGAAAAGGATTAGTGGCTTGTCAGAATGTGGCGACATATGTATGGGGCCGCGCGAAAAAAAAACGTCAATGTGAGATTCAAGAGCAGTAGAGGAAAAAGGCTAGAGGTGCTTATTGCCTCGGCTTATTTCCCGAGCGATTCCGAGGGACCCCCGCTTCCCAGACAGAAGGAGGTACTAATTCAGCACTGTCAGGAGAACAGGATTCTTCTGCTGTTGGGCTGTGGTGCAGACTCTCACAATACGGTGTAGGCAAGCACAAACATCCATGTCAGAGGGAGAGATTTAATCGAATACAAAGCGGGCACAGAGCTGGAGATTCTGAATCGGGTTGACACTCCAACATTCCAGACTAAAAACAGGAGTGAGGTTCTCGACTTGACTTTGTGCTCGGGTGTTCTGAGGAGCAGGGTAGTGGTATCGTGTTTCAATTAACCCGAGAAAAAAAGTGGTTTCAAAGATCAAAAACTCCAGAAATACGCCTTTGGACTCATATAACGAGGAACTCAAAGGGAGGCTTGCGGAATTCCCCACAAGCAGCGGTACCATTGATGAGTTGGAGCACGCCGCACATTATCTGCAAAGGACTCTGACTACATCATATGAGGACAATTGTCCTACAAGCACAATTAAGTCCAAGAAAGAAGCAGAATGGTGGAATATCCACCCGGGGAAACTCCGTAAAAAAACAAGAGCGTTGTGTAACAGGGCAAATAGAATTAAATAGCCTTCAGACTGGGACATCTATAAGACGGCCCAGTATAAATACAATAAAAGTATGAGAAAGTATAATTAGGAGGATTGGAGGGGCTTCTGCGAGGAATAGAAAGACGTTCCGGAAGCAGCGAGGCTTCACAAGACCCTGGCGAAAAATCCGGAAGCTCGCCTCGGGCTCATAAGACTCGATAATTATGAGTTTGCCGAAGACGAAAAAGCAACGCTGAATCACCTGGTGGAAGTTTACTTCCCGGATTTTCAGCGAATCCGAACCGACCAACAGGAAGGAGGCTGGGGTCGAGAGATGTAGAGGGCCGACTGGAATTTTGCCGCTAAAATCGTTGATTATAAAAAGGTGGAATGGGCCGTAGGGTCCTTCTGTCCCTTTAAACAACCAGGGGCGGATGGCATTCATCCATCGCTCGTCGTCCTTCCACTGACGAAATTATTTAGGGAAAGCATTGCCCTTAAACACGTGCCATCGGCATAGAACGATGGCTGAGTGGCCTTCATTCCCAAACCTGGGGAGGAGGGTTACACTGCTGCAAAATATTTTTGACCAATCAGCCAAACATGTTTTATCCTGAATACGTTGGAGAAGCTGATCGAGAGATATATCAGGGATGAGGTGCTTTTGGCCTTCCCGCTGCACATAGGGTAGCATGCTTTTCATACAGGAGAACTGCACTTCATACTGTCATGGCAAAATTGGAGCAGCAGGTGGAACAAAAGGGGTATGCTGTGGGCATTTTCTAGGATATAGAGGGTGCTTTCAGAAATACTCTTCCAGAAGTCATCTGTCTAGAGGCTTTGAGATGTGGTCTACCAGATCAGCTGGTATGGTAGTTAGGAAGCATGCTACGCCGGAGGAGACTCGTAACCAGATAGGGCGAAGGTCTAGTCAAGGGAATAGAACCACAGGGTTGCCCAGAGGGGGGTGTCCTGTCACCCCTCCTGTGTTGCATTGTATTGGACGGCCTCCTTCGAAAGCTAAATAAAGGGGGGTATTATACTCTGGGTTTTGCGTATGGCTTTGTGATCCTAGTCAGAGGGGCTAATTTGGAAACGTTGATGGGTCTTACGAGGTCGGCGCTGCGCATCGTGGAGCTCAGGTGCGATAGCTCAGGGTTCTCGGTAAATCCGAAAAGTGCAGCCCAGTCATTTTCACGAGAAATTGTAAAGTGCCGAAAGTTGACGCTCCTGTATTCTGTGGTGGGAAGCTGACATTTTCAGATTCGATTAAATATCTGGGAGTAATCCTAGATAGCAAACTGAACTGGGCAAAGCAGGGCCAATGGAGACCCAATGCAGGAAGTTTCTCATGACTTTTTGGATGTGCAGGAGAGCCTTTGGGTTGATGTGGGGTCTAGGGTCTAAAATGCTTGCATTTCTCTACTCTGCTGTCCTTAAACCAAGGCCGTAGTCTGGTGGCCACAAGCGGAACTTATAACTATGCAGGACAGGCTGCGAAGACTACAAACGCTAGCATTGAGAGGTTTGACTAGTGCAATGAGGACTACGCCCACAGCGGCAAAAGGATTCATGATTGGGAATGTAAAAAGGCATCAATTGCAGAAAAAAAACAAAGTGGCTCTCATATGGGTCCCTGGACAGACAGGGATCATGGGTAACGAAAAGACGGACCAGTTGGCAAAATGCGGCGCAGCAAATGAATGCATAGGACCGGAAATAGAACCTTCCAAATTTGTTGAATTTATTCATATTCCTTGAAACTATTGAAATCCGTAGAAATCGCTTGAAATAAAATTTAATTTACTTCCCAAAGTTCTCTAGTAATTCGTCAAAATCCCTTGAAATCGTAAAAATTCATTAAAATAAATAAAATCATTTGGAATTCTTTAAATATAAATTGAATGGAAAGTAATCATTAAATTTATCTAAAAAAAATCTTTGAAGGGAAATTCACGCGCGCTATGCACGTGTTTATGTCCCTGGAATTTTATTTTTAATATTAAGAACATAAAGTATTTAAAAAAGCATAACAAATTTTTTAATCTTATGAATTAAAATTTGGTTTGAAACGAAATCTCTAGACACGATTCGACGTTTTTTATTTTCTAATATAGAAAACATAAACTATTTAAAAATGCATATTATAAAATTTTTAAATATTGAGGGCGATACAAATTTTTGAGATGAGTCAAATAATAATTTAAGAAATAATGGGGGACGACTGAAAAATCGTGAAAAATAAAATTCTCGGCACTGTAAAATTCCCGAAAGAGAAAATATTCAAAATATAAAATTCCTGACATATAAAAATCCTGAACTAAAAAATTCGTGAATAATGAAATTCCGAAAAGGTTTATAATATTATTGAATTGGAAAATTTCTAAATTCTCCACAGAAAATTGACAAATTATGAACTATCCGACTCCGTTAAATTTCCGACACTAGACAATTCCCGAATTTAAACAATCAAAAAATTATTCTTCAATCAATGTTACATATTTATATATTAAAAGTATAATAATGAAATTATATAATCTACGACAATTTGTTTTCTTGATGAATATATTCTTTTTAAATTATTGTTAAATTTTAAAGTAAAATGGCTTTAAAAAATTTCTCAATATTAGTTCTATTTTTAAGTGTGCTAAGTACTTTTTTTTTAAATGATTGCTTTTGTAATAAAAATCCTGTTCTTGTATTGTGGAATGAAAATGATTTTTTTTAATTATCGTTATACCAAATTCAAAAACAGTAATTTCAAAAAATATATTGAACATCAATAAAAATTTCTTTTGATCAAAATATTTCCTGATTGTATTTTTTCAGTATCGGATATTTTATAATTCGGCAATTTTTTGTCGGAAATTTCATTATTGGAGAATTTTCAAATTCGGTTATCACAAACTGTCGGGAATGTTATTATTCGTGAATTTTAAAATCCGCTCGTATTATAAATTGTTCGAAAATTTTATCATTCGAGAATTTTCCAAGTGGAGATTTTTATATTTCAGCATTTTCTAATTTCGGGAATTTTCGATTTCAAATATATTCTTATTCGGAAAGTGTACAGTGTCAAAATATTTATTTTTCAGGATTTTTCAGACATTTCTTCGCATGGATGACAATATTTTTACGTATATTTTTTAATTCTTCAATTCAATGTTTATTCGAAAAATGTCCATGCACCCTGCAATTAACATTTGTCAATCTCATATTTTGTATACTGACATCATTTTTGCTGTTTTCATCAAAATATCTTTTAACGAACATGGATCCAACTGCCATTCCCATATTTGAATTGACTTGAGCGACACAATTTTTCCATCTAAGTGGAGCTTGCTCTCGTCCGAAAAGAATAAAATAAAACCTCTGTTTAGCTTCTTGAAAACGATCGTCCAGATTGTTAACTCTGTGCCTTACAAATCGCCACAAAAGGTAATTTGATACAGTCCTAAAAATAAGACAATTGAAAATAATAAATCAAATTATCAAGATATAAATGCCGTAAACTTGGACTAAGCGGCGCCACCGCACGACCGCTACACCACGATCGGCCACCGCACGACCACCACACTACCGCGCGCTCCGATGACAAATTATATCTTACTCTAAACCACCATCTGATTTTACATTACTCCTTTAGACCCCATACGGTTTCAATTCAGACCATATTAACGTTTTCCCTTTATTACATTGACTTATTCACAGAGATTTCTCCCGCCCATCAGTAACAGCCGCTGTCCCCAACATGCGCCGCTTAGCCCCGATTTACGATAATATCAAAAGTATTTTTCTCTTTTTACATATCTTATACCTTGGTGGAGTTTTTGAAATAAGATTCACCAAATCCTGAATATATTTAAGAGCAAATATAACAACTTGTTCGGAAACATTTGCAGGACGAGCCAAAACAATCGATAAATATCGATGCCAGTCTATCTGTGGAATCGCCAATCTTAATTCTCGAATGCTCATCCTCTTGTAAAGATCGGAAACGTTTCTCCTCTCATCTGGTGAAGAAGTGATCTATTCGAAAAAATAATTTGAAAAAAGGTCACTAGACTGACATTAGACAGGCAGGGATGTTTCTATATCAAGATTCCTACCTTACCGACTTGGATAACAATCTACAGCTGAAGTGGTTCATTTTTATCCTAAGTTTCTAGAATGTTGTCGAAGGGTCCCTATGATGTCACAAAATGATATTGCACAATTTTTGAGAGAAGCATTTGCGTAAACAACTTCAAGGTTATTTATCATCTCAATTAAGCATTTCGCGTCAACACTTTCAAGGTTATACTTTGATTTGTCGTTGCATTTTCTACTGCATCATATAGTTATGAGAAAAACAAGAAAAGAATGAATCATCCTTGTTTTTCTCATAACAATATGACGCAGTGGAAAATGCAAGGACAAATGAAAATATAACCTTGAAAGTGTTCACGCAAAATGCTTAATTGGGATAATGGATAACTTTGAAGTTGTTTACGCAAATTCTTCTCTCACAATTATGCAATATCATTTTGTGACATCATCGGGACCCTTCGAAAAAAAATATAGAAACTTAGCACAGACATGAACCACTCCAAGTGAAGCATGCTCTCGAAGTCGGTAAGGTGGGAATCTTGATATAAAAATACCCTTGCCTATCTACTACTGATGTTTCATTGAGCTTGCTTTGATGTTTGTTTAAACAAATTTTAGTTATACTTTCGCTAGCCTTCTTTCGAATTCAATCAGTTCTTCTGCCTGCTGTTTTGCATTTTCCGAAGGTGATCCTAAAAGTGTTGCTACTTTAATCAAGTAACTTTTATACGCGTTGAGGTAAACTGCATTCGAAGATTGAAGAAAGTAGTCTCTTGTTGGCAAACCCAGGGATGTTTGATCGAACTGAAAATTAATTTCATTAGAGAATTTATTTAAAACCCCCTAAAATCTTTAAAATTCTTTGAAATCTCTTCAAATGATTAAAATTAACTGAAAACTCCTTGGAATCTTTTTAAATACCTTAAAATATTTGAAATTCTTTAAAATCCATTAAAATATTAAAATTTATTAAAATACCTTGAGAGCTTTTAAAATCCCATCAAATCATTGAAATCCTCAGAGATCTTATGAAATCTCTTGGAAACTTTTAAAGTATCCTAACACCTTAAACTATTTAAAGCTCTTGAAAATGTATTGGAATCTTTTAAAATATCCCAAACTGTTTTAAACCCTTCAAAATCCCTTTAAAGCATTAAAATCAATTAAAAATTACTTGTAATCTTTTAAAATTCTCCAAAAAACTTCAAATTCTTTGAACTCTTTTGAAATCCCTTGAAACTATTTAAAGCTATTAAGAACGCCTTGCAGACCTGTCAAATATCCGACAAAATTTTAAATTCTTTGAAATCCCTTCAAATTATAAATATTAAATTAATATTAAATTAAACTTTTTTTAAATTTTGAAATCTCTTCAAATTACACTGGTTTACAAAAAAAAAGGTGAGGACTATTTGACAAGACCACTTTATCCTTATGTATTTTGATGCGCTGAATACGAATCCGAGGTCTATTTACCGTAAATGGCAGTGTGCCCAGAGGCAGACCGCGGAAAGAATGGTTAGAATGTGTAAATGAGACCCTAATTCGAAGAGATATAAGGAACCATATGAACACGAGAGCTAGCATGAACGTGAAGAAGCTAAAGAGGTAAGCCACGACAGAAAAGTGTGGCGACAAAAATAGTTTATAAGAAAATGCATGATGAAAAGTACAGTTTCCTTCCTTACTTTTCTCATGTAAACACCCTGATCCCCGGCTAGAACCAAGTGAATCACGCTACCCCGAAAGGAATACGGCTTAATAATACAATAATAATAAAATTTGATGGCGGTTTTCAAAGCAATAGCAGCTATAATGATTACATGCATGCTGATTGAAACTTTCGCTTCCATGTACTAAAAATCATTATTATGACTTATGACCTACTGAATAAAATTTTCATATTCTCGAGAAATTTTTTTTTATTTGTTGAAAGTTTTCACAATGTGGAAGATCATCAACGTTTTCAATCTGTATGGAATTTAAAATTCTTTATATGGCATGGTAGAATTTTTAGTTATTTGAGGCATATTCAACGTTGATGAATTTCCTTTGTTTATCCAGTCAAGTCGCTAAAGGTAAGAGTTTTTCAAAAATATTTGCAAATAGGTTTGAATATTTATTTCAATATCTCACCAAGATATTTTAAATCATGTTCTCACTCGAAGTTGAAACTCGATGTCAGCAAAGAAATAAACTGAATATTCGTTTTCCCTTTACCACTAATATATAACTATAAAGCACTTAATATCGAAAAACTACATTTGTGTTTTCTGAAATAAACTGAAAAAACATGAAATTTTTATTTTTCATTAAGTCCATTTTCGGAACTTTTCTGAACTATATCCTAATTTTCTAGGATATAGTTCCGAAAAGTTCTGAAAAGTTTACCCAATACTGACTAACGGCTGGCTCTACGATCGAGGCAGTACTATGCTTACAGTATAAATATTTAAAAAATAAAAAAAATCTGTCTAAAAATATGGTTCATGTGTTCTAAAATGTCGAAAAACTATAAACACAACTATCGCCAAACCAGCATTTTTACACAGTTTCCGAAATTGCAAATCAAGCTAAGCATATATATGTTGTTATTATTTCAAATTTCCGCCAATTCACTTTTGCTTATTTTTTCGGAATCAAGATCACAGCATTTAGGCGCTTTTCTGACAAACGACCTCAATCATACAACCTTCAATATCATAAATGCTAACAGGAAAAAAATAACTTGAGTTTTTAAACTAATCTAGTATGTATTCAGTTGTGGATTTTCTCCTTTGTGTAAGTTACTTTAAACAGGTAACATATATGAGCGGTTTTAAAAAATAGGAAGTAAGTTGCTAGGAAAAGTAATCTTTTCGCTCTGTCTATGAAGTAATTCTTGCTTTCACTAATGAAGGGAACAATAAGAAATGAAGTACTCAACTCCACTCATGTCCTTATTTATTATTTGGGAGTATAAATCATTTTCATTTTGAATTATTGTTAGAAAAATCTATTCTATTGTAAAATTATAATTATATATGTGGGGTTCGAGTGGAAAGGTGACTTATAACCAGTTAGGTTGAAAAGCAAGTCGTCGCACAGTGGGGAAATTTGACAAAAACAGCGTCAAATATATGTAAACGCGGAAAATTACTAATAAATATAATTAAACTTGCATAAATTTTAGTAAAAATAAGTAAAACTAATCAGAGTTTACATACGGGGAATTTGTGGGTCTCGGATCTAATATGGCAGACGAAAAACTTGGAAAATTTTGCAAATCTGTAAAAGTAGGGATATGAGTAGCTTCTGAAGAAAAAAAAAGAGGATTCAGGCCTAAAAGGAATAAATGTATAGGTGCAGAGATAGGAAAAGAATCGTCCAAAGATTACTTTTAAAATCGGTTACAAGCAGATAAAGGGTATTTCATTTAAAATAAATAAATTTTATTACCTGCAAACTTGCTGGTAATCATATTGGTTATTACTTGCTCACGCCCTATTTTCATAATTAGCAGAATTTCCTGGCAGAATTTTAGGCGAAGAAGTTGTAAACCTATCGGAACCTGTCAGTTCTGTAATTTCGAAATCTTACAAATTAGTTTGCCGCTTGAAAGGTGTTTTTAATGAAGTTGAAGCAAATATAGATTGTTCTGCCAAAGTGGCCGGCAACATTTACACCAAAGTAGCGGATCACAAAGTTAAACCAAGGGAACTTTGAACACCGATGTGCCGAGAAGATAGCAGCCTGCGATTCGTCAGCACCACAATCAGAAATTGTACAAAAAATTATTGACCAGACTTGTAGTGACTTGGTTCCCAGCTGTAAGTTTCCTGACAAATCTATCTGAGCCCATAAAATCAAAGCATTGGATATTTTATTTTATAAATTACAATTTACTTTTTAAAGTCAGTTTTCAATAATAATTCCATCCTTTTCTAGGCTTAAGAGCTGGTGGGCAAACAAGGATGTGAATATAAATAACAATGCAGAGTAATGATGCTGACCTGGTGAGGTTCTCGGCAGTATGGATAGAACTTGGGGTAGCGTATATTGCGATCCAAGAAATGATCGTGCATACACGTTTATTTCTGTAAAATTTAAATAACGCAGCAAAAAAAATATTTTTTGCATTTATTCAAACATTGTTTTCAGAAGATGTCTTTTGGAAGGTTGAATTGTGCGTTTGATAGTAGCTTAGATTTTGCAAGCTGAAGTCCTTCGAAATTCAACTTTTCAAATTTTCCTGGAATAATTCTATAAACTTTCAAATTTTTAATAATAATAGTGAAAGTGTAAATCAATTCAGAAAAATAAAAGTTTAGAAATTTATTTATATGTTTTCTTTCATAATAATTTTAAAGTTATTCATTCGCTTTTAATTTTTTATCATAAATTATATAAATATATTAATCATAAATTTTATAGACATAATTAAAAAATGTTTAGACAGAAACCATGTTTTCATATTAATAAGCTGCGTGTTGTACGTCATGGTATAATAATTAATTAACAAGTATAAAATATTCATAAAATTTTCGAAGTCAAGCATAAACTATAAAAAAATATTTTTGAAACAGTAAATTTCAAGAGTCTATTTCCACTCTTTGCGATATCACACAAAACGCGGTATCGAGTTGAACATTTGGGTTATTTTTTTTTCATACTTATAAAAGTTAGGATCAAACCCGCGTGTTTAATGCTTCATATTTAATTTCCTAAATTTTCAACTGGATATCGCGTTTCGTGTGAACGTAAGTTGGTTTCGAAAAAAATGTGAAAAAAATTTTGAAGTTACGCTCACATGGCCTTAAAAGCTTAAAAATGTTATTTAAAAGCTTCTGAATATCTCCTCAACTTACTCGAATTTTTCATAAATAAATACATTTTTATTTGTTATTCACACATCAATATTCAACATTTTCACTTGCAAATACATTTTTTTTAATTGAACAATTAAAATTGACATTGTAACGTTCAAAGTTTAGGTTTAGCTCTCCGAAATTTTAACGATTCAAGGCTTTCTATTTCAAACAATTCAGTTTTCCAAATTGTTTTGTTTCAAATATTTCATTTATAATTGTTCATTTAAATTGAACAGTCGAATATTGCTGACTATTAAAAAATTGTTTTTTTTTCTGATTACAAATTTTCAAATTGTACTCGTTGAAAATGGTATATTTTAGACTAAAACAACAGATACTTTATAAAGCTTCAATCGGAACTTTACATTTGATTAACTACTAAGACTTGCGATTTGAAACAGTTCAATTTTCAACGTCAAAATCTGCAAATTGTTTAGTTTTATCAGATTCAGAATCGCCCTATAAAATCAATCAATTATTTTTCATTTTCAAATACACGAACTACATTTTAATTTTTAAAATCATTATTCAATTTATATTTACAGTTGATCAACTTGAAACATTTTTTGTCACAAAATTTCAGTTTCACAAGATCTTAATCTTGTGTTGTGTAAGTCTTCAGAACGGCATTTCAACATTCTTTCAATTGAAAATGTACCCTCAATAATGAAGATCTGAAATTTAAAATTTTGATGATAAAAGATTTTGGAATTCCACATTGTAAACTGAATGATTTCATAATTAAAAAAGTTAACAACTCAACTTAGCATTAAAAAAAAATTTTTTAATCAAACTTATTTTAAATTGCATTATATATCTTGTGATAGGAAATTTGTGATATTTCAAGTGGTTGGATAGATTTTTCTTTTAAAAACTTGTAAAAATACCGGTAAAAAAATAAATTCACTATCTTTTCCCGCTCTCAAATAAATCCGATCATTTTCCGGTTGCCTGGTCCAGAGGAAACCCTGAGTTGTGATATTTCAGAGTATAATTTTGCTTCTCAGATCATAATACGTATTTCGTGCTTGGTATCTTAACAATTTTTCTGCAAAGAAACAATTAAAATAATATATAGTTCAATAATTCTGACATTGAAGTCTTTTAATTAAATTTCTATTCAATACAGTAAACACATTTTTAAGTTTTTAAAAATATTGACAAGTTCCAAAATAGTAAGCTTTCTCCGAAGTCTTTGACTTCTTTCTAAAGGTATTTTTAGACTTTACGTTTTAGTTTTTTTTAATTAAACTAATTTTTCCATTTTTTAATTGATGCAGTTAAGGTGAACATCCCAGTAATCGTGACCTTAGTCCCAGTAATCATGATGGCAATTTTCTTCCTTTTTATTAGTGTAAATTCCTGAAGAGTAATATAGTCTTCAAATATCCTATTCGTCTGAATTTGGCAAAAATTTTTTAGGGGACCTTATTCATTTGAATATGTCAACACGGATTAATTTCAGTTTTGGCCAATTCATTTCAATCCGCGAGATTTTAAGTCAAGCTCCAATTCGCCAGACTTCGCCAGCGCAAATACATTTAAAAACTCGCCTATTGAATCGAATTCTTAAGGTATACCTAACGCGCAGATGCATATAGGATCTGTTGTAAATATATATTAATGATTCCCATAGCGCAGTGCTCGTCCACTAGACTTATACACTTGGGATCACTGGTTCAAGACTCGAGGCATGCAATTTTTATGAATTTTTTTCGAAATGACCTTGAGCACGAATTAAGGCGAATTGACACGCATTCAATTCGCAGTCGCTCATTTCGTTTCACCGAATCAGAAAGCAGAATTCGGGCGAATTTAAACATGTCAGTTCGCCGCAATCTTCTCGAATTAGTTTCTTTTTAGTGAGATAGTAAACTTCGATTATCGTATTTGAAAACTTCGAGTATTGACTTGCGGGAGGGGGGGCCTTGACCCCATCTGGATCCGCGCATGCAGTAAACGCGATATATAAGAGTTTATTAGCTCAATTATACAATCTTCCATATCATGCATTATGACAGGAAAAAAATTACTTGACTTTGTCAACACATCAAGAATTTATTCAGCTGTGATGTACAGTTTTGTAATATCGCCTGAAATAAAAGCGTAAATGTTTTGATGATCGTTTTTTCATGGATTTTCTTCTTTGTATCAGTTACCTCAAACGTGTATATAAGGGAGTTAAAAAATATGATGTGAGTTGCTTGGAAAAGAAATCATTTCGCTCTGTCTACGAAGTAATTCGTGCTGTTACTAACGAAGGAAGCAATAAGAAATGAAGTACTCAATTCCTCTCTTGTGCTTATTTATTATTTGTGAGTATAAATCATTTTTACTTTCAATTATTGGTATGAAAATCTATCTAAAGTGTACATTATTTACGCTTTAAGTGAACGCATGTAGAAGTAATTTTCTCAAAACTTCTCAAAACACTTTACTTCCTTTTTTCAGACCTATATTATAGTAGGGTGGGCCGAAAGTACGGTCTTTCTGAAAAATTATAAAATTATAAGTATATATGTGGGGTTCCGAATGAAAAGGGTACTTTTGACCAGTATGAAGCTACGTACAGGAACATATAGTCAGATAAATTCAGGGCATTTTTAGCTCAGGAAGAAACATTTAGGTTGAAAAACGAGTCACCGGAGTATTTTCGATGTAAAAAATCCAAAAAATCGCTTTTCGAGAAAAACTCATCTTAAGTCAGTTTTACGGAAATTTTTGTAATACTAGTCAGTGGCTTAGAGTTTATTATTTGTAATACAACGTAGCGAATGTTCTGCAATATACATTTTCGATGTTCAAAATTTTCGTATCTTCAGCGCTGCCTACTATTTAGATTAAGGTGTGCCAAAAATGAAACATATCAATGTTAGTCTTACGCCAGATTTAGGGCTCATTTGATACCCAAAATCCAAATTTTAGGCTCTGCATTTTTTTAATGCATGGTTTGCTACATTTGATTTTTTCTTTCCCAGAAATTGAGGAATTGTTTAAGGCTATCGCATGACCCCGGCACATTTTTTCAACAAACAACCCCTATCATAGAAAAACTATTCAAAAAAATAAATATGCACTAATCATTGAAGTTAGTACATCAGAATTAAGGGCTCTTTTTAGGCTCTCCAACGCACCAAAAATAAATTTTCCAAACCCATCCCTTAACATTGAAAGACTACCCCTTACCAAAAAGTACTGATAAAGTTTGAAAAAAAGTATTGCAAAAATCATTAATTAATTTATATTAACAGTTAGTCCACCAAAAATGTTTTTATTCCAATTTTTCGATTTCAAACGCTTCTAACACTAGAAAAATACTGTCCTAAATAAAATTTCAGAAATAAACGTTTTATTACTATTTTTAAGTTTACAGAAGAAATTCTTTAGTCTGTGATCAAACATTATTAAAAGAAGTGAGCAAAACAAAGTAAGACGTTTTTTCGTTGTGAAAATATTGAAACAGAGTCAAAACATACTTTTTACACGAATACTGATAGTATTGTTTCTTTTACATACAAATAAGGTAAATACAGAGTATCTTTAAAAGATTCTATAATGCAGCATGTGACTAAGATGCTTTGCATATTTTCTTGCTTATTGATATCAAGGAACAAAATCATATGAGATCAAACAAATTCATTTTAGGATTATAAATATTTGAAAATATTTAGGAGCAAAGGCCTTGACAGAATTGTCTAAGCTGGGACATTCTCACAGTTAAGACATTCGACAAGAGTTTTGGCTTGGTACTTCTAGTGTTAATTTTTAATTGTCTAAGTCACATGAACGAAAAAGAAAAACAAGAAACAAATCAGAATCACGCAGTGAGATGGCAAAGTATCATATTTTGGAATCGTTAAAATAACATATTACACAGCTTAAATAAAAATGTTACAAGTGTGAATAAAGCGTAATTAAAAGGTGATTAGGTGTTGACAGAGGTTTTTAAGCTATAATTTATCATTCATTTAAAAGATGATGTGAAAATTATATCAATATTAAAAAAATTTAATTAAAAAAATTATGCGGATAAGAGAAGCATTCTTATGAAAAGTTAAGAAAAATAGGGATATGAGTAGCTTCAGCAGAAAAAAATAAGAGAATTCAGGCCTAGGAGGAATGAAAGAATAGAAGCAGGGATAGAAAAAAAATAGAGGAAAAATCACTTCGAAAATCTGTTACAAGCAGATAAAGGATCGTTTAGAAATAACCAGAATTTGGATGGGGATAATCAGGAAACTGTAAGGGCAAGCGAGGAGGAAAATCTAGAAAAATGACAGAAAGATACAGAAAACATAATAAAAACTGTAGTGGATGTACTGAATAACGAGATAATACGTATTAGAAGAGATTGTCAAATATATGAAGAAAATAAAAAGGAGAGGATGGAATAGCAGTAGAGTTTGCCAAAGGAGTTCTATCAATTGGGGGGATGAGGAATTTCATCATATTATTAATCGGTTCTGGCATTCTAGTCTAATAGCTAATGGCTGGAAAAAAGTAATCATATAACCAATATCAAAAGGGGTGGGGAGGACACTGGAAATTTTAGAGGCTTTTCATTATTAGATGTAGGGGGCAGAATTTTAGCATCAGTGATAGATGAGAAAGTTAAGGAATGGTTGGAGGGTAATGGTTTGTATAAAGAGGCACAGACAGACTTCAGAAAGAAGATATCAACTAGAGACCATATCTTTGTGCTAAATTCAATCATTAATAATAAATTTGAAAGGAAAAGCAGAAAGAATCAATCAGGTGATCACGGGATACGACTAGGATGCAATAGGAAAATTCACGTATTGCAGGGGAAATATTTAAGTGGTGTGGATAGTTCCAAGTATCTTGGTTTCTTTATTTTCTGCAGGCTAGATTTGTTGAAATGGGCACGGCCTTGACAGGAATACTCTAGGTTATATTTATAGAAAAGAGGCATGGAGAAGTAGCCTGGAGGTTGAGGCAAAAGACAGACCAGAAAAATATTTCCCAGAAATATTAAAAGTGGAAGAAAGTAGCCTCTCAAATATTTGTCTCGAAGATGAATTAAGGTCGATAGGTAAGAACAACTCCTCGAAAGGGTGATCCAATTCTTCGCCACCAGCGCACTGGTACCCCTCTGATCTTTTCCCTACTCAGTAAAACCTATATTCATGAAGTAATTCATGCTATGAACTAATAATAACCTTTTCTCAAAGAGACCATTTTATTGATGAACGATGAGTAACATCTTTAAATGCAATAAAAGTTGTAAAACCATAGTTTCTTCGAGCTAGCTCCTACACTTTCGATTTTTACCCCTTGACGATAAATCACTTTACAAATCTTGATTTTCGAAATAAAAGTCAGAATCTTGGCATTAAAAATCAATAAATTTGATTACCTGCAATCATGTCAGGAAACCATATTGTTTACTTTATCGCTCATGCCCTACTTTTATAATTAACAGGCGTCCCTGTCAATATTGCCATCGCTAAATCAGTAACCACTATAACGGAACCTGTTAACACCGTCATTTCAACATCTTACAAAAAAGTTTGCGACTTGAAAGGCGTTTTCGATGATGAAAAAGCATATGCATTTTATTCTATCAAAGTGGCCGGCGAAATTAACACCAAATTAGCGGATCACAAATCAAAAGCAAGCGCACTTTTAACACCGATGTGCCGAGAAGATAGCAAACTTAAATCATCCGTGGAAAGTTTGATAAAAAAAGCTTGCGATTCGACAGCACCACAATCAGAAATTGTACAACGAATTATTGACCGGACTTGTAAAGACACGGTTCCCAGATTGTAAGTTTCCTGACAATTCTATCTCCACCTATAGACTCAAAACTTTGGATATTTTATCTTTAAAGTTAAAATTTACTTTTGGAATGAACTTTCAATTACAACCCAGTTATTTTCTAGGCTTAAGAGCTGGTGGATACATAAGAACGCAGAGGTGGATAATTAACAATTCAGACAAAGGATGCGGACTTGGTGAGGTTCTAGCCAGTATGGATGGAACTTGAGGTAGCGACTATAGCGACTCCAAAAATGATAGTGCATATATATCTATTTCTGTAAAATTAAAATAATGCAGCAAAGAAAATATTGTTTGCATTTACTTAAACATTGTTTTTAGAATATAGCTTTAGGAAGATAGCAATGTGACTTTAATAATAGTTTATATTTTTCGAGCCGTATTCCTTTAAAATGTAACTTTCGAAATATATACATATAGAATAATTCTATAAACTTTCAAGTGTTCATTGATAATAGTAAAATGTAAATCAATTCAGAAAAATAAAAGTTTGGAACTATATGTGTGTTTCCTTTCAAAAATCCCATGATGAGCAAACTAGCAGTTATTACCTATACTAATCCACGACTTTATTTATTTATGAATGGAAATTCTTTAGTTTAAATTCAAATAAATATTGCCATAATGTTAGACATATTATAAAAAGTTTGACTTGAAAATTAAAATTAAATTTTTTTCAGGAATAATGAGACAAATTAGATTTTCTATTTGTCGAAATTAAATTAAAAGGTCTCACGTTATCCAAAAAGTTCTTAACTGAGCAAAGAATTTTATTTCTGAAATGATTTTCGTCGGTCGTTTTCTTTTGTATGACGAGATGCTTGTGGAAAAAATTATAGCAATATTTTTATACATAGTCTTTATCCTTATATTAGATAAAAATGAATTAAAAGATTGTACATTTAAACATTTTTTCTTAAAAATATTCCAAGACGAATAATAAAAAATTATAATTTTCACAGTTAGAAAATTTCAACTTTTCAACTCAAACAATTTCTAATTTATCAATTGTAAATTTGAGTTCTTCAAATACCTATTAAGAATTTTGTGTTAAAGTTCTAAAAACGTAACTACTAGAAATTTAACCATATTTTTCTGTGGTGGAAAAACTAAACGATTTTCAGAGTGAAAGTTATCAATTTTATAGTCAAAGATTCTACCACACGATAAAAAGACATACGAAGTCGCTTACAGATGCATTTTTAAATTCGATGAAAATTTCAAATGTGAGATACATGCTTTTCAAAAAGTTCAGAAAATATAAAAATTAATTTTTCTAACATATCAACAACCTTCAATCGACACTTTTAGCAGATATCAAATGTATTTTGAAAATAATGCAATGCAACTTTTTTATTTGACTGAAATAGAAAAATTCAGATCATTTTCAAAATAAGGTATTTTTTTAAAGAGATCGACAAGTTATGATTGCGATTTTTAGTACATGTCAATAAGATTTATTAGTGACTTTAATGACATTTTTCGATAGAACACAACGATACAAGGTTATAGGATTTTTACAGTTTTCAAAATACACCAAAAAAGAACTTTTAGCAAATCCACTTTAAGCGAAATTTAAACAATTATTAATGATTTTTATCATCTTCAAAATTTGTACGATTCTCATTTGAAATTAAAAAGTTTTCCATGTATGGTTCTAAAATAGTTTAATTTTTTTTACCAAAAGCTCAATTCTCTTAATCTCGTTTTTACTTTTTTTAATTCCCCATGCAGAACGCTAAAAATTCTAAAATGTACAATTTGTTCAGATCTATAAGAGGTGTTTAATTTTAAATTGCACAATGTTTAAGCGGGCTTCTGATTTTATATTGTACTGTACATACATTTCGCAGAACAAGAAATGAAAAATTATTCAGTTTTAAGGCTGGGAACATTTTAGGTAAAAAAATGTTCTCTTCTGCATGCTTCGATGTACAAATTTTTCAAATGGAAAGTTTCTGCATCAAAATTGTTTACTTTTGTATGGCTTTAACGTTCAAAAACAATAAAATTGTGAATGATTCATGTTTGGACATTTTATATAGTTTTTGAAACTTCAAATTATAATTTATTTCATTTTTAAGGCTACTGTCTTGAAACAATTTTTTGAGGGAACAGTTGATTTATTTTAACCTGAAACCTAAATATGTTATTTTCTAAGCAGAAATCATTAAATAAATGTCAAGAGTTTAACTGAAATTATTTCTGTGACTAACCACAGAATCCGAATCAAAAACACATCGGAAAGGCCCCTTTTGTTTATTTAACTCAGAATTATAATTATTTTCAAAAATTCCCCGTTCAAAGTCAAAATTGTATTTCTTTTGGAATGTTCTAAGAAAAAATAATACTTCATTATACTGCTTTTTGAAATCCTGGTATAACTGGTCAAAATAATGCATACATTTTTAGTTGAAAATAGTTTTACTAAAGTAATAAACTGTTTTTAACTTGGGTGGCTTTTTCGTAAATTATGAGTATTTGTACACTTTTGACGTAGGTGAAGAAGTATTAATGAATCTGCAAGAATGGGAAAAGTTATAATTATTATTAGTTCAATTTACTACATAATTTACTGGAGCTGTGTTACTAAATTGATTATTCCTCTCCACCGGAATATGTACATAAATGAATAACAATCTTATTCGACAGGAGAAATCAAATGTACGAAATATTGTATTATTACTAGCTATTCTTTAAACCTTAAATAAACTTAAATAAGACTAGTCACAAATTAAATTTCTGTTTATTCTCGTCCACGCTCCGTGAATGTGAAAGAAGACAAACAATTTTATATTCTACCTACTATATACGTTGTTAGTTGACAAAAATGAAAATTTCCCATACCATGTAGCTTGAATTCTATTTAATGAGACTTTCGATATTTATCAATTGTATTCAATCATGTGACCAGTCACAGGGGTGCCTTCACGCCCCCTCCCAAATATTCGTTAATCGTAATTCTTAATACCCGTCAAAACCCAAAAATGAAAAAATAGTTCTTAAATCATGTGATGAGCTTACTCTAAAAATACCTGATAGACCCTTCAATATGCTTGAGATATGTTTTTTAAGAAACGAATAAAAAAAATTTCGGTAATGGTAATTTTCTTTTTACGGGTGTCGACAATTTTTTTACCAATACCGAAAAGATATAAACTTCGTTAAAAATAATCTCCCTAATGCTTCTGCACCCGCTGAAATACAGCGAAAATTCGATATAGCATAATAACAATCACCTGATTAAATTTATACAATTTTGAGCATTGTTTCAAAATTATACTTGCTTTGAATTTGAAATAGTACACATTTTTAAATAGGATAAGACAATGCCAACAATTTAGGAAGGGATGAATCAAGAATTGGTTTCTCTAATAAAATATATAAAACAAGAAATAGAAATTTTAGTCCTTTTCTTTAATATATTACAAAGTATTACAAATATAATGTCCAATCCCTATCACATATATCAATTATATTATATAATAATCATTTGCAATATCACAAATATTTATTCAAAATACACTTTTGGCGGGCCTATTCATATAACGGATTTTAAAAGAACTATTTGAAGTTGTATATATTTAATCTAGCTCAGGTTGCGTTTTCAAAAATTGCTTGGCATTCCACCAGATCCACAATTTTTATTTCTGTAATTTACTCATTTGTTCAGAATTAGGAACAGAATTTCGAAAAATGTTTGTTATATGACAAATGTTTAATATATTCTTCTATTGATAAATGTGAATCTTATTGATGGTTATATTTTCATTTTTCGTAATATATGAAAGGCAAGGAGGTTTCATAGCAATTTATATTTTTTGAGCTATACTCCTTTTAAATTCAACATTCAAAATGTAAGTATCTTCCTAAAATAATTTAAAAAATCGAAATTTTTAACGATAAGAGTGAAAATGTAAATAATTTATGAATAATAAAAGTTACGAATTTTACAAATTCTATCTTAATGTGTTCGAAACTCATTTAATCGAAATGTGTAGGCCGCAGGTGGTGACAAGCTTTACTGTCATACATTGCTTTTGTATTTTATCCTTATCTTGAATTTTGTTTTCTAATATCGATATAATAATAAAAATTCCTAATGTCATCTGCTTTATTTGTCGAATTCGAAAAAAAGTATTTTTATGCTAATTTTTGTTTAATGTACACCTTATCTTATCTGATGACGTGAATATCAACATTGACAAACGAAAATTGTTTCTCATGCTTATTGTTAGAAAAATATGTGTAATAATTAAACCTGTTTGACAAACAGAGATTTCTGTTCAAAACGAAACTAAATACAAAATAAAGTCGTAATCCGTGTCCTTTAATTTATTCTGCAATACAAATTATATTAATAATCTATAATTATTCTCAAAATTTATTACAAAATATGAAGTTTGCGGAAAAGGGATCTAAGTAATTTTTTAAACGTCCGCTGATAAAACAAAAAGCTGAAAATAAATCCAACCACGTGAAAGGACAATAATTTCTCAAATTAAAAAATATAATAATGAAGCAGAACACCCGTCAGTAAAGAAAAATACCAGCTGGTGAAAAAAAGTTATGCTTCAATTTTTAAAATTGATCCTTCAACTTTGTTTTTCCAACTCAACGTAAAAAAGAAGTCAAATTTAATTAATTCTAAATAATAACGTTCATTTCTTCTTTGCTTCAAAGAAATGTTTTTTTATACAATTTCTTCAATAAAAGATAAGTGATCTCTGTTATGGTTATTGCGAATATTATTGCATATTTAGTAATGGTTCAGTTTTCTATTTTTTGTTGTTTAATTTTGAACAAAGCAACTCTTTTTATGATTTCGAGATCTTCAGATATTAGAACACAAAAACTACATAATTTTTTTATTCAGATTATTTATACTTTAGACTTAGGGAATTTCAAATTCTTTTGCCTAAAATATTTGAAAAGTATTAATCTGCAAAGCTTCAAAATTTAAGCAATTTATGAAACTCTTATGTATTTTTTTTCACATTATGTATAATTTTTCTGCCAGGGGAATAAAGGAATAAAGTACAAATGTACTTTATTCAGAAACTTTCTGTTTTAGTTTTTGGTATTTTTTTATGAAACTTGAAATTTTCAAATGTAGTTTTTTATTTCATTACAAATACGATAACTTTTTAATTTTTGGCCGCCATGTTGGATCACATTCTGCCACCAATCCAATAAATGTCGTAAAACCATAGTTTCTTCGAGCTAGCTCCTACATTTTCGATTTTTTTTCTATTTGGCGGTGATCGTTTTACAAATCATGACTTTCACAATAAAAGACAGAACTTTTGTCATCAAAAAGCAATAAATTTTATTACCTGTCATCATGTTACGAAATCATATTAGTTATTTTATCGCTTATGCTCTAATTTTACAATTAACAGGTTTAGCTGGCAAAATGTTAGGCACTGAATTAGGAACCACACGGTAAACTCCGATGTGACGAGAAAACATCAAACTTAGACCAATGGTGGAAAGTTTGATAACCAAAGTCTGTGATTCGAAAGCACCACAAACAAAAATTGTACAACAAACTATTAACCAAACTTGTAGTAGTTTGGTTCCCGCAGTGTATGTTTCGTGCCAATTCTATCTGTACATATATAATAAAAACTTTGGATATTTCATTTTTAAATTTAGACTTTACTTTTTTATGTAAATTTTTTATTAACATTCTATTATTTTCTAGGCTTGAGAACTGGGATAAATGTTTATGAATGCAGCTCGATAAGGGTATAGAGAATTGATGAGGACCTAATTGAGTTCTCGACAGTATTGATGAAACTTGAGGCAGCGACCGGCGATTCCAAAAATGATAGTGCTTATATGTTCCTTTTTGTGAAATTAAGACAACAAAATTTGGCACTTAATTGAACATTGTTTTAAGAAAATACAAGATTTATTTATTTTTATTGTAACAATGAGAATTCAGTATTCTGTCATTTGTAAATAGTCTCCTCCACCAGCATGTCGTATTCACAAGTCATTTCTACGCAATGGAAAAATTATATTTACAGACATAAATCTATTTCACATTACATTATTCACATTGAAAATAATTCCTTCACCTCCACCAAATTGCACAAGAGCACCAATTGTTGGCACACTCGAACATTTATTGGCAAGCTAAAAATCTAAATGAATTTATTAAATTTTTTATAAATATTTGAATGCACTGGACTAATAATATTTTGAGTATGCTTAAGAGCCAGGAATTGGCGTGCTTACCAGAGTAGTTATCAATGAAATAATTCGAACAAGAAAAATACATTTTTATTTTATTTCTATTATAGAACAAATGTATGCTTAAATTTAACAAATCCTTCCTTGAACTTCGTTTTTCCAATTCAAAGCAAAAGTACCTTTGAAAGAAGTTAAATCTAGTTTAATTTTGAATAATGACGTTTTTTTTTCTTCGATACAAAGAAATTATTTTATTGATACTACTTCTGTAATATTTGAAAGAAAATTGTATTCATAAAAATTACTGTCAAAAAATTAGGAAAAAATTTATTTGAACTCACTTTTTCAAATCAAGAAAATCATTTCTTTTTCTAGATATATTTACACATTTAACCTATTTTACCTTACTTTATTCACTTTAAGAATAATTTCCTTTGTACTTCTGCTATCACAGAAGTACAACAAAATTCGTTAAAGCAAAATAACAAGCACCTGATTGAATTTATTACATTTTAAATGTTTCTAAATTATAATTGCTTTGTATTTGACATAGTAATAAGTTTTAAGTAGGTTAAGACCAGCAAGTCTTACTGGATAACTGATAAACGCAACATATGTAAAAATGATGTTAGAATCAAATTAATTGAGGCAAAATATGCATACAAAAATTATTTTCCAATAAATTAAAGATGGATGCTAACAAATGGCGGAGAAGGGGGGGCCAGAATTGGTTCTCTGACCCTAGTAGTAATTAATACAATAATTAAAACTAGAAATATACATTTTAGTCCTTTTCTTTTAACATACATATATGTACTACCATTAATAAATATGATCTTTTTGAAAATTATATTCACCATTCTTCGTAATATATGAAAGGAAAGGACTTTTTTTGTTTTGATTCTTTTAATAATACCTACCATTCAGCGAATTTTTTAGACCTAACAATATTGAGATGTGACGTTCTTAAGCCGAATCAAACTTAATTTACTATTTGGCCATTTGAAAAGAGAGTTTAATAGTAGTTCATATTGTTTAGCTAAAGTCCTTTTCAATTCAACCTTGAAAATGTATGCATCTTCCTGGAATAATGTCAAAATTCGAAATTTTTCACTATAAGAGTGAAAATAGGAATAATTTCTGAATAATTAAAGTTACAAGTGTTAAAAATTGAATCTTTATGTGTGAGAAACTCAATGAATCGAAATTAGGAAGCTAAATGTGGTCGCAAGCGTTAATTTCATATACATTGCTCATATATTTTAACCATATATTGAATTTGGTTTGATAATATCGATATATAATAAAAATTCGAATTTCAATAATTTTCAATAATGACGTTTTTTTCTTCTTTGATTTAATGAAATCATTTGTTTGATCCTATTTTTGTAATTTAAAAGATAATTTGATTCATACATGGGTCACTATGAAACTTTCTGGAATGAGACAAGTCTGTTTTTTCATCGTCCTATTTATGATTTGGAACTTTCTCCGTTAAAAATGTAATCGAATTGGTTCGGTGCCTCTCAAAAAACTTTGTGAGGCTCAAATTTTGATAACAACTATATAAATTTTCGACATGAGTGTTAAATCCTTACCTTAAGTAACCTTTTATTAGTTACATGTTTGACTCGAAAATGTCTATTTTTTGACACTACGTAATTTTTAATGACAGAAGTGGAAACTTTCCTGACGAAGGCCCTCAGTTTGAGCCGAAACGTTGAAAATAAAAACGATTTTTGAACAACTATAATCGTTTTCTTATGTTTGTATTTATTGGACCGTAAGACCGAAGAAAGAAAAGCTTTTAAAATTTTAGTTTTAACTTTATTAAATTCTGGATAAATATTTGATTGCAATGGATAACTGATATATACAATATAGTTAAATGTTTGTCATAAGGACAACCGCAGGATTTCGCCGGGAGCAGGTGCTAATCTTAAAAATTGCACCCGCTCCCAGCGAAACCTTAAAATCTTCCGGATTCAATTTTGGAAATATTTTGAAATAATTTTCAATTTTATCTTAAAATTAATTTTTCAAAATTAAAAAATCATTTTTTGAAATTTTTTCAAAACTTCTTAATATCATTTAAAGTGTTTCGAATTATTCATAATTTTTTTGTTAACTGAAAAATTTGAAAAGTTGCTTCAAAATCTTCCATATTCTTTTCCGATAATTTTGGAAATCTTTTGAAATCTTTAAAAGAAAACTTTTATTCTCTTGAAACCTTTCAAAATTACTAAAAAGCATTTTTTTTAAATCTTCCAAAATCTTCATTTTGTTTTGAATTTCTTGAAATCCATCCAGGTTTCAAATTATTTTTCAAATTTTCTCAAAACTCCTCAATATCTTTTTGAATAAGTAGAATTTTTCCAAATTTTTTTTCAAAATTCTGCAAAATGAAAAAATTGCCTCAACATCTTTCAGAAACTTTTCTGAAAATTTTTGAAATGTCTTGAAATGTTAAAAAACGTTGGTAAATTTAATCTTCTAATACATTTTTCTGAGTAACAGTTATTTCAGTATTTCCAAGAATCTTCAAAAGAACAATTTTTCATTCTCTTGAAACCTGTCGAAACTCTTAAAAAGTTTTTTTTTTTAAACTTCAAAGATCTTTATTTTGTTTTCAATTCCTTGAAATTATTTCAGATCAAAATGTTTTCTCAAATGCTGCTAAAAATTCAAAAAATTGCTTTCAAATCTTCCAAATTCTTTTTCGACAATTTTCGAAGTATTTAAAATTTTTTTAAATTTCATCTTAAAATTAATTTTTCTAAATTAAATATCATTTAAATTTTTCCAGGAATCTGAACATAACTTTTTTATTCCCTTGAAATCTTTCAAAATTTTTTAAAGTCTTTAAAAATCCACATTTTATTTTTATATTTTTTGCTATGGGTCATAGTTTCAAATTATTCTTGAAATTTTTTTAATATCTTTCAAACTGATTCGAATTTTTCATTAAATTCAAAAAAGAATGCTTTAGGATCTTTCAGATTCTTTTTCAGCAATTTTGGAAATATTTTAAATTGTTTAGAAATCTGGTTCAATTTTATCTTAAAATTAATTTGTCAAAATTAAAAATCATTTAAATTTTTCCAGGAATCTTGGAAAAACTTGGTTATTCTATTGAAACCATTCAAAATTCCTAAGACCCTACTTTTTCGAAATTTTCATAATCTTTATTCCGTTTTAAATGCTTTAAAATCGTTTTAAATTCATTGGAATCTTGTCTTAATTATGCTTGAACCTTTTCATAACTTCTTTATATTTCTTGAATAAACTCGATTTTTTGTTATTTGGTAATCGTGCGAAGAATCTTCTACTTTCTAATATCTTTTGAAGTGATTCGAATTTTTCATAATTTTTTTTCAACTCAAAAATAAAAATAATGGCTTTAAAATCTTCCACATAATTTTTCGACAAATTTGAAAATCTTTTCAAATTTTCAAAAGAAAACTGTTATACTCTTAAAACTTTTCAAAATTCCTAGAAAGCATCTTTTTTCGAAATCATGAAAAATCTACACTTTGTTTTAAATTTCTTGAAATCGTTCCCAGGTTTAAATTATTTTTGAAATTTTTCCAAAATTTCGTCATATCTTTTAAAATGAGTAGCATTTTTAATTGAAAAAGTTTCGATTCTGCAAAATGAAAAAATTGCCTTAAGATCTTCCACATACTTTTCTGACAATTTCGGAAATCTTTCGAAATGTTTTAAAATCTTGTTCAATTTTATGTAGAAAAGTTTTTCATTCTCTTAAAACCTTTCATTCTCAAAAAGATTCTAAATTTTTTCTTGGAATTCTTTAAAAATAGATTTTTTTCAAATTTTATAAAAAATCGACATTTTGTTTTAAATTTTATGAAATCTTTGCGAAAAATATAATATTTCTCAAATAAACACGAATTTCTTGTAAAATGTTGTAAACGTACAGAACTAAAGAATTTTGCTTCAAAATTTTCTTAATTCTAAAGCAAAGAAAAATGGAAAAGTCCGTTTTTATAATATAAAAAGCACAAAATTTCACATTTTTGATATTTTTCCCTTAAAATGATGTATACTGCTGGTCAACCTACATGGCTGATCGAAAATGTCTTATACTATTTGAAATCTCTTATGGATGAAAAATAATAGTGGAAATCAGTATAAGTAATTAAAAGCCGGGTACATGAGACAGTTAGTAGTGTAAGTAAAGTTCACTCAGACGATTCTTGACACTAATTTACTATCACGACTCTTTCAAGTATTGGCTGACTTAAATTTACTTTCACTGCTTAATATCCTCATTGTCTGGCTTAAAATGACTTATACTACTTGTCACCATCGATTTATGATTTAAAATAAATTACAAATTTCGAAATCTCTTATGGTTGAGAAATAATTCATGCACAAGGTTGAAAGTATTATAAATCATTGCAAGTCAAGCATATTGGTCCTCAAGTAGTATAAGTACATCTAACTCAGACAATTGTTGTCATAATCACAAATCTTTCAAGAATGGGCTGACTCCATAATTGGGACATGTTTCATGATAGGTACCTTTTATATATTCAGTGTGTTACATTAGTCTTTTTTGGTGTCCCCCAGCCTACAACAAAAGGCGATAAATCGCAACTGTTTTATCACCCTATAGCTCATATTCCTTTGATAAACACGCAACTTGCACTCCCTTTACTCGTATGTATGATACGTGTATGAACATTGATTTAAAAGCACCTCCCAGAACATTTACATGCATGGCACATCTCGTTGGCACGGGGGATGTTGTGGTGTCTGTTATTCATAAGCAGACCGGAAGATGCGACTAGGGAGTGGGACAGGCGTGAGGGATGTTATACCCTAGTTACACTCTGCATTGAGACAGACCTATATTGAGGTCAGATTTACAAGTAAATCATATCTGATCTTATTCAAGAACGTCTTATTCCAGAAACTTAACAGCCGTCCTTGAATCATCAAAATTTAAGACAGTTTAATCATACATCCGTTAGATCGAAGAGTATTCAACTGTAACTCTTCAAAATACCTTCGTGGAATCGATTCTCATAATTATGACAAAAAATTCCTGACTTATTTATCACTCACATTAGATTTCAAGTAGAATAGGTCATTTGAAGCCAGCCACATATTTTGACAAGTAGTAAAAGTCATTACAAGATGGCCAAGTGGGACGTCAAGTAGTGGAAGTAAATTTCAGTCAGCCAATTCACATTTTTTCCTAGAATCTGAAAGATTTTAAGGTCATTTTTTCAGTTTTTCAGGACGTTCAAAAAATTTTAGAAAAATTCAAGTTTCAAGATAATGAAATTATTATTATATACGTGGAAAATTTTTAAATAATTATTTTCAAACAAATTTTCAAGAGAATATTTAAAAAGATTTTTAAACAAATTTTGATGTGTAAATTAATGCTTCTAGCTCGAAATTGCATAAAATGACATAATTTTGAAAATTTTTACATTTCTTTATTCATTCTTCAATGCATAGCATTGAAAATGCCAGCGTGGATTTTGCATTTTTTCGAATTTTATCCGTATATTAGATAGAAGTTAAAATTTTGCAGTTTAAAGACTCTTGATTAAAAAAGCTTCAATTTTGAATGTTTAAAATTCAAAAGTATTCCACATTGAGTGTCTGAATTTTCAATTTTTTCTCAATTGTTCAAATTTTATTTGCAGTCGAAAAGTTGTTCTTTTTCGACCCAGTATGACAATTATTGCTATATATTTGAAACAAAAACTTTAAGCCTAATGTTTTTGATTTCTGCACTTTTTTATATAAATTTTTTCACGAGGGCAGTAATTAAACTATTAAATAATTTTCTTCAAACCGAATCACTTACTCTTTTGCTTTAATTTACAAACGAGCTTCAAACTTTTATTAATTTGTGGGGAAAAAAACTATCGCTCATTTATGAAAGTTAAATTTTCAAATACGAAAAATGATTTCAATTCTAAATAAAAAACAGCTGAATTCAATCAAAAAAGGTAAACTTTCAAGCAAAGCTGGGTAGTTTTCAATTATGAAATACTTTTCAGTCAACAGGGAAAACAAAATTAAAACAAACTGTGGAATTTTCAAGGAACAATATGAATTTTCAACCAAGACGATTAATTTTCTACCAAAAAGGACAAATATTCAACAAACCACATGAAGTTATTATTAAAGGCGATAAAAAAAAAACATTTTGATGTGCAAAGTCATCCATGTTTAGAAATTTGTATGTATATATCCTTAAAATTAAAGAGTTTCCAATTGAATCGTAAATCGTTGAAATTAAAGACTTTTCAGCTTCGACAATTAACAATTTACAATTTTGTAATTTCGATGCTTTGCATTATAAAGTTCTTCACTGTAGAATATTTATAATTGAAAACTTGATTTTTCATTTTGAAATTTATCAAAATCTGAAGATTTTTACTCATATATTTAAAATTGAAGAAATTTCAAGCCATATCTCTTGACGATTATTGAATAATGCGGTTTTAATTTGTTCTTTTCCTTCATGAATAAAACTTACTTGTTTGAAAATTTAACGTTTTGATGAAAATTCGTACTTTTTGGTGGAAAATTAATCTTCTCGGTTGAAAAATAATCTTGGTGGTCGAAAATTCAACTTTTTGTTTAAAAATGCATTCTTTTTGTTCAAAGGTTTATGATTTCATTTAACAATTCAACTTTTGAGATAAAAACTAAAAAAAATGTCTTGGTAAAATATATTATTGTTTGAATCATTTCAGGTCATGTCTCTTGTGATAATTTTATATCTTTGGTTAAAAATCCAGATATTTTTGGTTGCAATTCAATTTTTTTGTTGTTGCAAAGTCAAATTAAATATTTTAAGTTGAAACTTAAACAATTTGTTTAAGATTCTCTCTCTCTCTCTTTTGGTTAAAAAGTCTTTCTTGGTTGAAAATTCCACTCTTTTGATGAATTATTATTTTATTTAAAAACTTAACTCTTTCAATGAAAATCTCAATATTTTAGTGAAAATGTTGTTCTTGGTTGAAACTTAGTAAATTAACATAACAGGTCAGGGGCTGTCCATAAACTCTTTTACATTTTTTTTAAGAATTCTTTTTTTTTACCCTATTTTTAAGAAACTTTGCCTTTTCCTCGTTTTTTCTTTGCTTGCATTCGAACTGCGATGATAGAACCGAACAAAAAATCCAACCATTCTTGGTATAAAGTTTTTTTTCTTCATGGAAAAAGTACAATTAACTGAAACCCTTTTCACCAGGTGTCCTTTCCATTGTTCTTTATAATCATCGAAGTTTAGGAAATTTTATTTATACATTCGTAGATTTGAGGAATCTTCAATTGTAACTCTTCAAATTACCTTCATGGAATTGACTATCATAATTATAACAAAAAATTCTGCAAGCTGTTTTTTGCCATGCCAAACTGCTTCCTACCCCTTATTTCTGACTTATTTCTCAATTACTTGAGATTTCAAGTAGAATAGGAAATTTAGAGTCAGCCATGTGTATTGACAAGTAGTACAAGTCATTTAAGAATGGCCAAGTGTGATGTCAAGTAGTGGAAGTAAATATCAGTCAGCCAATTCTTGATGGATTTGTGATGGTGACAACAATTATCTGAGAGAAATGTACTTATACTACTATAAGTAGACTACTACAAGTAGACAAATATACAACCAATTATATGAATGCACAACCAAAACAGATTATTTTAAAATTTTAATCAATTTGTTGAAAATTCGCTTTTTTTGTGTGTAAAATTAATATTTTTAGCTAAAAGTTCGTCGTTTTTGTTAACTTAAACTGTTTTTTATTTGAAATTCAAATTTTTTTTTCTTAAAATATTACCTATTACATGTTTCTTTCATCATTTTGGTAGAAAATTCAACTATCTGGTCATAAATAAAAAATTTTGTTAAAAATTTATATATTTTTAGGAAGCACATGAACTTTTCTGTTGAAAATTCTTGTTTTGTTCAAAAGTAAACAGCTGTTGTAGAAAATGAAACTATATGGTCGAGAATTGAATGATTTATTCTACAGTTTAGATAATTTGTTGGAAATTCTTTTTGTGTGTGTGAAATTAATTTTTTTATCTGAAAATGTATCGTATTTTTTTCACTCAACTGTTTCTTATTGAAATTTTATCGGTTGAAGTTTCTACTCTGTGGTTAAAAATTTGTATTCTAATGGCTTTTGTTTTATTTTTTGGGAAAAACTGATATTTGTATTTGACTTGTCCACTTTTGGTTAAAAATGCGCATATTTCTCTTTAAAAATCAACCATTTGGATGAAAATTCATGTAGTTTATTAAAAATTCGTCTGTTTTGGTTGAAACTCAATTTCGAGGCTTCAGAATTAATCTTTTTGGTTGAAAATTTAAAAAATGTATAAAAATTCTTTTTTATTTTCTTGAAAATTGATCCTTTTAGTTGAAAATTTAACTATGTGTTTGAAAATGGACTTTTTTTAGAAAATATTTCTTCTTGTCTTTATTTATTCATTTTGGTTGAAAATTTATTTCTTTGGTTAAATTTCTTTTTTGGTTGGGATATCAAATATTCAATTTTTTTGTAAAAATTATTATTTTTTGGCTAAAAGTTATACTACTTTGTTAAAAAGTAATTTTGTTGGTTGAAGATTCATTACTTCACTTGAAAATTTATCTCTATGGCTGAAAATTCAACTATTCTATTGAAAATTTAGCTTCTTTTTATTACAAATTAATTTTTGTAACGGAAAATAACTCTTCCATTTTTGGTTGAAAATTTTTTTACTTTCAGTTGAACATTCACTTTTTTTGTCGTTTAGAACAATTCTTTTGGGAAAATGTTTGAACTAGTGAATTATAATTTAACGTTCATTAATTTTGAAAATAATCTAGTAACTTTAAAATATATTTAGAAGTTTTGAAAAGGTTCCCAAATAATTTAAAACGTAAAAAGATTTCAAAAGATTTGAAACACAATGTAGATTTCGGATGATTTTTACACAAAAAATTTATAAGCTTTTGGCATTTCGAAAGGTTCTTAATGAATACAAAATTATTATTATGTCCTGGAAATTTTCAAATTATTATTTTCAAACAAATTTTTAAGAGAATATTTAAAAAGATTTGATAACAAATTTTAACGTATGAATAATTATTTCTAGCTTGAAGTTGCTTAAAATGATATAATTTTGAAAATGTGTAAAAAATTGTATTCATTCTTCAATTTATAGCACTGAAAATGATAGCGAGGACTTCCATTTTTTTTAACCTTTACCTGTATAATGTATAAAAGTTAAAATTTAGCATTTTCACGACTTTTAATAAAAAAGCTTCAATTTTAAAAGTTGAAAATTCACAAGTATTCCACTTTGAGTGGTTTAATTTGCGGTTTAGTTTTTATAACCTCAAATGAAATTTCTGAATCACATTATATTTCAAGTAGAATATGCCATTTAATGCCAGCCACATCTGTTGACAAGTAGTGCAAGTCATTTTAAGGTGGGCAAGTGGGATGTAAAGTAGAGGAATATTAAAAATCGTCAAAAATTGAAAATGTATATTTCTGCATCTTTAAAATTCAAGAGATTTCAATTATCAATCTCCCAAATTGATTAATTTAAAATTGACATTTTCTACTACACCGAATTTCAGTTCTTTGAATTGTAAATCTTTTAAAATTGCACATTTTTTTTAATAATATAATTGAATATTAAAAAAATTTCAAAATTAAACATTCCGCAAATTTGAAGATGTACTTTTGAAAATTCTTCAATTTTGAAAACTTTAAATGGGAAACTTGTCCCTTGATTTTCAGAATCATCTAAATTTAAGCACTTTTATTCATAAATCCCTAAAATTGAAAATGATAAAAATATAGAATTGCCAATTATTCAATTTTCAAGGTTTCTATATAAAATTTTTTAATTCTAAAGTTCAGAAGATTTACAATTGAAAAATCTTGAATTTCAAAGATGTATGAATAGAAATTCTTAAATATTGACGATTTTAAATATCGAAAGTCGAGTTTTTAAATCTGAATCTTCCAAATAAATACAAATTTTTAATCTAAGTAATCAAAATAACATTCATTTTATTCTGAAACTTAATACTATAACCTTTTTCCGATACATTTTCGAAATGGAACGCTTTCAAATTGTGAAGTTTTACAACTCAAATTTTTCCCATTTTTTTCTGATCTGTAATTTTAAAAAGTTAGAATTGCAAATTTTAGAGTTACAAAAATAAAAAGTTGCAAAAAATGATATAATTTTTAATCTTTTATATCGCATTTTTGTCAGCTTGAACATTTTTTTGAATAGTTCAATTTCGATCATTTAAAATTGAAGATTTCTTCATTTTAAAGATTTGAAATTTCAAATTCTTCAATTTGGAAGATTTATGATTGAAATCTCTTGAATTTTGAAGATGCTCAAATAGAAATTCTTAAATTTTGATGATTTTTAATATTAAAAGTCAAGTTTTCCATTATAAATCTTTAAAATTAAAGAAATTTCTACTTCAAGCAATTAAAATTACTGTTTTTTAATTGTAAACTTTGATACTGTAACTTTTTGTTCTAAATTTTCGAAATTAAAAACGTTTCAATATTAAAGAGTTACATTTGAAATTTTCACAGATTTGAAAAGTTTAAATTGAAAACTCTTCTTTTTTGAAAATGTATAAATGAATATACAATATTAATGTTTAGAATTTCCAAGAGAGACAATTGAAAACTGTTTAATTTTAAGACCTTATGTACAAAAGTTCTTAAATTTGGATGATTTTGAATTGAAATTGAAAATTTACATCTTCGCAGTTGAAGAAATTGCAAAAGGACATCGTCAAACCTGAAGAATATTAAATTATAAAAATTAATAACATTTGATTCAAATGATTAAAAAATCTTCAATTTAAAAAGATCTCCAATTCAAGGGTCTGCAATTTTGAAGAGTGACAGTTGCAAATTTTTCCATTTGGAAAATTTATAATTCAGTTTTTTTCTTATTTTAAAGATGCATAAATAGAAATTCTTCAGTTTTAATGATTTTAAATAATAAAAGTTAATTCTTCAAATCTGAATCTTCCATATTTAAGAAATTTCTAATTTAAGTAATAAAAATTACAGTTTTTCATTGTAAAACCGAATACTATAACATTTTATTGTCAATTTTCGAAAGTCGAAAGTTTTCAGGTTTTGGAATTCACGATTCAAATTCTACCACTTTTTTTATCTGCAATTTTCAAGAGTTACAATTGAAAATGTTTCATTCATGAAAATACAGAATTGAAAATTATTTAATTTTTCAGATTTTTATAATAAAAGTTTGTCAAGTAGAACACTTTTTGAAATAGTTCAATTTCGATCATTTATAAATGAAGATTTCTTCATTTTAGCCATTTACAATTTGGAAGACTTTCAATGGAAATATTTTGAATTTCAAAGATGTATGAATCGAAATGAATTAATTTTGATCATTTTGAATATCAAAAGTTCAGTTTTTAATTCTCAATCTTCCAAGTAGAAGAAATTTTGAATGTAAATCATAAAAATGTCTAAACAAATGTCAACGATTTGAAATTCCAAAATTTTTTAGATTCAAAATTGATGATTCATTAATCTGGTAGATTTGGAGATTAAAATTATATAATTTTGAACGTTTTTTAGAATATAAAGTTTAATTTCTTCCCCTCAAAGTTACAGAATTTTTCAATGTGAGACTTAAAACTTACATGATTTTTAATTGTGAATAATTTTAAAAATTCAAAACTTTTAAATTTTGAATATCTACAATTGACATTTCTACAATTTTGAAGAGTCACAAACGAAAATTCTTGAAGTATGAAACTACAGAATTACAAAAAATTCAATTTTCAAGATTTATATTTTAAAGGTATTTAATTTTTAACGTTCTTTTTTACAGTTCAATTTTGAAGATATAAAATTAAAAATGTTTTAATTCTAAAGATTTGAAATTTTTAAATCTTAAATTTTTAAGGTTTAAAATTGAGGATTCATAAATTTGAAACAATAAGAGATCAAAATAATGTAATTTTGAACGCTTTCAAGAATATGTAGTTCAATTTTTAAGATTCACAGTTCAAATCTCTTCAATTTTAAAGATGTATAAATAAATATTCTTTAATTTTTATTATTCCAAAGATAAAAATTCAAGAGTTTTCAATGATCAAATCTCACAAATTGAAAAAATTTGAAATGTAAATCATAAAAATTGCAGAATTTTCAACTTCATTGAGAATTGAATTGAAATGTAAGAAAAAAATTAAAATTACATACAATTACAAAATTTTCAACTATACAACTCAAAGTTTGCATAGTTTTTTAATGTGAATTTTCAAAATTAAACATTCTTCAATTCTCAAAATATACATTTCAACGTGCTAAAATTTCAAAGAGTTATAATCGAAAACTCTTCAACTTTAAATATGTAAGAATAACAATTCTTGATTTTCATGATTTATTAGAGAGTAAGGAAGTTATGGTAATTTATATATTTTTAAAATCGGTTTTTTATAGTAAAACTTTTTTCATTCTCATAATTTAAAGTTGATGCGAGAATAGAAAAGATGTGTTGATTCGAGACGAATCGATTGACCTATAATACTGATACATTTTATTGAACATTAATAAAGCTATGGTAATATTGATTTTGTTAATTTAAAACTCAACACTCAACGCTTAACGAAATAAAATTTATAATTTAATGAAAAAGAAATGAAAATTAGGACTGTCGTTTGTCTATTATCTGAAAAACTGCAAATGCTTCCTCTATGAGAAGGTTTGGTTACAAATTAATTCATTTCATTAAAAATATCACAATATTTTTGGCTGAAAATTAGTTTTTTTAGAGAAAATTTAAATTTTTCATTTTTTCTTGAAAATTGATCTTCTTCCGTTACAAATTCAGATGTTTGGTTTATGATTTATCTTATTTAGTACAGATTTCAACTTTTTGTTTGAGAATTAGTCATTTTTGGTAGACAATTAATGGTCTTGATTAAAAAATTTTTCTTTTGGTAAAAAATGCATCTACTTGGTTCACTGTTTAACTCTTTTGTTGAAAATGCATTTTTTATTCAGATTCATCATTTTAGTTAAAACTTCATCAAGTTTTGTTGAAAAGTCTATTGTTTGGTTGAAGATTTATTTTTTGTTGTTGATAATTTCACTATTCGCTCGTAAATTCATTTTGTTTTTTCATTTAAAATTCATCTGCATAGTTGAAAGTTGCACTAATTGTTCAAAAATTTATTTTTTCGTAAAATTAAACTCTTTGGTGGAAAATTTGTCATTTTACGTAAAAAATTAATCTGATTTGTTGAAAATTTCTCTTTTTGGTTGAGGATTTAACTATTTTGTTAAGGAGTCGTCTGGTTAAAAATTCGTTGAAAATATTTTTTTCATAAGTTTAAATAACTGAAATTTTAACGATTTCATTTTTGATTGAAACCTGATTTTTTCTATTGGAAATTCTTATTTTCATTTTAAATAAAACAGTAGTGTTTTCGATAAATAATTCTCTTTCGTTCAAATTTAACTATTTGGTTAAAAATTTTCCTTATTTAATTTAAAATTCATCTACTTAGTAGAAAATTAAACTATTTTTGCGAAAATTCATCTTATTGACATAAAAATTAGCTGACTATTTAAGATTTTAAAGTCCTAAACAATTTTTTTAAGAACCCACCTATATTTAATATTATATCTGTTACCATGAAGTAAAATAAGGAAGAAAGATAAATTGTCTGAAATCATGAATTTAGGGGGATGAAATTTGAATAAGTGACTTGTGGATCTTGGAAATTTTCCTCCTGGAAACTATGGCAACCTTTATTCACATCCTCCTCCCCTTGCTATGGCAACCGTGTCACCCTTTGTATAAAGAGCTGGAATTCTTGGAAACTTCTGGAAAGTCAAATTGAACCGGAGAGCTTCAAAAAGTTCTTGTAAAGTGCGAAAATGGAGGCCTTCAGTAGGATCATATTGACCAGAACTGAGCAAAACGAGGTCTGCACACGAAATGACAAAGAAAAACTCATTTTTTTTTACCTTGCTCGATTGACACTTCCGGATGCTCTAAAGTCGAAGACGACTTCCGCCTTGCACGGCTCGATACTGGGCTCTTAAGAGATTATCTTGGGCTTATATATCTCTCAAGCAATTTATCTCTTGGACTTTTTTCTGTCGGAGATAAATCGACTGCTATTTTGATACTGAACGACAAGGGGGAAACACACCTGCTAAATTTTCAGTGCAATCATATTTTCTAGCAACGTCAGGGTTCGGGTCCGAGTTCGGAGAAAATGTAAATTTAATAAATGAAAAATAGATTTATCCTCAAATTAGTAAAAGATTGAAGTTCATTTGTAAATTAAAGTAACTCAGACAATTGTTGTCAACATCACAAATCTCTCAAGGATTGGCTGACTGAAACTTACTTACACTACTTGATATCCCACTTGTCTATCTTAAAATGACTGTACTACTTGTCAATATATGTGGCTGACTTTAAATCACCTATTCTACTATCAATTTCATGTGATTGAGAAATAAATCAGACATTAATAATAATAAATAAATAAATTTGTGTTCGAAATCATCAGAAGTCTACATTGTGTTTTAAGTGTTTTGAGATCTTTTTACGTTTTGCATTATTTGTAAACCTTTTCAAAACTTCTAAATATACTTTAAATTTATTAGATATTTTTTCAAATTATTAAACGTTCAATTATCATTTACTAGCATAAACATTTCTTCAAAAGAATCTTTCTGAAAGGCGAAAGAAGTGAATTTTCAACTAAAAATAAGAATATTTTCAACCAAAAATGGAATAGTTATTTCCCGTTGAAAAAAAATAATTTTCAATAAAGAAAAGCTAAATTTTTAATAGAATAGTTGAAATTTCAGCCAAAGAGATGAATTTTTCAGTAAAGTAATGAATCTCCCACCAAAAAAATTACTTTTCAACAAATAAGTATAACTTTTAGCCAAAAAATATGAATTTTCAGCAAGAAATTGAATATTTGATATTTCAACTAAAAAAGGAATTTTACAATATTTTTAATTGAAGGCCGTTGAATTTAACCAAAAATGAAACGGAACCAAATAAAAGACGAATTTTCAACCAAAGAGAAGAGACTTCAACCTATAAAATTTTAATCAAAAACAGATGAATTCAACAGCAACCAAATGTGATACACTTTCAGATAAAAAAAATTAATTTTACGCACAAAAAAAAGAAATTTCCAACAAATTATCTGAACTGTAAAAAAAATAATTTGATTCATAAACATATAGTTTCATTTTCTACTGCAATAGTTTAATTTTGAACAAAACATTAATTTTAAAGAGGAAACTTCATGTGCAGCCTAAAAATATATGAATTTAAAAAAAAGAAGTTAATTCATGACCAGATAGTTGAATTTTCTACCAAAATGATGAACCTTCAATACAAGAAAGTAATTTTGTATAAAGTGGTTTAACGTTGAACCGAATATTCAATTACAAAAAAAAATAATTCTGAACGAAATATGTAATAGTTAATATTTTGAGGAAAAAAAAGTTATTAATTTCATATCAAAAAATAGTTTAATTCAACAAAAACGACGAATTTTTGAATAAAAACATGAATTTTACACACACAAAAAAAGAATTTTCAACAAATTAGTTAAATTTTAAAAATATTATGTTTTGGTTGTGCATTCATCTATTTGGTTGAATATTTGTCTACTTATAGTAGTATAATTAAATTTCTATCAGGCCATTGTTGTCACCATCATAAGTCATTCAAGAATTGGTTGACTGAAATTTACTTCCACTACTTGACATCCCACTCGGCCATCTTAAAATGACTTGTACTACTTGTCAACAAATATGGCTGCCTTTAAATGACCTATTCTACTTGAAATATCATGTGATTCAGAAATAAGTCAGAAATAAGAGGTGGGAAGCAGTTTGGCACGGCAAACAAAAAAGCTTGCAGAATTTTTCTTATAATTATGAGAAACGATTTCGTGAAGGTATTTTGAAGAGTCACAATTGAAGGCTCTTCAATTTTAAGAATGTATAAATAAAATTTCTCAAATTTTGATGATTTTAAAGATCAAAAGAAAAGTTTTCAATTATAAATTTTTCAAATTGAAGAAACTTTGAATTCAAATCATCAAAGTTATACAAATTTTAATTTAATAAATGAAAAATGGCTTTCTCTCACAAATTAATAATATACAAATAAATACAATAAATTACAACCAAAATTACAGGAAAGTACAATTTTTTTCTATCATCGAGCCGAATTTTGTACTTTTTTGTATTCTTTGTATCTTGTTGTATTTTATTGTAGTTTTAATTTTCTACATAAATTTACAAAGAAGTAGAACAACAAGAATTTAGAATTACAAGAATCTTTAGGAATTTACAATCTTTACAGCCAAAAAGTTTTTCTTTTTCAGAGCTTTTTACAAAAAAGCTTTTATGCCTAAAATTCAAATGAATGGTAGTACATTGTAAGACAATAATGAATAATTGTCATCCTAGGTAAAAAAAAGAACTTTTCGACTGCAAATAAAAATGAAACTATTGAGAAAAAATTGATCACAGAGATTGAAGTTGAAGATTCGAACTCTTAAAGATAAATGTTTTATTCATTTGAGGTTATAAAGACTGAACCGATAATTGAAAAAATTAAAGTAGAAAAATTTTGAATTTTAAACTTTAAAAATTTAAGCTTTTTTAATTAAAAGTCGTTAAGCTGCAAAATGTTAGCAGTTTTAAGCTAGGAACATCAAATTATACATTCAAATTTGTTTTGAAATCTAAATTTAAATATTCTCTTAAAAACTTGTTTAGGAATAATAATTTAAAAATTGTCCAGGAACATAATAATAATAATTTTAACCTCTTGATACTCAAATTTTTCAGATTCTAGTTTGAAAATTTTGCAAATCTTCTTGAATATTCTTTGAAAATTAATTTTTCAGAAAGAAATATTGTTGGTTTTTCTAGGAATTTTGATACAAATTTTTGAAATCTTTTCACGTTTTAAATTATTTGGGAACCTTTTTAAAACTTCTAATTATATTTTTAATTTTTTAGATTATTCTTCCTAATAATAAATGTTCAATTACCCTTTATTAGTTTAAAATTTTTTTCAAAATAACTTGTCTAAATATTCTCTTAAAATTAATTTTTCAAAATAGAAAATAATTTTTAAGATTTCCAGCAAACTTGAGATTTTTTTTTACTTTTTCAAGGCTTCTGAAGAACGTTACAAAGCTTCAATATTTTATTCAAAAATCTTCGGAAACCTATATTTAGTTTTTTATTTTTCTAAATAAAAATATAGTCCAATTTTATACCGAAAATATGTGTTTTGAAACAAAAAGATTAAGTTCCTGTTAGAAAGACAAATTTTCAACGAAATACATACATTTCTAACTAAATATTTGAAATTCTAAATAAAAAAGGTACATTTTTTACTAAAAAAACATACACAAATCACAACAAAAAAAGTGAATTTTGAACTAAAAAAGAAAACATTTTCAACCAAAAATGAAATAGTTAAATTTTCTGTTAAAAAAGAAAATAATTTTCAACAAAAAAAAAAAAAAATTTTTCATCCATAGAGATGAATTTTCAAGTAAAGTAATGAATTTAAAAAAATTACTTTACAACAAAGTAGTATAATTTTGAGCTAAAAAATAGGAATTTTCAGCACAAAATTGAATATTTAACATTCCAACCAAAAAAGAACTCTAAATGAAATAATCAATTTTTAAGTTCAAAAATTAATTTTCAACAAAAAAAGACACAAACCTTCAATAAAATAATTAAATTTTCATAAAAACACATGAATTTGCGATTAAAAAAAAACAGATTTGTATAAAAAAATAAAAAAGTTTAATTTTCAGTTAAAAAAATAATGTTGAACCAAAAAAGGAGGGTTGAACAAAATACTTAAATTTTCAACAAAAAATAATGAATTTTTAGGAAAGATGAAATTTCAAACAGAAAGATTAAGTTTTTATCAATAAGTCAAATTTACAACTAAAAAATTTAATTTAACCAAACACAATATTTTAAGAAAGTATTCAAATTTCAAAGCGAAGAAATTAATTTTCTATGGAAATAAATGATTTACAAACAATAAGAATGATTTTCTGAAAAAAGTCCATTTTCAAACACATTGTAATTTTTCAACTAAAAATATCCATTTTCAAGAAAAGAAAATCGAGTTCTTATGAATTACTTAAATTTTCAATCGAAAAATGATTTTTTAACCAGAAAGATTAGTTCTTAGGCCTCAAGATTAAGTTTAAATCAAAAGTGACGAATTTTCAATAAAATACATTAATTTTTATCGAAATGGTTGATTTATAAACTAAAAGAGGCGAATTTTTAACCAAAAGTGGAAACGTTGAATTTTTAGTTAATCAATTTTCAAGGAAACCAAAAATACAACAACAATAAAGACGATACATTTTTCAGATAAAAAATTAATTTTACATAAAAAAAAGGAGATTTCCGACAAATTATTCAAACTTTAAAACAAATAATTTAATTCTTAACCAAATAGTCTAATTTTCTTCTACAGTAGTTTTAATTTTTTTAGATTGTTTAAAAACCATTTTTTTGGTTGAAGATTTATAATTTTAGTTCCAAATTAATATCTTTTGGTTTAAAATTTAACGATTATATTTTTGGTTTAAATTTTTTTTTAGTTAAAAGTTCAACTTTCTGGTTAAAATTGACCTATTTTGTTAGAAAATTTATTTTCTTCTGCAATATTGACCATTTTAGTCATAATGAATTTTTTTGCTGTTCAAAATGCAATTATTTGATTAAAATTCATTTATTTTGTTAAAACGTCATCTTCTTTGTTAAAAATTCGGCCTTTTTACTTTAAAATTGATTTCTGTTAGTAGAAATTCATTTGTTAATTGTGAAACTGTTTTTTATTCAAAATAAATTTTCAAATTCCTCACTTTAGTGAAAAATTGAAATCTTTTTTTGAAAATCCTTCCCTTTTTCGCAAAAGTTCAATAATTTTGATTTAAACTATGTAGCTAAAAATTCAACTATTTTTTTGAAATTTAAATTATTCTGTTGGAAATTCATTTTTTTGTTTTTAGTCAACTGTTTTCTAAAATCTTCTATCTAAAAAACTTGAGCATTTCTCATAAAATATAATACGGTACCTAAAAATTTATTTTTTTTCTGGTTGAGGATTTGTCTATATTGTTTGATAATTCGGATTTTTTTTTAAATTAAATTTTTGGGTAATAATTCCACAATTTCGTTAAAAATTCATGTTTAAATTTATTATTCAGGAATTTTATTATTCGGATATTTTTCAACTCGGAAATTTTATTATTCGGAAATTTTATTATTAAGGAATTTTACAGTGATGGGAATTTTATTTTTCGGGAATTTTATTGTTCGGGAATGTTCCAATTCAGAAATTTCTTTATTCGGGAATTTTCAAATTCGGAAATTTGCAAATTCGGCAATATTAGGAATTGTCGAGGATTTTCCAATTCGGTAATTTATTATTCAGGAATTTTATTATTAGGAAATTTTCCAATTCGGGAAATTTATTTTTCGGGAATTTTCAAATTCGGTCATGTTCACTAAAATAATGAATCTTCAATAAAAAAAATAAATTTTTCAAACATTCATTTAACTTGGAACCAAATCATTAGTTTTTCAACAGTTGTATTTTCAGCCAAAAAGGATGAATTTTTAGGTAAGAAAATTAATTTTTAACAAACAAGAATTTTGTTAGTTAAATTTTCAAAATAAAATACATTAGTTATCTACAAAATTCAATTTTAAAGCCAAAAAGATGAGCATTCTACAAAATAGTGGAATTTTTGACACAAAAATATTAATTTTCATCCAAAACGATGAATCTTCAACCAAAATAAAAAAATGATTTTTTTGAAGAGAAGTTTAACTTTGAACTATGGATTTGATTTTTCAACCAAAAAGTATAAATTTCTAAACAAGAAGATTAATTTTCAATTTATCAAGAGAATTTTCAACAAAATACAAGAATTTTTAACCAGGAGAAATCAGTTTAAAAAAAATGGAAGAATTACATTAATTCTCAATTTAAAAAAAGCTTTTTTTAACAAATCATTTACATTTTCAACTAAAGCGATTCATTTTTAGAATAAAATGAGGAATCTTCAAAATAAAAAATGGCTTTAACAAGAGTTCAACATTCATTCCAAAAGATGATTTTTTATCCCAAAAGATTAGTTGCCCAAAAATGAAATAGTTTAAATTCGAACCAAATAAATTAATCATTATTTAAAAATATGAAATTTTAACATAATAGATCAAGTTTCAATCCAGTAGCTGAATTTTTGGTCAAAAAAAGTGAACTTCGAACAAAATAGTTGCACTTCAAACAAAATAATAAACCAAACACTAAAATTTGTTAACAAACGAAAGATATTAGAAGACTGTTTTTTATTTCCGAAAATGATGGTGGGGTCAAATAATATCCAGCGATTTTTCTTACGAGAATTTTTGTCATTCGGCGAGACATGATTGATGAGCTTGTTCAAGCGTAGGAGTAATAGTATTAATAACACAAACATTCTTTATTGTGTTTTTTTCTTTATAATCTTTGAAAAATTAACAAATCTAGGTAAAATCGGTACCTCCATGCTACAATCTTCAATCTGGGTTTAGCAGTCTAAATTAATGTTAATGATAATATACTATGAAAAAAAATTGGGACACGACTGTTACCGAACACTAATAAGATCCAATCGTATTTAATATAATAATACTCAAAATTTACTTTAATTTTATATAGTGGAAGAAACAAATGCTAATAAAGGATCGAAAAAAGAACAACTACCTATGATTCCAAAAAACTCAGCTTCAAGAGTCTTAATGTAATAGGACACTAGAGTTCAATTTAATTTACAAATACATTTTCTCACCTTTTAGTGTATCTTAGCAATCGAATCAAAAAATTATTAATTTTTTTTTTGTGGGAAAATTTTTTTGGAAGTCGTAAGAATGTCTTGAGCCTAAAAAGAAATCTTGATTCGACGTTGATTGAATAATAAACATTGATTTTTTGATTAAACTTCTCAGATGATGTATCCTCTTAAAAAAGGAAAAAATATCCTTATCAGAGTTCATCAGACTTGGAATTTCGTGAGCTGTTCAAATGTTTTTTTTTTCAAATCTCTATCATTTTTTTCCTAACGAAATTATTGTGGTTTATCTTATACATTTTCTGAAATAGGTCCATTGATTGAATTTTTTTATATTCTTTAAAATTAGATAGTAGAACTATTTGAAATTCAAAATATGTACATAAGATATCCTATATTTTCAAGGAATGGTACCATTAAACTAAATAATATCAAGCAAAAAACCTTTTGCACTTTATTCTAAATTTAAAATTATTAGTTAACAATAAGTGTTAAGAAGCTATGTGATATATATTAAAAGAAAACAGTCTGTGATAAACATTAAAGACGTAAAAATTCTTCGTAATTCATACAAATACAATATGGTCAATCATTATCTTATTTATCATTTATTTTTATTTTAGATTGATATGATAACAATGAGCTTTATTAAATATAAAAATATATTTGTATTAAATTTGATTGATGACATCAAGCATCCCACGTCAAATTTTTCACTGAATGAGATTGCAGCTTTCTAGAGAAGGATGGATATGCGAAATGGGTTCCTTTATTACAAATGCTCTTGCATTGTGTTCAAACATTTCTACATTTTCACAACATCTCCATTCAGGAGAATTTCTGCGGCACATAACTTTACATATTCATTTCTCATTTCGCACAGAATTTCTGATGGGGGAATTGTAGCAGAAATTATTAACTACATGCCTTTTTTTTGAGCTGTAGCTAAATTGCCTTAATTCTGCTTCCTCATAGAGGAAGCTTTGGAATGGTGACAATTACAAAAAATTGTAATTCTTTTAACTGAAAGTTCTTTAATTAAAAAATGTCTCTTACAATGTTCTAAATGTCTGGATGTATGTGTGTCGATGTACTCAGAAAAATTCCCTCTTGTATCAGAAGGATGCTTCTTGACACAAATGGAATTTCCTCTTGAATTTAAGATTAAAAGCAAACATTAGCCTTTTGCAACAAACTTCACCTAATCTTGCAGCCAAATAATTTTGTTTGTGTAAAACAGATATTCAAGTCGCTCAAAATAAAACAGGCGAAAGGACTATGCTTTTGTTTCAAGACAACATTTTCTCTAAGTCTGTTTGAACACTCAGAGAAGTGTCTTCTTGTGTCAAAAGGATGTCTCTTGTCAAAAATCGGATTTCCTCTTAAATTTTCGTTCGAGCGGATTTTCGATTTTGTTAAAAAGAATTGTTTCACATCAAATATTACTTGTTATGTGTTTATGTGGTTTGAAAATAGTTTATAATAATATCGATTTTGAATATTCCCGAATAATTAAATTCCCGACAGAAATTTGCCGACTTATAAAATATCCGATATTTCTATAAAAAAGTTACTTGTAATGTTTAAAGTTTCTGAAATCATTGTTGGAAATTAAAACAATATTTGAAAACAAATTTCGGACGACTGAAAAATCCAGAAAAATAATTTCGGAAAGAAAATTGTTTCCAATTATTGTTCTTTTTTATTCAAACAATAAATTCAGAATCTTCAAACACTGAAAATATTTGGTTATTGTATTTTTGATGAATAAATCATATTTATTTCAAAAATGTTAATTTATAAAATGCTGGAATTTTATAATTAGGGAATTTGCTAGTTTGGATATTTTATAATTCAGCAATTTTATTATTAGGGAATTTTCAAGTTCGCTTATATTATAAGCTGTTGGGAATTTTATCATTTGGAAATTTTTCAATTCGGTAGTATTAGTACCGTTCAGGAATTTTATTATTTGGGAATTTTACAATTTGTGAATTTTTTTATTCTGAGATTTTCCAATTGGACAACTGAATGTGCCGAAAAATAACATTCCCGGCACTGTAAAATTCCTAAACGATTAATTTCCCGAATTGTAAAATTTCCAAATAATGAAATTCCCGAACAGTTCATAATATTACCGAATTCAGAAATTGCCGAATAATAAACTTCCCGCCAATTTATGATATTACCGTAATTAAAAATTTCCGACTTATAAAATATCCGACCTAGAAAATTCCCGAATTATAGAATTCGTGAACTTGAAAAAATTTTTAAAATGGTGTTTAAAAATATTAATTATTTATTAAAAACGCAACAATGCAACATTTTGATCATAATTGTTTTTATTCTTCAAAGTTTTTAAAATGACGGTTTGAGTTAAAAATAATATTAATTGAGGAAAATTGTTTTCCAGAAATATATATTTTTTCAATTATTGTCATTTTCAATATAATAAATAATTTTAGAATCTTTGAACATAAAAACTATTTTATTATTTATTGGAGAATTTTATAGTGTCGTACATTTTATTCTACGGGAAGTTTAAAATTCGGTAATGTTAGGAACTACTTGAAATTTTATTATTTTGGAATTTTGTTGTTCGGGAATTAAACAACAATTTTAGAATCTTTAAACATTAAAAAAACTTTTTATAAAAATATTTGATTATTTTATTTCAAATAAATAAATATTATTTATAAAAGAAAGTTTTTCAATTGTTTAAATTCGGAAATTTTCTAGTTCGAGTATATTAAAATTCGGAAATTTTCTGTCGGGAATTTTACTGTTGGGAATTTTTTAATTCGAAAGTTTTTCAATTCAGTAATATCGAGAACTGTCAGGGAATTTTATCATTCGGGAATTTGTCAATTCCGGAATTTTATTATTCGGGAATTTTATTTTTCGGAAATTTTAATATTCGAAAAATGTTATTATTCAGAAATTTTATTATCAGGAAATTTTCCAATTCGGGAAATTCATTTTTCGGGAATTTTCAAATTCGGTCATGTTAGAAACTCTCGGGAATTTTATTATTCGGGAATTTTCCAATTTGGAAATTTCTTTATTCGGGAATTTTCAAATTCGGTAATATTATAAATTGTCGGGAATTTTCCCATTCGGAAATTTATTATTCAGGAATTTTATTATTCGGGAATTTTTCACCTCGGAATTTTTGTTTTTCGGAAATTTTATCATTCGGAAATTTTATTATTAGGGAATTTTACAGTGATGGGAATTTTATTTTTCGGGAATTCTATTGTTCGGGAATGTTCCAATTCAGAAATTTTCAAATTAGGTAATTTGCAAATTCGGTAATATTAGGAATTGTCGGGAATTTTCCAATTCGTAAATTTATTATTCAGGAATTTTATTATTCCGATATTTTTCCACTCGGAAATTTTATTATTCGGAAATTTTATTGTTAGGGAATTTTACAGTGATGGGAATTTTATTTTTTGGGAATTTTATTGTTCGGGAATGTTCCAATTAAGAAATTTCTTCATTCGGGAATTTGCAAATTCGGTAATATTAGGAATTGTCGGGAATTTTCCCATACGGAAATTTATTATTCAGGAATTTTATTATTCGGATATTTTTCAACTCGGAAATTTTATTATTCGGAAATTTTATTATTAGGGAATTTTATTTTTCGAGAATTTTATTGTTCGGGAATGTTCCAATTCAGAAATTTCTTTATTCAGGAATTTTCAAATTCGGTAATGTTAGAAATTGTCGGAAATTTTCCAGTTCGGAAATTTATTATTCAGGAATTTTATTATCCGGGAATTTTTCAACTCGGAATTTTTATTTTTCGGAAATTTTATTATTCGGAAATTTTATCATTCGAAATTTGATTATTCGGAAATTTTATTATCAGGGAATTTTACAGTGATAGGAATTTTAGTTTTCCGGAATTTTATTATTCGGGAATTTTGTTATTCGGAAACTTTGTTATTTGATAATTTCATTATTCGCAATTTTTTATATCCATAACATATAATAATAAACATAAAATCTATAATATTAATACATTTTATCAAAGAGGCATTTTCTCAATGCCAGAAAAGAATTATACAGCTCAGTTACTCAAAAAAGTAATAATTTGCGAGGCCATAAGTTTGAAATGTTCAATTTTAGAACATTATTTTAAAAATATATTTTGAATGCCTAGTTCAAGCACGGTTTTATTCTTAAGGCAATTTTTTTTTCGCCTAATAATTTGGAAAGGGATTTGGTAAATTGAAAAGCCAGTTAAAAAATATAAAATATTCAGTATTCAATTTTAAATATTCAACTAATTTTTACGTTTTGAAAGATGGAAACTTATAATTCTAAAGGCTATAATTTCAATGTTGTACCATTTTTCAGCAATAAAAATTCAAAACTTTTTTATTTTAAACGCTTTAAGTTAGAAAATGATTTTATTTTAAATTGTAAGATTGATTTATTTCCATTTTTAAAGGCTTTGTATAGTAGAAAATTCAAAGGTTGAATTGTTCAAAAAAATTCATTTAAAAATATTTTTTTAAAGTGGAATTTTCAACATTTGCATTTTCAACCAACAAAAAAGATGAATATTTAGTGAAAAAGATTAATTTTTTAATCAGAAAAGACGAATTTTCAACGAAATACATGAATTTGTTTATGAATAGTGGCATTTGCAACTAAAACAGATTAATTTTCAATAAAAAATGGAATAGTTAAACTTTCAATTTGAAAAATTAATTTTTAATAAAGGAAACGAATTTTCGATATAAAAAACATGAATTTTCAACCAAAAAAATGAATTTATAACCAAAGAAGATCAAATTTCAACAAAAAATGGAATAATTAAATCTTCATCCGAAGAAATCAATTTTCAACAAAAATTATGAATGTTAAAAAAAATTAATTCTTAATAAAGTAGTTTCTCATGTTACCAAGTAGTTGAGTTTTCTACCAAAAAAAAACCTAATTTTTAAACAAGAAGATTAATTCTTTACCAAAGAAGACGAAGTTTTCACAAAATACATGAACTTTCAACCAAATATTTGAATTTTCAACTAAAATAGACCAGTTTACACCAAAAAAATGTAATGGGTAAATATTTTGTTAGAAATAAATTTTCAACTAAAAAAGACTAATTTTTCACAAAATATTTGAATTCTCTAATAAAGTGATAAACCTTTAACTAGAAAAAGTGAATTTTCAACAAAACAGTTCAAATTTTTCATTAAAAAAGATTAATATTCAACTGAAATGATGAATCTTCAAACACAAAAATAAATTTTGAACACAGTTGTTCTACAACAAACTAGTCAGTTATTAATACTGTTGGAAATTTCTAATTGTAAATTTCCAATTTTTACGTTTCGAAAGATGTAAAATTTGATAATCTGCCATTTTTTTAGCAATTTTATTTAAAAACTTTTTAATTTCAAATGCTCTAAATCAAAAAATAATCCACTTTTTTTTTAATAAATGATTTTTTGCAACTTGTGTAGTTTTTCTTAAAATTTAATTTGTTAATTTTCGGTATAATTTTACAAAATTTAAACCAAAAAAAAACGGATCTTAGATTGAAGTTTTTTTGAGAAAATGTGTAGATGCAATTTTATGTGAAAAATTTTGTTTAAAAAAAAAGTTATTGTAACTTGCTTCGTTTTTCCAAAAAGTTATTTTTTTTGTTTCTAAATTATTTTGATATCAAAAATGTATGACAAATTTTTAGATCTTTTTTGTTTGAAAAAGCTTTGTAAATATTCATTTTTTTCGTCTTTCGTGTTGTTTTTCCAACAATTTAATTTATTTATTTTCGGTCTAATTTTTTATGATTAAAAGAAAATCTACTCGTCCTATCAAAAAATGATTGGAAACAAATTTGTAGGTTAATAACAAATTTATAGTTCTTTTTTGAGTGTACAAATTTCGTTGATAATTTTTTTTGTACCTTGCGTGATTTTTCCAAAAATTTAATTTTTAATTTTCAATGTAGCTTGGGTCGTTTGTGCAGAAATTTAATTTTTTTTTATCAAAATTGTTTTTTAAGAATAAAAAAAACTACGCGTCTTATCAACATGTGATAAAGGAAAAATTTGTAGACCTTTTTTTAGTGGAAAATTTTTGTTCATACAGTCCGTACAGTAAAAATTTTAATTTTAGATTTTCAAGAAAATTCAAAAGGTTGTTGTTATAATCTTGTAGGGCGTTCAAAATGAAACATTATTTTATTCTTGGCTTTCTTTCATATCTTGCTTTATTTGGCCTACAATTTTAATTTTAATTTTGTTTTTAATTTTGTAAGTGCTGTAACTCTGTTAATTTTTTTTTCATCAAAAAAACTCATAAAAATAAATTGTTTCTCATTTTGAGTACTACGAAGAACAGGACAGAGAATTTTCAAATTTTGAAAAAAAAGTGGTTTAAAAATTATTGAAAATGCTTTAACTTTTTGAATTTTTATCCAAAATTTTTAGTCGAACAGTGTTCGTTTTTCTCCTAAAACCTCGGTCCGAGACTGCCTATTCAGATATTGCAAAATAAAATACAAACTAATTTTTTTATCAGCATTTTATTACTTCTTTCTTATTTTACGTTAATCCTTATTCACACTTACCCTCAGAAATTTCTTATTTCAAAAAATGTATATTGTTATATTTTATGATGATATTGAAAGAAACGTTTCTCTATCATTTGGTTTTTATAATTAAAATAATGATTACAAAAAAATTTTAAATATTTTCTGGAGGGATAATTTTTGTCCAATCATCTTTTTCCGTATCTTGCGTGGTTTGAAGGCAAAATAGAATTTTTAATTTTTTTTATCATGATTCGTGGGGTAAAAATTTGCATTTTCGATGTTCCAACAATATTTTAAATATTATAATAACCTTGTAGGGCTTCCAAAAAAACGGTTTTTGTCTCCAAACTTTATTTTCATATCGTGCGTTTTTTCACAAAAATGATTATTTTCTTTTTTTTTTAATTTTGAAAATGCTATAACTGTGATAATTTTTTTTATCGGAAAAAGTAGTGTAGATAAATTGTTCCAGTCTTCGAGTACAATGAACAGCCGTACATAGACTTTTTAAATCTTGAAAACATACGTATTTTCATTTTCTTGTTTTTATGATTTAAAAAAATGCGCATTCTGCAAGAACAAAAAAAAAACAATTTTGTTATTAAAAATTTTATCGCAAGTCGTTTTTCCATAAATTTAATTTGTTCATTTTCAATTTTATTTCTTACAATTTAAACTAAAAATACCCATTCTAGTGTAAAGTGGTTTTGAGAAAATTTGTAGACATAATTTAGGCGAAAAATGTTGTCAAATCAAATGTTGTTGCAGCTTGTGTCCGTTTTCCGAAAAGGTAATTTCTTTGTTCCATGTATATTTATATAAAAAAAGTTTATAACAAATTTGTAGATCTCTTATGGTTGAACAATTTTTGTCTTCATTTTTTTTCGTCTCTTATGTTGTTTTTCCAAAAGTTTAATTTTTTTATTTTCGATCTTGTTTTTCACGATTGAAAGAAAATTCACTTGTTCTGCCTCGAAATTATCAATAACAAATTTTTAGATCCTTTTTTGGTGAAGAACTTTTGTTTATTAATTTTTTTTTCCTATCTTGTGCCGTTTTCCACAAAAATTCATTTTCTTATTTTTAATGTTATTTTTCACGATTGAAACAAAAACTACGTGTTCTATCCAAAATTTATCTACAACAAAATTGTAGCTCTTTGTTTCCTGAACAAATTTTCTCTATTTTTCTTTTTCGTATCTTACGTCGTTTCTCTAAAAATTCAATTTTGCTGTTTTCAATGTAGTTTTTTAGAAGTAAAACAAAAACTACGCGTCCTATCAAAAAGTGATTCCTGACAAATTTGTAGATCTTTCTTGAGTGCAAAATTTTTGTTGAATCCTCTTTTTTTATATCTTGTATAATTTAAACGCAAAATGGAATTTTTGATTTTTGATTATTTTTTGTGCGGTCATAATTTGAATTTTCGATTGGTCAAGAAAATTCAAAAAGTTGTTATGATAATCTATCAGGGCTTTCAAAATGCAACATTTTTATTATGTTGACATTTTTACGTATCCGACAATTTTTTATTCATCAAAAAAGTCTTGAGGAGAAATTTTTCTCCTTTTCAAGTACTAATAATAACCGTACATAGAATTTTTGAATCTAAAAAAAAGCGGTCTCAAAATTTTTCATTTGTTTTTTAGGATTTAGAAAATGCTATAGCTCACATAATTTTATTTTTATCGAAAAAATGGTGAAGATAATAATCAGGTTTTGGAAAAAAAAGTACAAAATCGGTGGGTAACGAACTTCACCTTCACTTTAGGACACTTGAAGAGTATTTTAAAGCCCAGTCCAATATGTTAATTCTTGACTGAAAAAGATGATTGCATTTTTGAATTTTTACCCAAACACTCGAATTTTCAACCTATAAAGATGGATTTTCAAGTTATTAAATTGAAATTTATCATCATTGGTTTTAATCTGTCTTAAAGGAAATTTAATTTGAGAGGGATTGCGTTTGCCATATGCAATTTACAAAATTTTCAAATTTAAAATAAATCAATTTTAAGTCCATATTTCTTGTTTCTTGGAATTTTTATCCAAAATAAGTCGCTGGCGACCTCGACATTCAATTTAGGACACTTGAAGAATATTTTAAAGCCCAATCCAATATGTCAATTCTTTCGAAAGTTATCGCGCCAACAGACTAAAAATCCACAGACTCACAAACGAACAGACAGACAGACACATTCGCGAAAACCTGTTTTTTCAGTTCAGAGGGTCTCAAAACGTGGGCATTTGACAAAAACGGAAGGGGGTCAAATTTTACACAAATCTAAAAACTTCTGCGATGAGAATGTAAAAATAATTTTGACTCAGGATGAAGGTTGAAAACACCTTTGAATCGAGGAAACCACCCCCAGAAAATAGTTTTTGATGACTATTTCGGAAAGAGTGCTTCGAACAAAAATGTATTAATAGAGACGAATATTGCATAAAACTCGCGACAAGAATGATAGTGTGCATTTTTCCTGTGCGGGTCATATTTTCTGAGTTATCTACCCTCGTAGTGGAGGGTGAGTTTTATAGCGCGGGTCTCACGCTCGATTCCTAGCTCATATCTCGAAATGGAGTGGTTTCTCGATGGAAACATATAGGACTGAAATGTTTCAACGTAAAATTTTGTATAATGTCAGTGCTTCACATTTTCATTGAAAAAGTAACCCATTTCGAGATATGAGCGAAGAAATGAAGGTGCGAGCTGCGCGACAAAACTCACCCTCCACTTCAAGGGTGGATTACTCGGAAAATATGACCTGCACAGAAGTAATGCAAACCCTTATTCTTCTTGAAAATTCTATGCATTATTGTTCTGTATTAATGCATTCCAGTCCCATCCTCCCTTCCCGAAATAATTTTCAAAACCCATTTGGGGCGGGGGGGAGCGCTCATTCGTAAAAAGAATCTTGAAAATGCAATAACTAGTTTAAATTGTTACATTCTTCAAAAATGAATTATTAATAATTATTTAATAATTATTAGTGATGTAAAAATTCAACATGGCGAATTAAAAATCGCCGACCAAGAAATGAAATTCATTTGATAATTACTACAAAGAAATTTTGAAACTGTAGTTGTACGATGCGAATATTTTTAATTATGAAAAAGACCCATTTTTTTCTTAATTCAGTCATGCATGAATGTTTATTTCAAAGAAACTAGATAAAAAAATTAAAATTTATTAATATTTCCGGGAAAATTTGAAATGATTCTTTATTTTGAAAAAAATTAACTGCAAGTGAATATTAAAAATATTTCAAGAGATTTCCAAAATTGTAAGAAAATAATCTGAAAGTGTATGAAGCAATTTTTTTCAATTTTACAGGAATCATTGAAAGTTGTTGAAAAAATTCACATAATTTTGAATTATATTTTAAAGTTTACAAAAAATTTCAAAAACAGTTATATTTTTCAAAAGATTCCAAAAAATTTCAAACAAAATGAAGATTTTTGAAGATTTTGAAACATAATTTTGAAGTTTAGGGATTTTGAAAGGCTTTAGCATATTAATTTTTTTAAGATAACTGGGAAAGTTAAATGTGATTTTTTTTATTCTAAAAGAATCATTAGAAGGGAATATTGGTTTTTTTATGAAAATAAAATTTTATCAGTAATGGCCCTTTTTAACACACAGCTTCATCTGTAGAATTTAATCACTTCAATAAACGAAATTTTGATTTGAGAGGGATTAAGTTTGCCATATGCAATTTGCAACATTTTCCAATTTAAAATAATTACATTTTGAGTCCTTATTTCTTGCATGGTTTTATTTTTCAGGCACCAATTAAATCAACTTTTAATTGGTAAATTTAATTGTGTAATTCCGGAATTTTTTACTTTAATTTAGCGATGCAAATTTGAAACAATTTCATGGGTTTAGAATGGAAAATTTCAATTTTTAATGATATCTGATTTAAAAAATTTCACCGTTAAATGATCCCATTTTGTGTCTAAAATTGTAAAAGTTTCACTTGGAATCTGCCAATTTTCATTGCCTTGAATATATAATTTGTCTCTTTAAGATCATAAATTAACATTTTTAATTTCAATGTTTTGAAAGCCTTACATTTTAAATGGCATAACATTAAAGGCTGTAAATGAGGCATTGTACTATTTTGCGCACGTTAAATTTTTGCTAATTCAATTTGACATGCCCGAAATTTTCAGTTTTGAATGCTTAGCTTGATATTAATTTAAATTTAGAGAACTGAAAATAAATATTCCCCTAAAATTTTTAATAAATTTAAATGAAACTTTTATGAATTTATTTTAACCGAAAAAGTTGACTGTATACAATAAAACATGAATTTTTAATCCAAAAGACAAAATTTTCATCTAAGCAGTTTCATTTTCGACCAAAAAATATAACTTTAAGAAATAGTCAAATTTTTAACAAAATAATTAAATTTTCAACCAGATAGTTGAATTTTTAACCATTTTTTTTAATTTTTAACCAAATTGTTGAATTTTTATCCCAAAGAGATGAATTTTCAACCTGCAAGAATGCAGTTTCAAGTTATTGCTTCAATCAAATAGAAAACGACGAATTTTTAAAGAAATTAGTTAAACTTTCAATAAAATAATTGAATTTTTAACAAAGTAGTTGAATTTTTAACTAAGGAGACAAATTTTACAGACAAGGCATAAATTTGAAAAAAAGTTGAATTTGTAACTACATTGATGAATATTTAAATGAAACGAACGAATTCTCAACAAATAACGATATTTCAGTAAGACAGGCATTATTGAAATTTCGGGCCAAAATATTGATTTTTTGTGAAAAAGTTGAAAATTTAACCCCAAAATAATAATTTTTCACAAAATACTTAAATTTTCAACCAAGCATATGAAACTAACAAAAAATCAGTAAAGTAGTTTAAGTTCTACTCAAATAGTTGAATTTTCATTAAAAAAATATCAATTTTCAACAAAATATTTCAATAGTGAATTAGGACGATGAATCTTCAAATAAAATCAGGAACCTTCAATTGGAATATATAAATTTTTAGCTAAAAAAATTATCATTGATGAATTTTCAATTAAAATGATGAATCTTCAATAAAAAAAATGTTTTAACAAAGCGTTTCTCAATTTTCAACCAAAAACGTTGAATTTTTAACTAAATAGTTGATTTTTCAACAAATCAAATTTTCGACCGAAAAGACGAATTTAAAAAAAAAATAGTTAAATTTTCAATCAAAAAAGACTTTAGTAGAATTTTTAGCAACTAAATTTGAATTTTCAATAAAAACTTCATTTTGAACAAAATAATTAAATTTCAACCAAATAGTAAAATTTTTAACTAAAAATATAATCGTCAGGAGGAAGCAACTGCGAAAAAATATAAATAGAAATCCCTAACAAAATTAAATTTTTTGTGAAAGAAGTGAAAAAAATTTTAATTGAAATTAAAAAACTTCAATTTCACACTGCGAACGGAATTTATCAGCTGCGAACACTTCTAGATTATTATTATTATTAATTTAAAAATTCGAGGATTTTCATTTCAAATTCTAACTGGATAAAATGAAAAACAAAGAAGGATCTCTGAATTTAAATTAATATCGCAGAATATCCTGAAATGTCTATTATATCCATTCAGAGTTGTAAACTGGAAAAGCTGAGCTTTATTTTGATATGCTTTCAATCAAAATCTCAGGATACGTGTTCCGAGATATTCTGAATATCAATTTTTAATTTCAAAAAATCTATAGTGAGAAACAAATTTTTTTTTAGAATTTGATTACCACCGACGTAAAGCTTGTCAAATTTTCCTTTGAATCCGTGAGTTAAAAACCTTATTTGGTTTGGTTTTGGCCCAATAACATTTAATTGAAAAATGGATTTCATAGGATTCATAGGATTTTAGAATTTAATCAGATTTCCTGTAATTTCGCATGTAATTTTAAATTTGCGATAGAGTTCAAAATATTATAAAAGATTTTGAAGGATTTGACATTTTACGGAATTTGTGAGGACTCCAAGGAATTTTCAAGAGATTTAAAAAATTGGAAGGAATTTCCAAGGAATCTAATGATTTTAGGTAATTCAAAAAATTGCAGTTTTGAAGAATTTCAGAAAATTAAAAAGGAGTTTATAGGAACTATAAGGTTTTAGGATGCTGGAAAAGATTTCAGGTTATTTTTAAAGGATTTAATTAGATTTCCAAAGACTTCAACGATTGTAAGGGATTTTAGAACCTTTCAACGTATTTCAATAAATTTTTCAGGATTTCAGGAAATGTCGTACGATTTCATAGAATTACACGGATCTTTCAAGAGATTTTATTGGATTTCAGTGGATTGTAAAGATTCGAAGTGATTTTATATGCAATATTTCAAGGGATTTTCATTTATTTTTCTATTTTTAAGGACTAATTTTTTGCAATTCATATCAAAAGAGTCATTAATTCTACCAAATGCTTGTTTTTCAATAGTAAAATTAAAAAAGTGGCAACCTCATTAATTGATAAAATTCAAATTTAATGCCCGTAAAAATTTTATAATTCTAAAAGAGCATTAACAACCGCACATTTTAAATTAGCATTTAAAAATTAAGAAACTTCGAAGCAAATATTTGCGAATTTAAACTGTTGAAACTAAGCTACTTTTGTTTGGAGGTTTCAAAAATTAAAATTATTCAGAATTGCGCATTTAAGATTATAATTTTCAATTGAAATTACAGAAATTTCCAAGATGATGAGAATTATTAAGAGATATATCATGAAGTATCAAATGACATTCAATGTGATTGGATAGATATTATTATGAAAAAAATGAGATTTCTGTACGAAAAGAAAAAAATTCATTGATATTCTCACTGATTAAAATTGAAGAATTTGATATACTTAAAACCTTAAAAGTTTCATTATTATGAAAATGTTTACAATTATATGATTTTTAATTGTATGCTTTAAAAATAATGAATCTAAGTCTAAGTGGAACCGTTGAAAATGATTTCAAAACTGACGTATGCTATAATAAACTGTCAAACTGACAGTTGGACAATTTGAATTAATAAATTTGAAGATTATTATAAATAATCTTTTGCAATCATTCAGATATAATATTTTTTATAATATGTCTCCATTCCTGGTGCTCGTTAGTAACAGGAAAATTGTTGAAATCGCCTACGTTTTATAGTGCAATATTAGTTGAAGACGTTTGAATATTCCATAATAAACAGAAATCAATGTTATAAACAAATTATTTGTTGAAAGTATATTTCATACGATTATGCACAATTTTAAAAATACCCAAATAATCTATTTGTTTATTAATTTTATTTAAAACACCATAAAATTTATGAACTCAGTACGAATGTTAATGAAATTATCATTATGTTCCGAATTAAAAAGACTGAAATCCGAAAAACAAACAATTTTTCCATCGACAGGTGCCCGAAAAAAGCATTCGTTTATTTAATTTGTTTTTTAAAAAATGTGGCATTTATCAACTAATTATGAATTTTACTGAAATTATCATGAAGTTCCCAATTAAAAAGACTGTCATCAAAGATACAAATTCTTCCGTCCACAGATGTTCAAATAATGCAGTTGTTTGTTAAATTTAATTTAAAAAATCACAAAATTGATCAATTAATCATGAATGTTGCTAAATTTATTTTGAAGATCAAAATTAAAAAGCTTTATATCGAAAAAAAAGATTTTTTCCGTTGAAAAATGCCCGACTAATGCATTTGTTTATTAAATTTGTTTACAAAAATCATAAGATTATTTAACAAATAATGAGTTTTGCTGATATTATCATAAATTTTCTAATTAGAAAAATAAAAAAAATATATATTTTTTTCCGTAGAAAAATGCCTGAATAATGCACTTCTCTTTTGCATTTTTTTATAATATAAACAATGATAATCTTAAGAGGCATATTTTATAGTAATAAAAATATTGTTTTCATTCAAATTTCTTGCAATATAACTTGAATTAACGTTAAATTATGGATAATTGTAGAAAACATACTTTCAACTAATAATTTGTTTATAATTTTATTGTTTGTTTATTATATAATATAGGAACACCTTCAACTGATATAACTCCATGAAACTTGAGAAGAATGAACAATTCCCCTGTCGCTGACAACCATCAGCACGTCAAATAAAAAAAATGGCAATTTTGTTCGTCATATTGTTTTATTTATCAAAAAATGAAAGCCTAATTCAAAAATCAGGCTCTACAACAATTTCAGAAGCCCCCATTAGGGTGGTCCAAATTTATACTTGTAAAAATTTGACTTTAGATTTTAGTTTATAACCCCCCCCCCCCCGGCCAATTTCGTTTGTTTTCCGGAAAAATAAATTCCGTATCATTTTTTTGTTCAACGTTAACCCGTACCCCTGGGCTTTTCAAATTAACATAAGGGTTTTAAATGGGAAAAACTCGATTTTGAAAAAAATGTAAAAAGTACTTTTTATACGACTTTTGTGAATTAAAGTATAGTCACCCTTTGAAGAGTATTCATGAAATAATTTCCACCCAATAACTTTTAATTTTAATACTACAAATAATCTTTTATTGTGCCCGGAAAATGCCCTAAAAAATGCAAAATAGCAGTTTTCTATTAAATTCATGCTACAGACGGTATTTCTTGAAATTTCTTTTAAAACGAATTATTTTGAATCGATAAGTGACGAATTTTGAAGTATATTTTTAATCATTTTGATTGTTTAAACAATTATTATTTGTTTGGACAATTTTTTTCCCCCTGTAAATCGTGAAAAGTTATTATATTTCGGGATAAATTATACAAAGTTGATGAATGTCAAGAGTAGCAGTTCTTGTTTGAAATATTTGGTCATTATTTAAACAATTTTTATTTGTTCAAATCATTTTTCCCCCTGTAAAGCGAGAAAAGTTATTATTTTCTGAAATTAAGGACACAATTAACAGATGTTGAGAGTAATATTTTTTCTAAAGGATATTCAGCATTCATTATAACAATTTTAATTTTTTTGAACAATTTTCATTTGTTTAAACAATTTTTACTCTCCAAATCGTGAAATGTTTTTCTTTTCTGCAATTGATAACATAATTAACAAATTTTAGAAGTAAAATTTGTTTGCTTAAGATATTTTGCAATTATTTAAACAACTTTTAATCATATATATATATATATAGGATGAGAATGTAAAAATAAGAATTTTCAAGTACCATGAGCATTAATGATGGTTATTTTATTGTTTTAATCGTTACAGATAGTATTGAGGACATGAAAAAAATTAAATATTTTGAACACCCACACACAAGATGAACGAAAAATGGAATAATCAAAGTTTTGATGAGAATATGCCCACTACTCGGGCCTATTCTTTCACTAATAGTGTTATTTTTGACGAATAAAACAGAAACTACACATCCTATCGAAAAGTGACCAATAACAAATTTGTAGATCTTTTTCGAGTGCATAGTTTTTGTTGAATCCTGATTTGTCGTATCTTGCATAGTTTGACCGTGGAATTAAATTTTTTATTATATTTCGTGCGATGAAAATGAGAATTTTCGATTTTTCGAGAAAATACAGAAAGTCGTTACGATAATCCTATAGGGCGCACAAAAAGAAACACTTTTTTCACCTAGACTTTTTTCCGTGTGTCGCGTTGTTTGGCTAAAAATGTTACTTTTAGTTTCCTCCTTTGGATATTGAAAATGCTGTAAGTCTGAAAATTTTCATTTTATCGAAAAATGTCATGCAAATAAATTGTTTCAATTTTTGAGTGCTATGAACAGGCGCACATATAATTTTCACATTGTGTAAAAAATGGCCTCATAAATTTTCAAAATGCGTTCACTTTTTGAATTTCCATCCAAAATGGCTGGATAACGAACTGGACCTTTCGTTTGCCAGACTAAAAGAGTATACCGAAGGCCAGTCCAATAGCTCAATTCGTTCGAAAGTCATCGTGCTCACGGACAGACATACATACATACAGACAGACACATTCGTAAAAACATGTTTTTTGGGTTCAGGGGTTTCAAAACGTAGACATTTGCAAAAAACGGTGGGGGGGGGGGTCAAATTTTACACAAATCTAATACCTTCTCTGGATAAGAATGTAAAAATACGAATTTTCAAGTACCAAAAAGAAAGTATCAAAAGTTAATGAGGCTGAGAAGACGCAATGTCAAAATTATGAGGTAATTATATTTTATACAAAACAGTACGTAAAGAAATGTAACGAAACTTTTGTTACGTTTCTTTTTGTTTCTTTTGACAGAAAACTCTAAAAGAACACAACTTTGATATTGTGCCTCCATAGATAATGATTTTATGTTTAAAAATGCCAATTTTAGGTTTAAAACGCCGAAATAACCTAAGGTTATTGAAAATTGTAAATATTCTATGCGATGTAATAATTTTTTTTGACATACCAATAATTTCCGACAAAAAATAATAACATAACATGAAATTGTTCAGAATTCTGCATCTTCTTCAAAATCTGATAATTTTTGTTTAAAATGACTGATTTTCTGTATTAAACATTTATATATGCTGAGAATGTTCGAAAATTGCAAATCTTGTTCGAACGATAATGATTTTAGTTTCAAAATACCAATTTTGTATGTAAAACGCTAACATAACCTAAAATGATAAAAAGTTGTGAATCTTGTTTTAAATATAATTTTTTTCACTAAAAATAACAATTTCTACCAAAAAACACTAATATAATCCAGAATTGTTAAATGAGTCATTATGATTTTGTTTTAAACTAAATTGTTTCAAATTATGACAAACAGTAATGCGGTTCGATGAATATTGGTTTAAGTATGGCTATTCGGAAAAATAAATATCAGGAAAAAATTTCAATTCGATGAAGTAAAATTAGGTTAAATCAAAATGAGAATAAATAAAATTTATGTCAAACAGCAATTTGGATAAATATAAATTAGATTTGAAGGCATATTAATGCACCGCAATGAAATTTTGTTATATTTTACTTTCCAATGTATAAAATGCTATAATATATCTATTTCATTAGTCAAACATTTAATTATTAATTCAATTGGTATAATTTTTTTTATTAAGATATAGAAAGTTTCAATGTGAGTTTGAAGAATTGTAATAAATTTTCACGACGCTTCAAATACAGAAAAACACCTTTTCTATTCACACTCTACTATTATTTATATTATTCATTCTATGACAATTCACTAGAACTATTTGAAGAATTTGAAAAATTCTCACGCACTTGTGCTAAATTCGATACCTGAAATTAGATTTACGTCCGGAAAGAGTCTTTCGTAAATGAGACTGAAGTATCAAAAAAAGTCTAGAAAAAAATTCATAGCTGAAATAGGACCAAAGAAACAAAAAATCTGAATTTTCTTTCCGCGGTACGAATTTCTTTGGAGATATGTGAGACATAATTTTATAAATTCTATCAGAAATGAGTAGAAGCCATCAACAAAACTTTAAATATAAGTATTAGTTATCTAAGAGTAAAGATAGCTTAATGCTGATCAATAGACTCTCTATCTCGTACGGCGGCCTCCATCTGAGTGTAACCATGTCAAGCGCTGCTTAACTTCGGTAACTGAACGAAAAGCCCTGAACAATTCCACGTATCCATGCGGACGAATACTAACAATCCAATATCACAATTATACATGAATATACGATTGGATTTCGTTAAGATATTGATTTCATTTTTGCATTAAGGAGAACTTCTCCATAAGGAGAGTAGGTACAAATATTTATAGTATCAAGATAAGTTAGCATTCTAAATTCTGAATTTATATTTGAACTAAAATATAGAATGGAGTAAGTATGATTCGCGCGCCTCGCGCGTAAAGTTCCTTCTAAGCGTTCAAATTCTCAATATAAGTATAACATATTTCAGGGTGGCCTTTGAAAACAAAAAAAATTTTCGAGTCATCAACCGCTTATTGAACATTTACCCAGGTCATTAACTATGCTTATGTTGAGTAAAAGGGGAACGAAGAACCCTATCAAAATTGTAGCAAGAATACTTTTTAAATTGATTTTCCGCACAAAGCCTACCGAATGCTAAGTATTTAAAGGAGGTACTTAAGCTTTCCTCTCATTTGACAAAAAAAGAACCCTTAACTCAGAAAAAATCAAATTTATTTTTGATCCTCCCCTCGTCAAATATGTGTCCAGAGGCAACATTTTTTCGTGATAAACTACCATGCAATTCTAATAGGACTGAACTTTGATCAAGTTCAAGTCCTATCGGGCCCCATCGATTTTATAGATTGAATCAGTCGAGAATTAATGTCTGTATATAAGTTAATTTATATAAGGGCTTTAAAATTGGACGCTATTAGAAAAAAAATGTTAAATGTACAATTTTAAAGTATTAGCCTAAAAACATTCTGCAATTTGAAAATGTAGGGGAGACCGGGGCTAGTTGGGACAAAGCGAGTTTTAATACTAATATGGAACATATCGCGCCATACGTTGCACAGTAGTCGAAGCTCCCGAAACGTAATATACCAGTGTATTTTCGTGTCAAAATATTGCGTTTCACAGAAAATATTGCCGAATATGTATTTTCAAGAGTGATGAGTAACTTTTTATTTTGTTGGTTTTTTCGTTAAATCGTCCTGGAATATTTTTTTGTATTTTTAAAATCAATATGAACATGAATAGAGCATATAAACAGCTGCGAGAATTCGTTGGAGAATTTTGTCTAACCTCAAATTTTGACATTTTTTTCAGATTATCGCGGGGCGAGTTGGGACGATTAAACGTATTCAGAGTAGTGCTAGACATAGCTTGTAGGTTTATGTTATTGCTCAAACTTTTGCTTAAACTTGGAATTTTTCCTGTCCACACCGAAAATCTAGAAAGATGAAATCTGAAAATGATATAAAGTGACTCGATAAGCTATTTTCGTACTTGAACACAGCTGGAAAATTAAAAAAAATTAGTCAAATGTCTTTAAAAGTGATTGTTCCAACTTCCTTTCTTTTTAAAAACAACTACAGATTTTCTAAATTGACATTGCTTCATTTGTCCCAACCTGCCCCGAGCATTTTACCAATCTGCCCCGCACATGGAGCAGGCTGGGACACAGGACATGATCTCAGTTATACACTCGCCAAAATTTACACAATGCATATTGTGCGCCCAAAAAAATTACATCAATAGCCAAAGATATGCACTTCAACAGCAAGTATAAAACGATTCTGAAAAATTGACTAGAAAGACGCGAAAAATTCTGAAGTCGTAGTTGTCCCAACTAGCCCTGATCTCCCCTACATCTTTTAAACTTAACAAGTACAAATTTAATGCTCGTAAAACTTTAACAATTGAAAAAAAGCATTAGGAGCTGCAAATTGCAAATTGTTCTTATCTGGTCAGCAAAAGTAATCTAACAGAATTATACATTTAATTTTTTTTAAAGTTCCTGATTGAGCTTATTTAGTTTCGGGCACTGTAAAATAAGGCTATTTCAGAATTACGCATTCACAACTATAACTTTAAATTGAGATTATTAACATTTTGAAGATAATAAAAACTACTAATAGGTTCATCATAATACATATGTAGTATTAAGTATAATTGAATAATTTAGAATATTGTGAGCCTTCAAAGCTTAATTACTTCAAAAATTTTGATAATTAAAAAACTTCAAAGTTCGTTAAAAATGGAAGAATTATGAAATGAGGATCTAGAAACCAATTCTTCAAAAATGATAATTTTCAAAATTTTCATCACGCTTTTTATAATGTAATAATTTGTTTTAATTCGAAATGAAAAAGTACTTAGCTCGAAAAAATTAATTGAGTTTTATAGTTCACATTCATGTTCAGAAATATAAAAAATTATTATTGTTTTAAAAGCAATTTACTTTCTTAAAAAATAATAATCTGTCTACAATAATTTAACCCAGTCACTTTTTTCCATTATTCAGTTCGCATATTGTATTAAATTTTGTAATTCCGTCTGAGACTTCTCCTTTAGGCAAACAATTTTTTCGTCAAAAATTTTCCTGTATCTTGTGTACTTGTCTTATGTCAAATTTATCATTTTTAATGGCAATTTTTGCGATTGAAACGAAAACTAGGTGTCTTAAAAAAATGGTCTATTGAAACTTTGTAGATATTTTTTGGGTGAATAATTTCTGTTGGTTAATATTTCACTTATCTTGCTCAGTTCGACCAGAAAGCCGAATTTATGATTTTTAATCAAATTTTTCTTGACTGAAATAAAAACAATGTGTCTTATCAAAAAATAGTTTGAAGAATTTCTATACCCAATATTTTTCTTATCACGCATCGTTTTAACGGAAAATGCAATTTTTCTTGTTAATAAAATTTTTCTAATGAAAACAAAAACTATGTGTCTTATCAAAAAATTCTTACAAGAAAATTTGCATACCCTTTTGAGTTCAACAATTTTGAAGTTTAACATTTTTTTTCGTGTCTTACATAGTTTGACTTGAAAAATGGAATTTTTCATTCTTATTAACATTCTTCACGATTGAAGCAAAAACTATGCGTTTTATCAAAGAATGGTTTTGAACGAATTTTCATATCTTTTCGTGAATAAAAAGTTTGTTTGAAACATTTTATTTTACCTTGCATAGGTTCACCAAGAGATGGAGTTTTGTATTTTTATTAAAATTTTTCAGGATTGAAAACAACAATTATGCGCTTTATTAAGAAAAGTAGTTTCAAAAAAATTTTTAGATCTTTTTGAGGTCAAAAATTTTGCTTCTTAACATTTTTTTTTCATATCCTGCATAGTGTTGGTGAAAAACAAAGTTTTTTAAAAAAAAAAAATATATTTTTCGATGGATAAAACCAAAATCGTTGGTCCAAAATGTCTGGTTAACGAATTTGTGTTTTCCTTTCAGGCCTTAAAGCAGTGTACCAAAGGGCAATCTATTCGGATAATTCCTTTAAAAGTAGAGTGTTAAAAGACGTCGACAAACAACGACAACTGACGGGAAAATGAGAAGTGAGGAGAAATGAATAGTGGAGAAGTAGAAGAAGTGAGGGGAAATAAGGGGAAAAGGAGTAGAGAAGAGGAGGAGAATGAGAGGAGGGGAAATAAGAGGAAATGAGGAGACAGTATTTATGGGAAGTAAAAGTGAGTCGAAATTAGAGGACAGGAAATGAGGGGAAATTGGTGGCTGGAATGTGGAAAAAGTGAAGGGAAATAAGGAAGGGTAAGAAGGGGAAGTTGGGGAAATAATTAGAAACGAGGGTGTGTAGGGATGGTAAAGTGAGGGCTGGGGAAGGAAAGTAGGGGAAGATGAGAGAAGGAAGTAGATGCGGAAGAAGTCAGGAAGGGGGCGAATGGTGAAGTGAACGGAGAGAAAGTACGGGATGGTGCGCCTACTTTGACTAATTTTTGCTCAATCAGTGTGTTCAAAAACGTCGAGATTTGATGAAATCCCAGAATGACGATTTTCACATAAAAAAAATTTCTTCGCATTAAGATGAGAATGTAATAATGAAAGACCAGAAGCATCCCTACGAGGTAGCTTCACACTGCAAACGGAATGTATCAGTTGCGAACCTTTGTCGATTATTATTAAATTCTGGAATCTGCAACCATTTAATATCTATGCATCATTAACCGAATTTATAAGATATAATTCTTGCCTCGTGAGAACTTTCGCACGCTAATCTTCTTTCTGACCGTTTCGCCAGAAACTGATGGCATTCGAAAACAGCAAAGTCTGTAGACGTGGCTGAGGAGTGTAACGATAAATCAATAGCTGAGACCTCTTGGTATGTGCCTGGTGCTCATAATAAATTCATGAATTGTAAAACTGCTGCTCTCTCGCGGGACGAACCGTGGAGTATTGGATTTATTGGTCGACCTGACCCCGCTAAGACGCCTCGGCAGGATAGGTGGGAATGTGGGAGGGAAAGGGCAAGAAAGTCCGAGAAAAGGAGATGCGAATAGGGCAGCCGAAAAGAAGAAATTGTTGGGCTCTCAGGTACCTAACAAGTTGCAGAATTTTCTTTGGATTCATACTCTTTCCAGTAATAGGTCACTACTAAGCTTCTAAATGACTAATAAGATGCGCTTTTGGGCCAATCTCGAGAAAAACGAAATTTTATATATCCGCACATGTTACATGGATCACGATGCAAAAGTCTTTTAACTAAACACTTAAACAAATTCTGGTTGAACTAACCAGAATTCCGGTTAATTCAACTAGAACAGAATGTTAAATATGCCCTTACTAAAAATTCTGGTTGAAAGTATCAGAAGTTTCTAGTTCAGAATCTTCTGTTTAATGTTACCAGAAATTCGAGTAAATGTAACCAGAATTTCTGGTAAGTTGAACCAGAAATCTTTACCAGGCAGTTTTCTGGTAGCTGAGGAATACAACGTTCTGGTCAACATAACCAGATATTCTGGTAGCCATCGATTTTCAACGATCGAATTTCCATACTTTTTTACCTTCATGAACTCTTTCTAATCCCCTTTGAAATTACATGGACTGCGTCCCAAAGAAAATAATCTAAAAAAAGTTTCCGAAAACAGAGTGCAGCAACTATATTCCGCTTCGCTAAAATGTTGTGACCTAACCTCAAACCTAGTTGCTGCACCACATTTGGAGTGAGCAAAAAAAGATTGGCCCAAGCTTCTGAAAAGAAAAAATTACGAGTTTATAAATTATTAATAAAGCATGACCAATTTCCAATTTGAAACCGATCGTGGGGCGTAGGCCCCACGAGTCTAAGAATTCACAAACTTCTTTGTCCATTCTTATCGGAGACGCGCTTACGTAGTCACACGTGGTCATGAATGGCGGCAACCACGGCAACGGCCAACGATACTATGTACACTAAACACTTGCGCGCGCACTGCTCTCGCCACACATCGCGCTGCCAGTGGCACATTGTAGAACTTATGTTACCAGAAATCATAACCAGAAAACTTTCGACCAGAAAGATTCAACCAGAGTTAATGATCTAGATTTTTCTAGTCAAATTAACCAGATTTTCTAATTACCATAACTAGAAAATGTTTAACCAGACGCATCTAGTAACTTGAACCAGAAATTTTTTTTGAGTGAAGATAGGCAGTTATTTTAGGCAGTTATTTTATTCTGTTTTTATTTTAGGCAGTTATTTTAGGCCTGACGGAGTTTAATCCAGTGGAAGAGTGTATTTTTCAAAGAAAATCGCATGACATATTTTTAGTTTATAAAACCACTTTTCTACGGCAGAGCTTCCAACCGTGTCTATTTATGTCTATTTGTGAGAATTTCTTTCAAAATTATAATTTAAATTATATATTTATTTAATTATTCAATTTATATTGAAATTATAATTAAAATTTTAATTAATCAATAAACAACACGAATTTACATTATATGGTCATTAGGGTGGTCCAAAAATGCATTGCATTTTTTTTTTCATTTTCATGCATATCGCCCGGAAATTTGTTTAAACTCACAACAAAATAATTCCCTTTTTTGTTTTAAAAAAAGAATTCTTGTACGCTTTGAAATAAACTTCTTGTTGTAATTTAAAACAAAACTTTCACAAGTCGCTCACAGACCTAGTCCTCCCACCTACTCCTAATTATTCCGTTCTTCGTTTTTTTCTCTTGTGTGAGATAGCTTTTTTGTTTATATAAATTTTTCTAAACATTGAGAAATAACATTGTTCATAACTAAAAAGTCATAGACAAACTCAAGATTTCAGAAAAAAGCAACTTTCTAGCCTTAATCTAGGAGAAGATAAATATAAACAATAATTAATTGTTTAAACAAGCATGTTTATTAACTCTCATTGATTATTACTACACTAAGTGAAAAGTAGACAAAAAGCTTGAAAGTTCAGAAAAAATCGGAACTTTTTAGTACATATCTAAGAGAAGATAAACCATTATAAATTGTTTAAGCGACTATATTTATTCCCTTGCAATATTGATTACTTTAATAAGTACACCGCAACTATATAGCATCAATGAAGAAGAAGATAGTTATAAACAATAATAATTTGTTTAAATGATAATTCTTGCTAAATTGAATTAATTATTAACTCAACCTATGTGAAAAGTAGACAATTAGTTACGAATTTCAGAAAAAATCGCAACATTCTAGTTATATTCAAATTGAATATTATAAATAAGTATAATACATTGTTAAAAAAATTATGCTTCTTAACCTCAATTAAGTATTACCTCACTTAAATTGAAAATTGGACAAAAAGTGGAAAATGTTTTAAAAATCCGCTACTTTTTATCTCTATTCTAAGAGAAAATTGCTAAAAACAATAAGAAATTGTTCAAATAATTTATTTAAACATATAATTATCAGTGTAAATAATATTTTATGTACTTCAAACGATTTGCATTTAAAAAACTGCCAAAAATTATAATTAGCACCAGAAACTCGCAAAACCCATTTTTTCACTTGTGGAGTTTTTTTTGGACCTTATAAAACAGACTTATGGGGGTGATATATAAAAAGTAATATTTTATTCGTATTTTATGGCTATTTGTGAAGAGAAATGTTGAGTTGCAACTCGATTCAGCTAATATTGACGATACTGAATAAAATTTACAAAAAAGTCTTTTTTTCTCATGGGAAGTACGTGTTAAGTTTCATGGGGCTTCAGCCAACACTAAATATAACTTTTTTTCAAAACAAAAAAAATGGATACATTTTTTTGTGGATTTGGACAAATATTTAGGTGATATGCATGAAAATTCGAAAAAAAATTTTTGGACCACCCTAATTGTCATTCATTTGCTCACGACCCATTGGGTGTAAAGAAAGAAGCAATTTGAAATTTTTACTATGAATACTGACAATTCAGTAAGAAATGTAAGAGATCGACTGATTCAACTGGCGGTTAGATCAGGCGATAGCTGTTAGCATTTTTTGCCAATTTTTTTTTCATTCAACTTTTACATTCTCATAATAATGAGAAGGTATTGTTTTTGTGTCGTCGTTGTCGTTGTTATCTCGGATTAAATTGTGCCTTGGCACACTTTTCAAGGGTGTAAAAAGAAAGGACGAGTTCGTTAGCTAGCTATTTCCAATCAAAATTCAAAAAGTTGGAGCATTTTCAAAATTTTTGAACACATTCTTTTTGAAGATTTAAATATTCTATGTACGGCTATTCGTAGAACCCGGAAACTCGAACAATTTATTCTTACGGCAGGGAAAACGGTATAATTACTAAATAAAAAAAATATCAAACATGGATTTTCACCCACTTCTGAATCGTACTGGACCATAATCTCATACAGAAATATGGGTTAGGTTAAGAAAAATTATTTTAGGCTAATAAAATGCATTTCTGAAATTTGGCACTTACGCCCTTCATCCATTTATTTTAACCAAAAAAGATGGCTTCTTATCAAAATATTTGAATTTTTAAGAGAATAGTTGACTTTTTAACAAAAATCTTAGTTTTCAACCTAAAAAGATGAATTTTTAACCAAATAGTTGAATTTTTATTAAAAACAGATTAAACCTAAATGAAAAAGTTGGTTGTTCATTCGCAATGAATAATGTAATGATGAATATTTGAACATTAAAAAAAGGGAATTTTCATCGAATTAGTTCAATTTTCTACCAGAGAGTTTAATTTTCAACAAATTAATTTAACTTTCAACAAAATAGTTGAATTTTGAATTAAATATTTGAATTTTCAACCAAAAAAGATGAATTCTTAACAAAAAATGTACTATTTGCATTTTTATCAAAAAAAGATCGAACTTCTGTCAAAAGAGATGAAATTCCTAAACCAAAAAGATGAATTTTCAACCAAGAATATTACGTCTCTACCAAAAAAGACAAATTTTAAACTAAAAAAGATAGTTTTTCAACTAAGAATGGAAAAGTTACAATTTCACCTGAAAAATTTATTTGTAAATTTAAAAAAACGTATTTTTAACAAAATAGTTAGAATTGTAGCGAAAAAGATGAATCTAAAAAAAAAGAAATGTTTACAAAGTAGTTCAACTTTGACCCAAGCAGTAGAATTTTTAATTAAAAAAAGATCAATTTTCGATAAAATAGCGAAACTTTTATCCAAAGAGATGAATATTTAGCTAACATAAAATGATGAATCTTCAACTGGAATAGTTATATTTTCAGTTACCAAAATTAATGATCGAACAGAAAAAAAAAACAAATAATTTTCAACTGGAGAGATAAGTTTTCGTTGAATATGATGAACCTTCAACAAAACAATAATTTGTTAACCATGTTGTTCAATCTTGAATCAAGTAGTTCAACTTTTAAGCAAAGAGACGAGTTTTTGAATAGTAATGTAATATCAGATATTTCAAATAAAAAACATTTTAATTTTAAGTGAAAAACATTCAAATTCGACCAAAAAAGTCGAATTTTTAACGAAATAGTTGAATCCTCAACAAAAGAAGATTAATTTGCAGCCAAACAGTTGCATCAGTAGCCAAAAAAAAGATGAATTTTCTACTAAGACATATGAATTTTCAAACCAAAAAGACGAGTTTTCAAAAAAATTAAAGTTTTCAGTTGAATTTTTAACATCAAAATATGAATTTTTAACAAAAAGTTAATTATCTGTCAAAGGGGTTTAATTATTAATCAAAAAGACGAATTTTGATCATAATAGTTGTATTTTCAATCAAAGAGGATGATTTTTTAAACAAAAGTGTGGAATATTTAACCAAATAATAAGAGTTTTAACTTAAAATATAAGTGAAAGGAGGAAGCAACTGCAAAAAAAGTATGAATATAAATATAAGGCAAATAAATTATCGACGAGAATATCCTATCAGGTTGGACCCAAATCATCATTTTAAAAATCTCCTCATTTCATCTGGGCCAATTTTTCATTTTCCCTGACCATTTATATTTAATTACCAGAATTTAAATTTAACCAAATGATAAAAGTTTTAACGAAAAATATAAGTGAAAGGAGGAGGCAACTGCAAAAAAGTACAAATATAAATACAAGGCAAATAAATTAACGACGAAAATATCCTATCAGGATGGCCCCAAAACGTCATTCTAAAAATTTACTAATTTCTCTTCGATCAAGTTTTCATTTTTCCTGACCATTAATATTTAATGACAGAATCTGCATCTTGTAACATTTTTAACATAGAATCTTTTCTTAAAGGAGGGGGGGGGATAATAATTTAAAATAAAAATGAAAAATTTATTATCGTAGCCAGTTACTTATAGTTCCTCTTATAGAAATTTGATGACTTTTGCCCTGCTATCGTTAAAATATTCGCTTAGGAAGTGATAAAGGCTGAAATAATTGTTTATTATGAAAAAACGGTTTAAAATAAATATTTTTGTTTTATTAAAATAACTTTAATAATCAATTACAAGAAAAAAATGTCGGCAGCAGCAGTTGAGCCCTGAATTTTCGGATACAAATTCGGAATGGACGAAAAGCGATTCTTATTATCTGAGCATATAAGAGTTTGGTAAGGATCCATTACTGGAACGACTATGAATTCAAACAAAATTCCGAAGGTTTTAAGGTTCGACTTGTAAGCACGGCCCTGAACGAAAGTGATGTATGCACGAGTTAACGTCTCGCTATAGATCAACCTTATTGCCAAATAATTTTCAATTATCATCTATAAATCGAATCCGAAGTTTGAGTGTAGTAAACTGACGATTGCGAGAGTATCCCGATCACTGATCGCGGATCGTCGATCACGTTCGTTTCCTATCCACGGTTTCTCCGCAGCCGTTTGAAGGATCGCTAAAATTTATGCCGGCAATATTTAACGCGAGAGAGACGTCCTGGCTGAGACTGCGGGCGATTAAACGGCAATGACTCAAGATGAAAATCGTTGGAATTTAGTGGGGTGATTCCAACCAACTACGAGAGTTCTGTTTTCATTAGGAATAAAATATGTGCTTAGTGGATTATACTTGATTCGATCTATAGACGTATGAAGATGAATTCCCTCAGTAAACAGTACTGGAAACAGAATAAATTCATTTCAATACTGCAATTAGAGACATTGCTTCATCAATTTGTCCAGCAGTTTATCAAATCTTCTTTTAAATGATTGGGTCATAAATTATATTTGTGGTAAGTTACTACAGCTCTCCACTCCATAGAAAATCGATATCTCCATGTTAAAAAGACCAAGCCAAATCTAAGAGCAGACAGTTTCAGTAATTCTTATTGCCTGCTTCAGTATATAATTTAAAATCTTTTTAATTTGAGTTAATTCCGTTGAATTCACATTGGATTCCTTAGACTTCTTTTTCTTCGAATTATTTGTACCCTTTTGTTTGCTTGAAATGCTTTGAAACTATGTGAAGTCTTTTAAATTCCTCAAATTCGTCAAAAAAATTTAGATTTCTCTAGATTCCCTGAATTATCCGAATTGATTAAATCATCTAACTTTCGTCAACTCTTTCCAGGTTTTTATAGAACTCCTGGAGCTTATATAACACTTGCAAGTTATAGAAATCCCAGAGTTCATATAACTGCTGGAGATTATGGTAGTCCCAGAACTTATATAACCTTCGGAGTTCATAGAAACCTTGTAGTTTATAGAACTCTTAGTGTTCGCAGAACTCCCGGAGCTTATGAAACTTTCGGTGTAATAGAACACTGGGAGCTTATAGAATTCCCGGAAGTTATAGAATTCCCAAAATTGTTAGGACTCCTGGAATTCAGAGAACTCCCAGCATTTACAAAACTCCTAGAGTATTAGATCAATCGCAGCTTATAGAAATTCTGGAACTTGCAGAGCTCCCAGAGTTTTTAGAACTCTTTGATATAGACCTGCTCGAGGTTATAGAACTCCCGGAGCTTATGTACTTGGAGTGAAAAAACACCAGAAGCTTACAGAACCTACGGAATTTCCAGAACTCTTGGAGTTTATAGAACTTTCGGAGTTTATAGAACTCCTGGAATTTATAGAACTCCCGGTCTTTACAGAACTCGCGGAATACTAGAACACCCAGAGCTTATAGAACTTCCGGCGTTTACAGAACAACTGAAGTGATAGAACCCCCGAAGCTTATAGAACTCGTGGAGTACTAGAACACCCAGAGTTTCTAGAACTTGCAGAATTGATAAAAAAATAACCGGCGTTCACAGAACTCTCAGAGTACTAGATCATCCGAAGCTTACAGAATTCCCGAAGCTTAAAGAACCCCGGGAGCTTCAAAACTCCCAAGGTTTATTGAATTTTTAGAGCCCTCAGAACTCCTGGAGCTTATAGAACTCTCTGATCATATGTACATAACTCTTGGAGTTTATGAAAGTCTCAAAGTTCATACAAATTCCAACGCTCATTGAACACCCGCAGTTTATAGAATTCCCGGTGTTTACACAACAAGCGGAGCAATAGAACACTCGAAGCTAATAGAAACCCCCGTAATTTATAGATCTCCTGGAGTTTATAGGACTCCCGGCGTGTACATAAATCCTAGAATTTATAGAACTCCTGGATTTCGGGAAAATTTTTCGGGATTGTTAGGCAATTCAAATTAAATTTTTTGTGAGTGGAGAATTCAAATTTGGTATAATCTAGAATTTTAAAGATCATAATTTCAAACAACAGGATTTCATTAGGAGACTGGAAATTTTGGTAGATTGTTCACAATTGAGGATATGAACATTTCGAACTTTTAGACGTTCGAAAATTTACAGATTCAAACTGGAGACTGCCAATTTTTTAAATCCGTGTTCTGAAAGAATAAAGAAAATTGAAAAAAAAATTATTTTTCAGATACGAAAAAGTTGAATCTTCAATTTTTTCAATTTTTGCCCATAAAAGTTTTGAAGTATTTTGTGAGCATTTTCTGTGATATGCAATATTTCTCAATAACTTGTATAATTAGGTGCAGGTATTAAAAAATAAATATTAAATTAGAGTTTCAGAAATGTTGTAGTTTTTCCAATTTATTTCATCCGTAAAATGAAACGAAAGTTTTATTTTAAATAAAGTAATGTACTAAAAATACATTTTCAGTTTAGATTCATGTAAGTAAAATTTTTCTGGCCCCTCCGAGGAAATTGTATGGTATAGATTTAATAGTTTCTAAATCAAAATTTATAAACTCTTTTCAATTCAGCATAGTGAACGGTACTTAGATTAAGTTTAATTATTGTAATTATACTACTTTTTCTATGAAAACCACAATATTTATCAAAATTCGACGTTAAATGAGGCCTACACGATTAAATGATATAAATTTCTTGAAACAAAAATAGAATGGAAAATATATTTAAAGCCATTATAAGGAGTTTTTATTATTTTTCAGGAAACCTTTTGTGTAATTTTTGGAAAAGTACTTTTTGGGAAAAATGCACAAAGCCTTACTTGAATATGCAGAGTATTAGATCCTAAACAAAAGTCACTTTGCTAAATCTTCTAAAATTTGGGATTGGTTTTTAAATCAAAAGATAATTTTTCAAAGTTAAGACCCCCTGCCCCACTATTGTAAGGATTCTTATGATTGTTGTGCCCCCCCCCCTTCTAGCGAAAATTCTATATTTTTCACACCATATATCTAGAATATGTTAATTAATTTAAGTGTTAAAGGCATTTCAAAATATTTCAAGGGATTCCAGTTTCTTGATTTCCATCACATTGTAATCCCATCCGAATATGTTTTGAGAAAATCCCGACTTTGTTTGAAAATTATTAACATGCATCACTAATTTTAAAGGATTTTAAGAAATATATTTTGGAAGAAAACACGGGTTATTAAAGGATTTCAACAGATACCAAAGTATTTTCAGAAATTTTGATGGATGTCAGGGGATTTTAACGGAATATCAAAGATTTAAAGGGATTTGAAAGAAGTTCATAAGATATGAAAAGATTTGTAAAGCTTTTAAAGCATTTGAAGAGGTTTTTTATGGATTTTAAGAGATTTAAAGCAGTTTTGAAGATTTCATGAGATTCCAAAGGATTTCCAAGGATTTCGAAGAATATTAATAGTTATGAAAATATTGTAATGTATTTAAAAATATTTGAATGGATTTGAAGAGATAAAACAATTCCCACGGATTCGAGAGATTTTAATGAATTTTAAAGGGATTTCAAATATTTGATAAGAATCTCGTAATATTGCGAGATATTTGACCAAATTTTAACTGTTTTTGCAAAATTCCCAAAAGAATTCACCGGATTTCAAAGGATTGCAAAGTAAGGTTGAGTTAAAGTTCTAAAATTAATTGGATCATTCATTTTTGGGCAAGAAATATTGTGGGTTGACATTTAAAGAAAGTATAAAATTAACTTTTGAAATTGGTAAAAAAAATTGGAAATTGCGACAAATTTTGTTGCACAGTTTAGAATTTTTTGAAAATGTGCAAGAATACATGTGTTTTTGAACGTGTTAAATGGATACTTAAAAAAAGTTTAATACGTTACACCTGAAATTTATTTGGCTATAACCAAAGGAGCCTGCTATTATTTTTATTTCATGGAAAACACATTTTTTCATAGTGCTGGAAACGTTTCAAAATCGCGAAGAAATAAAAAATTAAAAAATGTTCCCAATTATGAGGAAAAAATTTCCAAAAAAGCAAAATGATAAAATGTCTCATTGGGCTAAGCTTGAGAAATTTCAGGTTTAACATTTTCAACTTTTCCCAAAATGTGCACATATAACTAAAACCAAAAAAATCATGTTTATCGTACATTTTCAAAAAATAGTAACCTGAGCCAATCATTCCACGAGATTTCAAGAAAGGGTTACATTAGATTTTAAAGATGGTTAGCTCATTGACTCTGTATATATGGGATGTATATGATATGAAATGTAACATGATAAAAGATAAATAAAAGAGATAACGATATAATGTGTATAATAGTATAAAAAGTAATGTTAACAGCAAAAACGGGTTTCAATTAGTTATAGTTCAAAAAGTTATTAAAAGGAAGGCATTTGAGTAAGAAATTATTTAATCCCCCCCCCTCATTAGTAAGGATTTGTACGATTTTCCGGACCCCCTCCCCCACCAAAAGCCTTACGTAATTAATGGAAGCTCCCTAATCGGAACATGCATTTTTTTAAATTATTTTATTTTATCATTAGGTGTTAAAATTGGAAAGAAAAAAATGTTATCTCTAACTTGCGTTGGATAATTGAATTTATTATATACCAAACATACAGAAACAATCATTATCTCTTTTAAAAAAATGGATTTATCACGTTCTGTGCGCTTACTGCTAAACTTCATAGTTTTTTAATTATATAATAATGAATATAAGTATTGTTAATACACCTTATGCCCTACTACGGCTACAATCCGAGCCCAACCGAATCCAGCGATGCTTAACTTCAGTGATCGAACGAGAAGCTTTAAACACGCTTTTCACCCTAGAGAGCAAGGCCCGCCTCCCCAAAAAAAGTTTCATTTCCGGAGAAAGGAAATCCGTGATTTTTTTTTCGAAATTCGTATGTCAACACGTGCCGCCGGGCACTTCAAAATCCCATTTAATTAACCTGGGAAATTTTGGATTTTCGAAAAATTGAACTCATACTTCAGGGTTTGATCGAAACGTGCCAAGTTTTTTAGAGATTGTTGTTAATAAAAAATTATTAGATTTCAACGATTTAAGTTTTTTCAACAATTTACGTTTTTTGGTTTTGTTACTGGTTTTTACCGGAAACTGACATTTTTAACATAAATCACTAGATTTTGAAGGTTCATAATTTATTTTTAACAATTGTAGGTTACAAAAATTATCGAAATTCAAGAAATTAAATTCAGAATAATTCCAAATTTTAATTGTTTAACGTAAAAATTCAAATTTAACTACGAAATTCTTGAACATTACAAAAAAATCCAGCGATCTCTCTTTTTTTATTTTTAAATAAAAAATTTGATCGTGTTGGGTTCTTGTTTTTTCTTTTCAATTTCCTAGAATTTCATTTTTTCACCGGAAATTAGCATTTTTGAACAAAATGATTTACAATTCTGAACAGTTTTCTGATATGTTATGTTAGCGTTCTTCATCGGAAATTGATATTTTGAGTGAAAATTTATTCGATTTCAAAGAATATTTACAATTTCGCAACAACTTTAGGTTATGATAGTGTATTTCACCTGAAATTGGTATTTTTAAACAAATCAAATGACTTTTTTTTAGAATAATAACATTTACATGTTGAAACAATTTCGTATTGTGTTAGTGATTTTTGTCGTAAATTGAAATTTTTATTCAGTAATCATTAGATTTTAAATATTAGTAATTTTTAACAATTTTAGGTTGTGTTGTATCTCATTGAAAATCGGTATTTTCAAACAAAAATAATTATGATTTGAACAACAAATTTAGAATCTTTTAACAATTGTGGATTATGTTAGCGTTTTTCATCGGAAATTGATATTTTGAGTAAATTATTCGATTTCAAAGAATATTTACCGTTTTCAAACAATTTTAGCTTATGTTGGTGTTTTTCACTGGAAATAGGTATTTTTGGTGTAAAAATATTTGATTTCAAATGAAAATGTAACTGGAAATATCCATATAGATTTGAAAGAAGGTATTAAATTTTTTAAATTTAACGTTATGTTAAAAGAAGATTTACAATCTTGAACATTTTCTCATTATGTTGTGTTATAGTGTCTTTCGTCTAAAATTGTTTTTTTTGTAAATAAAAAAATCCTTGAATTTTTCCGATTATTATTATTCTTCAAATTATCATTCAGAGTAATTAAATTCACCATTTTTGTACCAGAAATTGGTATAGATTTCAAAGAAGATTTACAATTTTAGAACAATTCATTATGTTAACATTTTTCATCGAAAACCGGTTCTTTTAAACAAAAAACAAGAGGTTGTTATGTTAGTTGTTTCCCTGAAAAATTGCTGATGTTAATAAAAAATCATTAGATTTCAAAGATTATTTATAATACCCAGGCGGAAATATCATATATAGTTTATATATAGTGTGAAGTATTGTACATATATAATATTCATTTGTTTTATACATTTTTTATATAAAATAAATGAATATTATATATAGTACTTCACACTATATATAAACTATATATAATATTTCCGCCTGGGTATATGAACAATAATTGGACATGAATGATTAAACTTATAGTGTTGAACAACGTTAAGTTATGTTAGTGTTTTCCGTCGCAAATTGGTATTTTTTAACCAAAATGCAAAATTTTGATTCTCTATAAAAAAACATACATATATTACCCAAGCGGAAATATTATATATATGAAGTATTATATATAATATTCATTTGTTTTATATAAAAAATGTATTAAAAAAATTAATATTATATACAATACTTCACACTATATATAAACTATATATAATATTTCCGCCTGGGTATATGAACAATAATTTGACATGAATGATTAAACTTATAGTGTTCAACAACGTTAAGTTGTTAGTGTTTTTCGTCACAAATTGGTATTTTTAAACCAAAATGCAAAATTTTGATTCTCTATAAAAAAACATACATATATTACCCAGGCGGAAATATTATATATAGGTAATTTTGAAGTGATATAAATTTTCATCAATTTTACGATACAAATCGCCCTTGCCTTAATAATGTTCGTTCATTACGCTGGTATTTTAATTAGAAAAAATTTATCCTTTTTGAAAAGAAAAATTCTCCTATTTTCCCTACAATTAAATTGCTGGCGAACTGTGATCCCAGTGCTTTTTTGATAGACTTAGTTCTTAGTTCAATTATTTCTTGTAGTTTTGTTTATTAAATTTCTGATTATCATTGCTTGTGCAATACGTAGCAATGTTTAATGGAAAGATAAATCATAAAAGTTTACAGATGTTGTGTTTGCAAGATATATCACGTGAATCGATGCTTATGACTTTAACAAACGCAATTAGTTCAATTAGTCCACTCTGCTCGCCATTTACTTCTCATCTCGACCCTTTTGATACGTACTCTTCTTCATACTTTACTTTTCCATACTAAGTGTTGAAAATTATAAGCCACTTTACAAAATTTATTTAATAATTTAAGTCAATATCTATTCTAAAATGAAAATCAGAAAATTTCAATGAGATTAACATTGTTAAAATTATCAAAATATAAAACAAAAGAAAGTTCATCAATTAAATTGGAGGCATTCAAATTTATCGCATTTTAACTCAAACAATTCGAAATTCTACATCTTGAACAATAATAATGAACATGTTAAGCTTCACACATTTAATAATATGAATTTTCAAAACTCATAAAATGCCTTTTCCACATATAGCGGCCGTGCATATTTTAAGTACAGTTTTTTTCTATAATTTTGAAACCACCCCCTGTTAGGGTCCGTATATTTTTCCCTACTAAATTTTGTTCATGAATTTATTTAGGGGTTCTACAAAAATATCGTAAGACGATTTAGGAGGAGGGGGGAGGGGCTTGATAAAAGTTTACAGTTTTTTAGGAATTAATAAAGTAGTTTAACTTGAAACCAAGTAGCTGCATTTAAGAAAAAAAAAACGATAAATCCTAAAAAAAACTATAATAGTTGATATTTTAACCAAGAGAAATTGCCATTTTAAATTTAAAAAAAAAAACAGTTGAGTTGAAACAAAAAAAGGACGATTTTTTAACAGAATTCTTAAAATTTTAAACAAAACAGATTCATTTTCAACCAAGCAGTTGCATTTTTAAACAAAACAGATGAAAATTCTACCAGAAAGATGAATTTTCAACCAAGAAGATTAATCTTCTACTTAAAAAGATGTATTTTCAACAAAATACATATATTAATAACCAAATAGTTGAATTTTCAACGAAAAAGACTAATTTTCTATAAAAAAATACGAAACAAAATAGTTGAATCCTCAACCAAAAGAGATGAAATTTCTACCAAAAGAGATGAATTTTTAAACCAAAAAGACGAGTTTTTAACCCAGAAGGTTAATTTTTACCGAAATCGACGAATTTTGAACAAAATACATGAATTTTTAAAAAACACTAGTTGAATTTTCAAACAAAATGAGGAATTTTCAACCCAGAAGATTAACTTTATACTAAAGAAAAAAAAACAAGGTTAAACAAAATACATACATTTTTAACCAAATTGTTGAATTTTCAATCAAGAAGATTGAGAAGTTTCTAACAAAAACGACGAATTTTCAATAAATTAGATAAATTTTCAACCACATAGTTGGAACTTTTAAATTAATAAAGAGCAATTTTTAACCAAGAATTAGTAGTTAAATTTTCAATTGAAAAAAACGAATTTTCTATAAAACAGTTGAATTTTTAATCAAAACGGATAAAATTTCTACCAAAGAGTTGAATTTTCAACGAAGAATGTGAATTTTCTATAAAAAAGACGAAACAAAATAGTTGAATCCTCAACCAAAAGAGATGAAATTTCTACCAAAGAGATGAATTTTTAAACAAAGAAAGATCAATATTTAACCAAGTATGAATAGTTAAATTTGCAATTAAAAAAACGAATTTTCTATAAAACAGTTGAATTTTTAATCAAAACGGATGAAATTTCTACCAAAGTGATGCATTTTCAACCAAGAAGATTAATTTTCTATACTAAAACAGATTAATTTTTAACAAAATACATACATTATTATTAATTAATTAAAATTTAATTTTCAACCAAGAAAATGAATTTTTTATCAAAAAAGACGAATTTTCAACAAAATAGTTGAATCCTCAACCAAAACAGATGAAGTTTCTAGCAAAATAGATGCATTTTTAAACCAAAAAGATGAATTTTCAACCAGGAAGATTAATTTTCTACTAAAAAAAACAACATATTCTTAATAAAATGCATACATCTTTAATTCATTAGTCAAATACTCGAATTTTTAACCAAGAAGATTAGTTTACAGACAAAAAATAAGAATTTTCAACAAATTTGATAAATTTTTAAGCACATATTTAATTCAATTTTTAAACTAAGAAAGATCAATTTTTAATCAAAAATGGAATACTTAAATTTTCAATTAAAAAAAAAAACAATTTTCTACAAAACAGTTGCATTTTCTACCAAGTAGTTGAATGTTCAAGCCAAAAAGTCAAATTTTCTATAAATTATGGTTGAATTTTCAATCCGAAAATATAAAATTAAATCCGAAAATATAAATTAAAATCCGAAAACATAAATTTTCAATAGAAAAAGGTAATTTTCAACCCAACAGTTGGATTTTCAACCAAATATTTAAATTTTCAGTTAAAAAATTATTTTTAACTAAATAAAAAAAAAGAATTTTCAACAAAGTATTTTAATTTTCAACTAAAGGGATACATTTACAACTGAAATTATGAATCTGCAACCCAAAAAATGTATTTTTAAGAAAGTAATTCAACTTTCAATCAAGGATTTGAATTTTCCACTTGAAAATATCGACAGTTGAATTAAACCAAAAAATATGAATGTTGAACAACAAAATTCTTGAATATTCAACTCGAACAAAAAATACGAATTTTTAACCAAAGTTGAATGGTTAAATTTTCAGTTAAAAGAATTAATTTCAACAACAAAAAACGAATTTTCAACAAAATAGTTAAATTTTCAACCAAAAAAATGACTAACCAGAAAGTTGCATTTTTAACCCCTGAAGATTACACTTCTACAAAAAAGATGAATTTAATATATTCATTAAGTTTCTTATTTCAAGAATTTACTCCTTACCTTTTATATATAAAATTAATTAATTATCATATTCTATTACTGCAATAAGTCATTCCCCTACTCTCCTTTTTCAAAAAGTACCCCTTATTTTCAAAAATTTTCCTCTATTTCAAAAAATACTTTTTTGAAAAAATGTATGTACCCTAAGGGTACCCAAATCCCAATTTTTAGATTTTCTATAACCTTGAAGCGGAAAATTCTTTCTTGAGGTGAGAAAGTTATTCTGTATTTTTTCAGATTTAAAAAAAAGTATTTAGAGATCTTTAAAGTTGTTTTTATGGCCGATATGCGATTTTTATGAGTTAATAATTTTTATTTTTTACACTTTTAAATTTTTCTACGAAGTTCTTGGGAATTAAAAAAAAAAAATTTAACGATCAAATTGGGGCAATACACCTTAATTGCTTTTTTTTTTATTTCTAAGAATATCGTAGTAAAATTTGAATGTTGAACGTTAAAGAAGAATTAAAATTTTGATTTATTCTGAACAGATTTTCTTAAATTAAAAATTTTTCATCAAAATTAAAGGTATTCCTTCTTCAGAAAGATGCGAAATTTTTTTTAATTTCTGGTGTACAAACAAAATTTTGAATGGTGTTTATCATCCTTAATACATAGCCTAAAAGTTGTTGTTGAGATATGAAATTCATGGGAAATGCTTCTCACTTAATCAACAATAATGTCATGTGCATTAAGATTTAATTAAAATAATTAATTTAGTAAATTACAAATTTTCAAAATTAAAATTGTTTTTATATCAGTGAATTCACCAAATCTGATAAATACTAAGGAATTACGTAATTAGTATTTAAAAATGTTTATAAATAAATCAAAATACGTACGCAAGAATCGTTGATACTCGTTATCGTAATCGTTTCTCAATACAAAAATTTCAATGAACTGAATAAATTTGTTGAATTATTATATTAAGTATGTAAATATATATGTATGCATTGGTTTTTGTAACAAAAATTAAAAATTTGAAATTGAATTCCTTACTATTTTCCAGATTTAGGCGATTTTATTGATTCAAAACCAAATGTTTAATGTACTGACAATAATTAGTTAAATGGGGGCTTATGGTACAGAAAATTATTGGTAATTAAGGGATAAATATTTCCCATGAGTTTCACATTCAAAAAAAAAATAGGACCAAAATTGAAACCCAAAACTGAAATTTATCATAAAACTGATGCATCATGGATACTAAACATTCCTTCTCAATTTGTATGAAGAAATAAAACCTTTAGTTAATAATAGTTTTTTTCATCATTTTCATTTCATGATAAATCGGACATGGGCCAGTAAACTGCAAATCTTTACATCTTTTTAAAGCAACACATTTATTTTTTATGAAAAATTAAATACTCTAGAAAATAAAAATGATTAACTCTTAAGTTACATATCGTCCATAAAACAACTTTAGCAACCTCTAAATATTTGTTAAAAAATCTGAAAAAATACAGTCAAGGAAACTTATTAACATATATAAAAGATTAGTTTTTCGTCCCTTATTTTTGTGAAAAAATTCCCCTTTTCCCCTATTTTGAGAAAATGTTGCGCTTGTGAAGCCTGAGCAGTGTAAAAATAAACGTAAAACTTAATTTCTAATTAGATATTTTGTATCTATTCATGTTTTTCATCTCTTTTGAATTAGGCGTTACACTTAGTTACTTCATAAAAATATAAAATTTCCGGTTTCAACCGAAAAAAATTAATTGGTTTAAATTGACGTCTTTAAATAGATATTTTAATTCCTATATTGCTTTTAGTTCTTAATTTATTTATTTTCAACTGTAAACTAAATTCTTTCATTACAATATTTACACATTTGGATTCAAATTTGTGGTATTAATAATAATAATCTTCCAATGCAGTCACTTTGTGCACATTGGAGCATGATTGTCAAATTATTAATTTTGCACTTTAGATTAAAATGATTGAATTTTAAAAATCGTGATGCACTTTTTAAAAATGAATCATTCTTAACAAATTAGTTTCAAGATCATAATTTAAGAATGTTTCAGTTTTTAAGTGAATTTTGAAATTGTTTAATTTTTAACGCTTCGAGTTTGAGTTCATTAATTTTGAATGTTTCCTATTAAAAACCATATAATTATCAAAGTTTGTAGAATAATTAAATTTTAAACGTTCACTACATTAAAAATTCAGTTTTAAACGGTGAAAATGATATATGTATTTGTCATCTTGAAAATTTCAGTAATTTCAATTAAAATTCGAGTTATATATATATTAGAATATTATTTATTAAATAATATTTAAAAGTAATAAATAATGCTTATTTACATATTTTGAACCCTTGTTTTGCAAATCCTTCGTGTTTAGAGTTAGATAAAAATAGTCAAACAGCCCCTGTGGCCTAATGGATAAGGCATCGGTCTCCTAAACCGGGGATTGTGGGTTCGAGTCCCACCAGGGGTATGTGAAAGTAATATTTTTCCTATAAAATGTAGAAAAAAATTACCGACGTTTTTTTTTCTTCAAAAGCTCAAATTCAAAAATATTCGATCCAAAATGTCTTTAATTTTCAAATTTCGCACAGTTTTAGTTCCAAACTCAAATATTACAAATGTCAGGAGAATCTTTCACTCGCAAATCTTTCAAAATGTTAAATTTTCATATTGAAAGCCTTGATGGTCAGTTTCAAATTTAATAATTTTTTACATTCTCATGCATGAGAGTGTATGTATGTCTGTCTATATGTATGTGTATCTGCATGTATGTATGTCTGTATGTTTATCTGTATGTATGCATGCATGCCTGTCTATGTATGTACGTATATCTATCTGCCTGTATGTATGTATGTATGTACGTATGTATGTATGTATGCATGTATGTATGCATGTATGTATGCATGTATGTATGTATGTATGCATGTATGTATGTTTTATGTATATGTATGTATGTATATGTATAAGTATGTATGTATGTCTGTCTGTCTGTCTGTATGTATGTATGTCTGTCTGTCTATATGTCTGTATATATGTCTGCCTGTATGTCTGTGTGGTTACCTAAATGTTCTAACCACGCTAACTTTTGAAGGATTTGTCCAATCGAGTCAGCCCTTCATACCCTTTTTTAGGGTCCCAAAATGAAGGTCAAGTTCGTTGAACAAATATTTCCGACCAAAATTAAGAAATTTAGAGTATTTTCAAAATTTGAAAAAAAAAATGTTTTGAAGAGCTTTTTAGAAATTGTTGTCAAAGTTTCTATTTCATGACAAAAATACTTGCAAACTATCCCGATGGTCATTTCAATTTCGATGAAAATTAAAAAAGTTATATGCTTTTCGAAATTTTGAAAATTAAAAAAAATATATGAAAAACTATTTTTTTATTTTAATATTCTAAATTTTTTGGTTTCAATTCTAAACCTAAAAAATTTGCTGGTTGTTTAAATTATTTGAAATCATAAAAACATCAAATTGGAAGACTTGATAGTGGCGCAATTTTGAGTTTGAGTTATTATGGGTACAAAAAACATATCTCGGAAATAATTATCTATAATAAAATTATACTTTCGTAAAATTGGAATATTATTACCAAATTTTCAAAAAATTGGTATGAATTTTATAAATAATAGTTTATTTTCTCGAGAAAAAGATTTTCTACAACTTGACTATATTCAGTTTTTAGAAATAAATTTTTTAATGGTTCAAATAATCAAAAAACAAGTTTTCCAACGAAAGATTTGAGAAAAATTTAACTATATTTGATTACCGTTTTTTTCGCGACCACAATACCTTAAAGGATTTTATAATTAAAATTTTTAAATGAATTCTGTCCAGAATCAATTCAAAGTAATGAAAAATTAAGACAATAATATCTCAAATTCAAGCCTCAAAAATGAGAAGATTGTAAAACTAGGAATTGAAAATGAAATTCTTTTTTTGAAAATGTTCAAAAATATTGAAAATTACAAACTCAACTTAAAAAAATAATAAAATCAATTGAAAGGCTTAACATTGTCCAATTTCAAGTATTGGAATCGTATATAGCAATCTTCTTTTGTATTTTTCTTTTTTTAAATTAAAATTAAAATTTTCATATCTTAAAATTGTCCGATGTTTGGTTGAAGATTTAAAAAAATGAATCGTTTAAAATTGAAAAATAAAAATTAAACTATCTGAAATTGATAACTCAGTAATTGAATAATTCCTTTAATTTTGAATGGTTATAAGTTTAGAGATGTTAATTTTCATGTTGAAAGATAAATTTTCAATTTTTCCCTCTCATAAGTTTCAATTTTGCAGTTGAAATTGAAATAGTTGAATTTTGAAAAGAATAATATTAAAAATTTGGAAATTTTTTATTTAATTTAAAATTAATTAAAAATCATTTAAATTTTAAAGAATGTGAATATAAAAAAGTTTTAATATCACAATTTTTGGTGAATACAATTTTTTCAGTTTTAAATAAAGTTCGGATTTGTTTAATTTTCAACGTTCAGTAGTAGATTTTTTTCATTTTAATATTTCAGATTTAAAATTACTTTATTTTTTGAAATTTTTTGATTAATTTTGTTTCTAATTTTAGAAAAATTTGCCTAATCAGTTTTAACGTTAAATTATAATTTTGGCATGAAAAGACAATTTAAAATTCTATCGGTTCAGAAGCTTTCACTATGAAACATCCAATTTAGTTTTCCATTTCAAATTGTCAAATTTTAATCCTTGAATTTTAAATTATCCAAATTTTAAAATGTTAATCAAAAAATATTCAATTTTAAAATCGAATCATTTAAAATTGAAAAAAAAATGTATTAACAAATTTTAAGAATGAATAATAAATCTAAATGGAGTGCTTAAAATTAAAGGATTTGAAAAAAGAAGTTAAAAATGTTTCGTTTAAAATCAAAATAGATTTAAATTAAACTATTTGAAATTAATTTTGAATGGTTACAATTTTAGAGTTCTGAATATTCATGCTGAACGCCCGATTAAAATTTTTTCCCTCTCATAACTTTTAATTTTGCACTTAAAATTAAAATGGTTAAATTTCGAAAAGTACAATACTATTAACAATTTAAACATATTTAATTTTAAGTCGATTTAAAATTAATTTTATGTAATTAAAATCTTAAAGGGTGTGTATATAAAAATTTTATTTTTATTTTTAATGTGTCCCATTTTAAATTACTTTTTATTTTGAACATTTGTGTAGAATAATTCAATTTGAAATGTGTATGATTGAAAATTTTTCTACATTGATCGGTGAAAATTACGATGAATTTAGCTTTTAATATTAAAAAAAATGTATCCAATCAATTTTAATGTTAAATTTATATTATTGTATGTAATAACAATTTAAAATTCTACAATTTCAGAAGATTTGACTTTGGAACATTCAATTCAATTTTCATTTTTAATTTGTTTCAAATTTTAAATGATCCAGTTTTAAAAATTCTAATCTGAAAAATAATATTCAATTTGTACTTTTTGTATTGTACAATTTGTATTTCTCAAAATTTTAATCTGGAATCATTTTATTTCGAGATTCTTCAATTGAAAATAAAAATTTTTTATTTTGAAATCTTTTGATTGGAAATGAAACAACTTCAAGTCTGAAATTTTTCAATTTTTAGAGCTTCTGATTCCAAACACTTTCAATTTCTTATTATTCAATTTAAAAAGGTTTAATTAGGAAATAATACAAGTTTAATTATTAATTATTGTTTCAAACAGTTTTTAATATATATATATTTTTTTTAATATTTACAATTTGGTGTAATAATTGATTTTAAAATTATTTATATTTTTAATGTTAGGAAAAAAATCCAGAGACGTAAACGTACGCCTCGCGCGGGTGGATTTACTGCTGGTAGTAAAATAATGGAAATTTGTTAGTTCACAGTTCATAGGAATATGGATTTAAATTTTAAAACAAGGATAAATTTTTATTTAAAAAAAAAACAAAGAAATCGATCCTTAGTGATTCATTTTGCATTTTGCTTTTCGTTCGAAGGTTTCACTATTAATCTCAGATAGTTTAATTTTTATCTATTTTGATTTTAAGCATGACAATTTTTAACTTTTGAATTTCAATTATTTTTTAATTTTAAATGATTCATTTTCAAAATTGAATATTTTTCAATTAAAATTTTTTAAATTGGATAAACTAATATTCAGAGAATTGGAATTGTATTATTTTTAAATAAAAGCGTTCACATTTGAATAATTAAAAATGAAGAACTTTTTATTTTAAATAACACTTAATTCGAAGCGATTAAAATTGGGTCATTTTGAAATTGAAGATTAAATTAAATAACTCAAAAGCTTATAAAATTCTAGAATTTTAAATTGTTATTACATACAAAAATGATAATTTAGCATTTAAAATATTAGACAAATTAGTCTAAAATCAATGACTTTTATTCACAAAAAATTGTGATATTAAAACTTTTTTATATTCACACCCTTTAAAATAGCAATTATTTTAAACTAATTTTAAATCGTATAGAAATAAAAAGTTGCCAAAATGTTAATTATACTTTTCAAAATTTAGCCATTTCAATTTTACCTGAAAAATTGAAACTTATGAAAGGAAAAAATTGAAAATTTATCGTTAAAAATGAAAATTAACAACTCTAAAATTGTAGCCATTTGAAATTAAAGGAATGATTCAATTACTGAGTTATCAATTTCAGATAGTTTAATTTTCATCTATTTTGATTTTTAAACAACACAATTTTTAAGTTTTTAATTTAAAATTTTTTAATTTTTAACACTGCATTTAGATTTATTATTCACTCTTGAAATTTTGCAATCAAGTATTTTTTAATGGATAACAATTAATTTTTTTTAATCTTCAATTAAGCATTGGACAATTTTCAGATATTACATTAAAAATTTAAAAAAAAAGCAAGATTGGTATTTGATATTTTCAATATTATGAAACATTTGAAAAAAAATAATAATAATTCAATTTTCAATGCCTGGTTCTAAAATGTTTTCATTCTTAAGGCTTGCATTTGAAAAATTATTGTCCTAAATTTTCATTTTTTTGAACTGATTATTTAAAATCGTATCAATTTTTTAAATTTGGTAAGAAACAATATGAAAAAAAGTTCGGTCGAAAGAAACTTTTTTTAATACACAATTTCTTTAAGTATCAAATTTTTCCCTGAAAAATGATCTTTTCTCCTTTAAACTAGAACATCAGTAATAATATTGCAATTTTTTAAATTATAATTATATATATTTTCCTGCAACTATCACGTTTTCAAATTTGATATTTGGCGATTTCAAGGAATTCAAAAACCTTTAATTTTGTACGTTTGAAATTTAAACAAATCAATTTTTAAAAATTGAAATAAAAGAATTATTAAATTTGAAACTGACTAACAAGGCTTTCAATATATTTGCCAATTTGAAAGACTTAATAGTGAAATATTATCCTGACATTTTTAATATTTGAGTTTGAAACTACAACATTGTGAAATTTGAAAAATGAAGAAATTTAAAACGAGATATTTTCGAATTTAGGCTTTTGAAGAAAAAAAAACTTTAGTTTGAAGGCCTGACAAATTTTACCCAATCTAAAATTGTTTGATTTTTGGAACGTTTTCAATTCCAAAATCGTTCCATATATTTTTTTTTATTTCAAACGCTTTCAATTCGAAATTATTACATATTATTTCAAAAAATGTTAAAACCTAATATTTAAAATTTGGTTTAATAATAGATTTAAAAATTATTGATATTTTTAATGGGAGGAAATAAAAATCCAGAGACGTAAACGCGCGCGTAAGTTTACTGCTAGTAATGAAATAATGGAAATTTGTTAGTTCACAGTGCATAAGAATTTGAATTTAAAACAAGAATAAATTTTAATAAAAAAGCAAAGAAATCGATCCTCAGTGATTCATTATGCATTTTACTTTTCGTTCGAAGGTTTCACTATCATTTGCGTCTGATGTTACCTATATATAATGTGTATATAATTCAATATATATTCATAAATATTGTATAATGTATATATATATATATATATATATATATATATATATACATATACATATACATCTACAAATATCTGAAGAAAAATTAGTGATGCGACATGCAAACCTCATCTACATAAAAATAACACGAACGTCTGAAATTTATTCAGTTTCGAATATTTTCATAGAAATGGAAAACTGCAAATTAGCTCTGATATTGATCCACTGATATGTTTGATTAAATCAAATTTTAGTTTATTCAACAAAATATTTCATTGGCCCAACCAAATGCTCCATGTACCAAAAGATTTGGTTAAAACGTCAAAAAATGTGTTTGGGTTTACCAAATATTTTGTTGTTCACCCAGGCGGAAATATTATATATAGTTTATATATAATGTGAAGTATTATATATAATATTCATTTGTTTCATACATTTTTTATATAAAACAAATTAACATAATATATAATACTTCACACTATATATAAACTATATATAATATTTCCGCCGCATATAATAACCATATATCTCATATGGTTACCATACAATGGTTCTTAGTTCCTACATAGGTACATTGTTTCATCAAATATGATTTGAAAAAATTATAATGTTGTTCATTCTAAGTCAAAATTTTCAAATAAAAATAATTATCAAAGAATACATGATTGAAATACAATATTAAATTTTTTTTCCTACAAATAGTCGAATAATCCAAATTGTAGACGTTTAGTTTGAACCCGAGGTCTTTTGAATTATGCTGGTTAAAACTAGTTCATAACAGTTTTAATTCTGTTGTCTCTTCAACTCAATTTACACTCTGTATTTTTTAAGTAAATTACTTTTTAAATGGAACTTGCTATCGTTACCATTACTCTCACGAAAAAAGTAACTAGATATCGTTATCGGTACCACTTCAAAATGTAACATTTCTCAGTTACTTTTGCAAAAAAAGAAATATCGCCGTTACTTTTTTAGTTACTTTTGTCCCAGGCGGAAATATTATATATAGTTTGTATATAGTGTGAAGTATTACATATAATATTCATGTTTTATACGTTTTTTATATAAAACAAATTAATATTATATATAATACTTCGCACTATATATAAACTATATATAATATTTCCGCCTGGGGTCTTTAAAAAAAATTTGGACTGATTCCAATAATGCGGATTTGACAACTGACAAATCAGTCAAAAGTGACTTTTTGAATCAGTCAATTTAATTTTCAACGGAAAAATTTAATTTTCAAATAAAATACATGAATCTTCAACTCAAATGATGAATCTTTAACAACAATAACAAAATAAGTTTTAAAAAAGCAGTGGACTTTTTACCCAAAAAAGATTAATTTTCCACCAAAAAAATTTGAATTTTAAACTAAAGTAAACGATTTTCAAACAAAAACAAATTTCAACAAAATAGTTCAATGTTCCACTAAACAGATGAATTTTTTAACTAAAATGATAAATTATTAACAAAACGAATGACTTTTTAACAAATCAGTTCAACTTTCAACCAAGTAGTTCAATTTAAAAAAAAATTAATTTTCTTCAAAAAAGAATGTATTTTCAAACAAACAGTTGAATTTCAAAAAAAAATAATTATTTTTCAACCAAAATTATGAATTTTTATCAAAGCAGATTAACTTTCAACCAACTATTTTAATTTTAAAAAAAATGAATTTTCCGCCGAAAAGATTAAGGTATGGTTAAATTTTCAATTAACGAAATTATTTCTCAACTATAAAAAACGTACTAATTTTTTTAAACAAAATTTTCAACCAAAGAGATGAATTTTAAAGTGAAATTATAAATCTTCAAACAAAAAATATATTTCTAACAAAGTAGTTCAACCAAGTAGTAAAATTCTCAATAAAAAAGGGGAATTCTCAACAAAAAATGCAATAATTCATATTTTAGCTAAAAAGATTTAAATTTCAAATAAAAAACAGTTCATATTTCCACCAAAAAGATTTTAAATTTAAATAAAACCAGTTGAATTAAACTAAAAAGATTAATTTTAAGCGACATTTTTTATTTTTTACCAATAAAGACGAATTTTTAACAAAATACGTGAAGTTTCAAAGAAATAGTTGAATTTTGAACTGAAATAATAAATCATTATCCCAAAAAAATAATTTTAAACAAAGTGGTTCAAATATGAACCAAGTAGTTAACAAATTAATTTTAAAAAAGCAAATCTTCAACAAAATACATGAATTTTCAACTAAAGAAGAGAAATTTTAAACCAAATGGTTGAATTCAATACCAATGGCTTAGTTTTCACTTCGAAAATTAATTTAAAAAAAAAAACGAATCTTCAACAAAATACATGAATTTTCAACTAAAGAAGATAAATTTTCAACCAAATAGTTGAAACTTCGACTAAAAAATATATAATTCTAACCAAAAATGGTATTGTTAAATTTTCAATAAAAAAAATTGTTTACATAATTATTTCAAATAAAAAAAACGTTGAATTTTCCACAAAAAAATAAAGTTTTAGCCAAGGAGATCACCTTTCAACCAAGTAGTTGAAATTTCAACCAAATAGTAGCATTTTCAACTAAAAAAGATTAATTTTTCAAAAATGGAATAATTAAATTTGCAGTGAAAAAACTTATTGTTCTACCAGAAAAAATATCAACAAAATAGTTAAATTTTCAACGAAAGAGATACAATTTTAACTAAAATTATGAGTCTCCAACCAAAATAAAAAAAAAATTTAGCAAAGGAGTTCAACTTTCAACCAAGTCGTTAAATTTTCAACTAAAAAAGATGAATTTTCAGACAAGAAGATTAATTTTCTACCAAAAAGACGAATATTTAACCAAATTATTTTTAACTAAAAATGGAATAGTTAAATCTTCAGTTTAAAATATAAATTTTCAGCAAAAAAAAATGAATGTTTAGCAAAGAAGTTCAATTTTTAACCAAGTAGGTGAATTTTCAACCAAATGTTGAATTTAAAAATAAAAACGATACATTTTTCAAAAACGGAATAGTTAAATTTTCAGTTAAAAAAATTAATGTTTAACCGAAAAATTTCAAAAAGTTCAATTTTCAACGCGCAAATGTGAATTTTCAAAAAGAAAAGTTATTTTTCAACAAAATAGTTGAATTTTTTATTAAGATTGTTGAATTTCGAACAAAAGAATTGAACTTTCAACCAAATAATCAAAATTTTAAACACAAAAGATAACTTCTCAAACAGTAAATAGTCTGCTTTACAAGCCAATAGTTTAATTTTCAACAAAAAAGATATCAGTTTTCAGCCAAAAATGTAAAAATAAAATTTTCAGTTTAAAACACTAATTGTTAACCAAAAAAAAATGAATTTTCAACAAACTGGTTAAACTTTGAACCAACAAAGTTGAATTTTTAATGATAAAAGTTGATATTTCAACCAAAAAAGATGAATTTTGAACAAAATATTTCAAATTTGAACCAAAGAGATGAATTTTCAGCCATGAAGATTATTTTTGTTATTTTCAACCAAAAAAAGGAATATTCGACTTTTAAATTAATTTTTTTCGTTCTAAGTGTTTCTATAGATTATAGAAAAATACGAATTCCAGCCTTGAGAGAAAAAATTTTTTATTTAAAAATAAATTTACCTAATAGTTCCTGCTTTTCACATTTTCACAACACCCTTACTTTTCTTATTTTGTATTTTACAAATATAAAAAATGTTTATTTATTTATTTTAAGTGATGCGACATATTTAAAAAAAATATCAATCAGTAAAATAAAATAAAAACATACTACATATATCTTATTGTTTTTAAAATTTGGTCCACTTAAGTAGTTGATTGAATATAATTGTGAAAATATTAAATTCTGGGTCAGTTCTATTTGTTCTGGCAACTTTTTGGACTAATGATTCAAAATTCTTGAGTCAACGAGCTTTTGGAAAATATAGTTATGCGCTTTTCTAATAATAAACTCCGCGAATGAACCCAAGAAATTCCAAAGTCGTAACGAAATCTAAGTATAGCAGTCATTTGTTGCGTAAAATTACTTTTATCTAATCTTCTTATCACCCTGATAGATAGCTATTTAAAAAGTCTATTAGCTATGCGAAAATTCTATAGCAAAAAAAAATTGTATCTCTATTATAAATAAAATTATGTATATAACTAAATATTTCAAGATACTTATCAAATTATTTTTAATATTCTTATCAAAGTTATTCCTAATTTTTTAAACAATTTGTACAATATTTATTAATTGTTTATAGTAATCTTATTGGAAAATTATTATAAAAGGAGCACTAAATGCAGGCGCGCGTTCAGGTCTTTGGATTTTTATTAATTAATTGATAGAAATTGTTTTTAAAATATATTTTTATGAATAAAGTCTCTTATCGCTTTTGATTCAAAAATATATTGCTAAAAAGTTATATGTACATAATTTAAGACAAATAGCATACGACTTTTGGACTTTTACATTTTTTTGGCTTCACTTTTATTTTTTGCGTATCTTTTTTGCAATAAATTGTTCTCTGTAATAAATCAGAAGATTTCTAAAAGCAACCTACTTCCTGCGATGAAATTCATAAAGAAGTTTGTCCCATCATTATTTTTGACTCGGATAATTGAGTTAATGACGTAATTAGTCGAGACCTGGATGATAATTAGCGATCAAGTCCGTCCAGATTCGTACGTGAAGGCGCGTGGCCGCGATTTATAGGGGGGCCGCCCGCTTTTATGTTTTTAAACCTTCCTGATATAGCTGTTCAGTCTTCACGGCTCCTTTTGTAGGTATGATCCAAAAATCATTATGAGTGCAAAAAATTAAATACCGAATATCGCCTAATTATGAATATCTTATTAGAAGAGTCCAATTTTTCCTATTCGTCATTTCTTGTTAATACAATTGCATAGTTTTTTTTTATTATATTTGAAATAGGATCTTCTTATAAATTTTATATACTACGTTTTCACTTTGTTAAAAGTTTATGAAAATTTAGGAAACTTGTGAATTTTGAAAGCAATCATAAGAGAAATAATAATGTTCCTGGCATAAAAGATGCACTTTTAATCCAAAAGGGCGATTTTTCTAAAAAACAGTTTAATTCTCTGCAAAAAAAATTAATTAAACAAAATACATGAATTTTTAATCAAATAGTGTAATTTTGCGCTAGAAAAGATAAGTTTTCAAGAGAAAATGGAACAGTTAAATTTTCAGTCCAAAAAACTAATCTTCGACAAAAAAAAAGAATTATCCACCGATTTAATTCAATGGAAAAGGCAAATTTTTAACCAAGTTTTCAATAAAAAAAAATTTCAACATGAAAGTTCATTTTCAATCAAGAATGATGAATTTTCAACTAAATAGTCGAATTTTCATCTGAAAAAGATGAATTTACCACCAAAAATAGAATCGTTAAATTTTCAGATTAAAAATCTACTTTACAAAAAAAACGAATTCTCAACCAGTTGAATTTAAATAAAAACAACGAATTTTCAAAAAAATAGTTGGATCCTCAAACAAAAAATATTTTAATTTTGAAACAAACACAGTTGAATTCATCCTAGAAAGACGACTTTTGAACAAAATAGTTGTTTTTTCAACAACAACAAAATTTTTCCGTCAATAAACAAAAGAAAATGGAAACGAATTGTTAATTTTGTGATTAAATAATTGAATCCTCAACCAATATAGATTACTTTTCAACAAAAAGATTGTAGTTTTACAAAAAAGGAATAAATTTCTACCAAAAAAGATGAATTTTCAAACTAAAAAGACGAATTTTCAAAAAAAAAGAGTTGAACTTTTAACTAGAAATGGAAAAGTTGAATCTAAAGATAAACAATTAATTTTCAACTGAAAAAAAAATTATTTCTACTAGAATATTTAATTTGTCAAATAAATAGTTTAATTTTAAACCAAGAACTTTAATTTTCTTCCAAAGTAGTTTGATCTTGAACCAAAAATATGAATTTGCAACAAAAAAAATTAATTTTCAACTAAGTAGTTTAATTTTCTAACATATATACAGAATCTTTAACCAAAATTTTCAATCATAAGAGAAAAGAGTTCAACATTCAACCAAGGAGTTGAATTTTCAACCAAAAAGTTTATTTTTTAACCATGAAGATTAATTTTCTACAAAAAAGACGAATTATCAACAAAATGAATTAATTTTGAACCAAGTAGTTAAATCTTCATTTAAAAAAAAATAATATTCAACCAAAAATGAAGCTAATTTTCAAAAGGAATAGTTAAATTTTTAAACAAAGAGATGAATCTTGAACCAAAAAAATAATTTTTAACAATATCGTTCAAATATTGACAAAAAAAATATTTTAACAAAATACATGAATTTTCAACTAGAATAGATCAATTTTCAACCAAAAATTAAGTAGTGACATTTTCGATAAAAAAATTTAATTCCCAACCAAAAAAAAATTATTATTTTTAGCAAAATAGAAAAATTTTCAATCAAAAGAGAAAAGAGTTAAACACTCAACCAAAGAGTTGAATTTCCACCAAAAGTTTATTTTTTAACCAAGAAGATTAATTTTCTACAAAAAAGACGAGTTATCAACAAAACGCATGAATTTTGAACCAAGTAGTTAAATCTTTAGTTTAAAAAAATGATTATTCAGCCAAAAATGAAACGAATTTTAAAAAGAAATAGTTCAATTTTCAACCAAAGAGATAAATCTTGATCCAAAAAATGAATTTTTAACAAAGTCGTTTAATTATTGGCCAAAAAAAAAATATTTCAACAGAAAAAATGAATTTTCAACCAGTATAGATTAATTTTTAACAAAAAATGAAACAGTTACATTTTCAATGAAGAAATTTAATTCCCAACCAAAAGAAAACTAATTATTTTTAGCAAAATATATAAATTTTCAACCAAAAGAGAAAAGAATTCATCATTCAACGAAGGAGCTGAATTTTCAACAAAATAGTTAAATTTTCAACCAAAGATATGTCTTCAACCAAAAAATGAATTTTTAACAAAACCAAAACATGAATTTTCAACAATATGGTTTAACTTTCAACCAAGTAGTTGAATTTTCGACCAAAAAATATGACTTTTAAACAAAATAGTTTCATTTTTATTAAAATAATTAAATTTTCAACAAAACTAGATGAATTCCAATAACTCATTGTTCACTGTTCGTTGAACGTCTATATAAAATTAAAATTTTTCTTGAACCAAAAAAAAACTATTTTCTTGAATATACATGAAAATTTGGTTGAATTAAACACATTTTGGTTAATTCAACAAAATATTTAATTTTCCCAACCAAATTTTTTTCTTGAGTCAACCAAGTACTTCATCTATCAAAACATTTGGTTAAAAGTACAAAAAATTCAGTTGGGTCTCCTCAATATTTTACTCTGCATATATTAACCGTATTCTATGGTTGAACCAACAAAAATTTGGTTGATTCAACCAAATCGTTTTCCGAGTGTAATATGTGGATTTTCCTATATACTCTTTTCAAAATGTTAATATCGTTGATAAAAATAGCGAGTCTTTTCTGCTCTGACCCAGGTCGCTGATCAGTCTTTCTAGCAATCACCCCAGGCGAAGAGCTTCACAAAGTCATTATGTAAAGCTCTCCACTCGGGCCATTATTATCCGAGGTCTTTCGTTTCAGGCGTCATTCACTCGTGAAAATAAAATATAATAACAGGGAGGGATTACACCTCGATGGTTAATAAAGCCATAAATTTTCCGTGGGTATCGGAAGAACAAAAAGATCGGCTAATCGTTCGAGATGACATTTCGACTTTGGAGGTGGGCAGGTGCTGTCACAGCGGCTTGTCCAGGTAATGACATTTGAGCATGTCTGAAAGATCTCGACCTCGCGTGTCTCCCAAGGAGAGGAGACATGTAATTATTTCGAAGCCGACAAGAGGAACCCAAAAAAGCATTGAAAAAAGCTTCGCTCGCTATTTTTCATTCTCCCTTTTTGTTTTTGTCGTTAGAGAAAAAATTATTCCAAAAAGTCCCAAATTTGTCTGAAAATCCCATTTGGGAAAGTTTCAAATGATCGTAAAGTACTGTCCATGAGTATGAGGACACCTAAAAAATTAGCAATTAAAAACATGCACTCAGTTCTCGCAGGATATCTCTGGGAAAAAATAGGGTATACTAATTTTTTTACAAGGATTGGAAAGATTATTAACTTCCGCGTCAAATGAGCCATATTTGAGGTATTTTTGATGAACAGAGACTGAGTTATAACTTATAACTGAGAAAATCCGATCAAATGTCTGATTTTTAAAAATTTTCAAGATTCAAATTCAACTTTTGATCAAGTCAAGGTAAATAATGGTAAACAATTGAAAGTCACACAGAATAAACCTTAAAGTTCTCCTTTTTAAAATGAGCCAAAAACATTGCAGAAATGTTTACTGATTCTCGAATTATCATAAAAAATGTAGAGGCGTGCGCAAGGCCCAAATCACTCGGTCGAGCATTGCCTCAGGCAATTCAGGGGAGCGATTTTTGTCTGGCGCACGCCTCTATATTTTTCATGATAATTCGAGAAACAATGAAGATTTCTACATTTTCTTTGACTTATTTCAATGAGGAGACTTCAGAGCTTATTTTGTGTAACTTTTATGTGTTTACCATTATTTTCCTAGCTTTGTCCAAGAGTTGAAGTTGAATCTTGAAAATTGGCAAAAATCAGAAATTATAGCAGTCTTTTTCACTCACTGAATCTCCATTTATCAAAAATACTTCAAATTAGATGGAAAGTTGATTGGATCCCGCGTAAAATGAATCATATTTGAAATATTTTTGGTGAATAGAGGCTCAGGTAATTAGTGAGAAAAACCGGTATAATTTCTGATTTTTTGCAATTTTGAAGATTCAAATTCAACTTTTGATAAAATCAAGGGAAATAATGGCAAACAATTGAAAGTAACACAAAATTATCCCTAAAGCCTCCTCTTTAAAATAAGCTTAAGAAATTATAAAAATCTTCACTAGTTTTCGAATTATCATTAAAAATGTAGAGGCGTGCGCAATACAAAAATCGCTCTCGTGCATGCCTTTGGTGCGCCTCTACATTTTTTATGATAATTCGAGAACCGGTAAACATCTTTATATTTAATTGTGCTCATTTTAAAAAGCAGAATTCAAGGTTAATTTTAAAAGACTTTCAAATTTTTACAATAATTTTCCTAGAGTTGGCCAGAATTTGAAGTTTAATCTTGAAAATTGTCAGAAATCAGAAATTAAATCGGCCTTTCTCAGTCATAACTCAGTCTCTATTCATCAAAAATACTTCCAATATGACTCATTTGACGCGGAATTAAATAACCTTTCCAATTCTTTTAAACAATTTTTTATATATTATTTTTTTTTTTAATATCCTGCGAGAAGTGTGTGAATTTGATACAACATGCTATGATATTTATTAATAATTTTAATAATTTTTCAAATTTCTATCAATTTAATGTAAAATTATAGTTTTGAATGCGGAAGTCTAAAGTAGTTTAATTTTTGAGGCCTTAAAACTAAAATTGTTTAGCTTTCCTCAAAACTGTTGAATTTTCAAGTCAAAAAAATGAATTTTCAACAAAAAAGTTAATTTTTAACCAAATAGTTAAATTTTCAGTTTAAAAAAAAAATAATTTTGAACCAAAAACTGGATTTCCAAGAAAGTAGTTTAATTTTAAACCAGAGATGCATTTTTAACAAAAATTTTGAATCTTTAACCAAACAAATGAATTTTGAAGAAAGCACTTCAACTTTCCAACAAGAAGTTGAATTTCTAAGAAAATACTTAAATTTTCAACTAAATAATACATTTTCAACGAAATAGTTAAATTTTCTACCAAAAAAGTTTAACTTTTTAACAAAGTACGTATATTTTCAGCCATATTATTGCATTTCCAACTAAAATAGATCAATTTTGAACCAAAAAAATAATATTAATATTTTTAGTTGAAAGAAAATTAATTTTTAACCAAGAAAAAAACAAATTATCAAGAAAAAAGTTACATTTAAACCAAATAAATGAATTTTCAACCAAAATGATGAATCTTCAACCAAAACACTAAATTTTTTACAAAGTAGTTACTTTCGACCAAATTCTTTTATTTTCTACAAAACAGTTGAATTTTCAACCCAGAAATGTGAATTTTCAACAAAACCGAGACAGTTGCAGTTTTAACTAAAAAAGATAAAATTTCCACCAAAAAAGATTAATTTTAAAACCAAAGAAGAAAAAAGATTCAATAAAATTGTTGAATTTTTAAGACAAAAAGACGAATTTTCAACAAAACAGTTTAATGCACAGACCCTAGCCAGGAAATGACCAAAAACTTGTTTTTTTTTTAAAGTAAACTCAAATTTTTTTTTCACATTTTCAAAATATTCAGGGTGTTTAAAAGTATCAAAAATTAAAAATTCAAATTGAAAAAAAAAATTGTTTTCCTCATCATCTAGTCAGACTTTTGGGTTCCTAATCGGAAGCTAGCTAACACGACTGTACCAAACAAATTTTAAATGTCTCATCCAAATATTTTTTTGTACATTCGGAAAAAGAGGCAGGGTTTCTAAAACTATCAAAAAAGAAAAATAAATTTTTTTCCTCATCACCTAGTCAGTCTTTTCGGGCCCTAATCGGGTGCTGACTAACTCGACATACCAAAAAATTATTTATGTATCTTATCCAATTTTTTTATACATTTCCAAAAAAGAGCTAGGAAATTTTAAAGTATCAAAAATGAAAAATGAACACTAAAAAAATATATTTTTTTCCTCATTGCCTAGTTAGTACTTTCGGGCCCCCATCGGATGCTGGCTGGCCTGCAATGACCAACAAATTTTCTAAGTATCAAACCCAAATATCTTTTTACACATTGTCAAATATAACCAGAGCGTTTGACAGTACCAAAGGGAAAAAATGAACATGAAAAAAAATTTCCTCATCTTCTAGACAGTCTTTTCAGGCCCAGATCGAGTGCTGGTTAGCCCATCATGACCAACAAATTTTCTAAGTATCAAAACCAAATATCTTTTGGCACATTTTCAAAAATAGCCAGAGCGTTTGAAAGTACCAAAGGCAAAAAGTGAACACGAACAAAAATTTTCCTCATGTTCTAGTCAGTTTTGTAGGGCCCAGATCGAGTTGTGGCTAGCCCGTCATGACCAACAAATTTTCTAATTATCGAACCCAAATATCTTTTTGCACATTTCCAAAAATAGCCAGAGCGTTTGAAAGTACCAAAGGCAAAAAATGAACATGAAGAAAAATTTTCCTAATCTTATAGTCAGTCTTTTCGGGTTCTGATCGGGTGCTGGCTAGCCCCTCATGACCAACAAATTTTCTAAGTATCAAACCCAAATATCTTTTTGTACATTTTAAAAAATAGCCAGGGCATTTAAAAGTACCAAAGGCGAAAAATGAACTTTAAATAAAATTTTTTCCTAATCTTATAGTAATTCTTTTCGGGTTCTGATCGGGTGCTGGCTAACCCCTCATGCCCAAACATTTTTCTGAGTGTCTAACTCAAATATTTTTGTTTGATCTTATAATTCTTATCTCTCCTTTTTTAACTTCTTTCTTGAACAAAACTTGAGCCAAACCAGAATTTTCGAAGAAGTCATTTCAGAGATAAGAATCATGCAAATCAAGACTTAAAAGTAACAAATTGTAACATAATGACTAAAATTACTGTATTTTGAACAAGAAGCGGAATGTTTTACTGAAAGGAAGGAATTACTTACAAGATACAAATTATGCAAAATGCGAATTTCGAGAAATGTATTGAGACAATTTTAGGCTTTAAAGGTTTGTGAGCTGTGCACCTTGAGGTAGCACGTGCTCGGACTTGGGAAGCTGAGAAAGGTCTCGGGAGAAAGATTAGTCCCAAATTGACTTCTGCAAAATGCTGCCGGGCCCATGGGACCTTTACGAGCAAATTTTCGTAAGGCCTTTGCGCAACATTGCAGACTGCACACCTACACTGGGCCCTTACACCTGCCAGCCTATTAGAGCGGGGCACAAACGTCAAAGTCCCTTGGGCCGAAAAGACAATTAGCATCGGATTGCGACTCGACAATGGCACGAGCCACAAGTCTTGGATTTTATCTGTCGAAAAAAGTAACCGACAAGATTGAGTGACCAAAATTTCGGTTAAGATGTCTCGTGGAAAATTAGGCAGGTTTGTCTCATCATCATTAACAAATTCAGGGTGTCTACCTGACCGAGAAATCCGAGGAGAAATCGGGAAAACTCTAACTAGCAATATCAATCGTGCGCTAAGCGCCCATCTAGTTTTTCAGTTTGATGGAAAAAATAATTTTTAACACAAAATGAATATTTCGAATTACTATTAATTTTTTTAAATGTTTGAGCACTTTAATTCGAGCTAAAATTAGATTTTGAAATAAAATAAGTATTATCAGTTTGTTTTTAAAGTTATATCAATATAATTTTCTTAAGATTCCTGAGATAATTTCAGATCTGTCGAAAAATAATCTAGACTTTTTTTTTAAATTTGCAAAGTTTTGAAATTTGGATAAAGTTTAAAATTATTTGATAAATTTTCGAAAATCTTTTCAAGTGTAAAAATATTTTGAATATTTTTAAAACTTCTGAAATTCCTACATTTCTTTAAATTGATTCCAACTTTTCCTAAAATTTATAAGAAAAAAAATTTTAATTGACTTACAATCTTCAAGATTCTTTGTTTACAATATTGGAAATCTTTTGAAATTAGTTTAAATTATCTCTTAAAATTAAATTTTCAAAATAAAAAATCATTGTAAATGTTCCTAGATATCTAGAGAAAATTTGTTGATTCTCTTAAAATATTTCAAAATTCCTAAAAAGCTTTCAACTTTTAATTCGAAATCTTCAAAAATCTACACTTTGTTCAAAATTTTTGTAAATCTTCTCAAGATATCAATTATTTTTTGTTTATTATTTTTGTATTTGTATTTATTTTTATTTATTATTATACTTCATTTTATTCAACTTCGAAAACATTTGAATATCTTTTGCAAAATGTCCTACAAATTTGAAAATCCTACAAAATAACAAAAAAATTGGTTAAAAATCTTCCAGATTCTTTTTGAAATATTTTGTCATCTCTAAAACTTGAAAAAAAAAATCTTTTAAAAAGAACCTAAATCATTAAAAATTTGACCAGAAATCTTATTGTCGGTAGCAGTAATTTTTTTGTCCGAAATTTCTTTTTACCGTTCTAAGAAATTGAAGTTTTACTTCGTAAAAATTTTGATTTAGAAAATTAATGGTACAGATTTTTCGAAAATTTTGCAAAAAAAAATATATTGTCCTTATAATTAAAAAATCGTGAAAAACAACACTTCAAATATTTAATGATAATTTTTTGAACAAAAAAATCATATTATTGAAAATATTTTGAATACGGTGCTCAATAAAGTAAAAAAGTGAAAGGAACTTTTTGTAGATCGTTTAAAGAAGAAAAAATTTTTTGCCTGCATTTTCATTTATACCGCGTACTTTTTCTAATTGAAATTTTATATTTTCAAAAAAAAAGCGCCACCATTTTATTAATGTTCTATACTTTTTTTGAAATTGCCAGTGAATTTCGAAACTGTGTGAAATTCCTTGCTAGAATCAGAAAATAAAAGTTAAATATCTTGATTAGTTAAAAAAATATAGCTTTTAAACAAAAAGTTTGCACCATTACAATAAAGGTTGAAAAAATATTTAGCACCCGGTCTACTATGCTTTTGTAACAATTAAAAAAAGCAATTTCTTTGAGTCTATCCCGACAAATCTGAAAAATATATTTTTTTCAGAAAATTATTTTTCCTGATAATGATAATGTCTTTAAGAGTAATAAAGAACTTTTATTTATTTCTGAATTTATTAATTATAAAGTCGTTGCAAAAAAAAAATTTAATTTCTCATTAAATTTTAATTCAACATATAAAAATAGGTAATCATAACTATAACTATACCTATAAAGTAACTAATTTTCGTAAGAAGTAGGTAATTTATTATTGAAAAATGTAATTTTTTTATATCATGAAAACGACCCTATTAAGAGAAAACATTGAGATTTGAATTTCCTTTGCAATATCTTTTTACTAAATTAATATAGTTGATTAAGTTTGTAAACCGGTTTCCGTCCGTTGTACTTTTTTCGCGAAAGTTGATACGAGATTCGAGACGAGGTTCGAGACGAGATTCAAGACGTGATTCGAGATGCGATTCGAGACGAGACGAGAATCGAGATAAGACAAGATCGTGACTGGACACAAGGCGAAATTGAAGACAAGACGAGCTCGAGACAAGCCCAAATTTGAGACAAGACGAGATTCAAGACGAGATTAGAGACGAGATCTAAGGATCCTATTACCGACATTCATGGTTTGAGTCTCAGCTAAATTAAAAAATTTTCAATGCAGCAGTCACGCCTCTTAAATCTCAAATTGTTATGTTATCGTTTAAGTATCAATATCAAATTTTCAAAAACATTAATTTTCTTTAGGTCAAGCTGGAGTGAATCAACTGGGGGGTGTTTTTGTGAATGGCAGACCACTTCCAGACTGCGTGAGGCAAAGAATTGTTCAACTTGCTTTGGTTGGTGTGCGACCTTGCGACATTTCCAGACAACTTTTGGTATCACATGGCTGTGTTTCAAAAATTTTGACGAGATTTTACGAAACCGGAAGTATCAGGCCTGGCAGTATTGGTGGAAGCAAAACTAAGGTAAGAAAATATCAGTCTTCATTAATAATTATTATATTTTTAATCAAAATATAATTATATCTAAGAAAAACTGGTGTTACGATATATCTCGAAAATCTGGCCTGATAAGACTTCAATTAAGTCGTTCAAATCAACCCCACCTATATTTTTTTCCCACTCCCCCCCCCACATTCCCCTCTCCTCCTCTACTCTCCCTTCTCTAATTTCACCTTTCGATTCCCCTCCCTTCTCGAACTTCTTCCTCCTCTACTTCCTCCTTTCCTCACTTTCCTAGCTAACAATCCCCTTTCCCCACTTTCCTTCCCCTACTTCCCTTCTCTAGCTATCGCTTTCCTACCCACACTCACCCTCACTACCCTCACTCACTTCCAACCATTTCCCCTTATTCCCTTCACTTCCCTCCTTCTTATTGCCCCTAACTTATCCTACTTCCTCTTCTCACACTTACCCTACTTCCCCTTCCCTCATTTTCCCTCGCTTTCCCTACTCCCCATCCTCTTATTTCCCCTTCACATTCATCACTTCCCCTCTCCTTATTTCTCTTAATTCCCCCCCCCATTTCCCCTACTTCCACACCGCTCATTTCCCCTATTTCCACACCGCTCATTTCCCCTATTTCCACTCCGCTCATTTAGTCTTACTAAACCTCTCCTCATTTCCCTACACTCCCCCTACTTCCCCTAATTTTCATTCACTCCCCCCAATTATTCTCTTCTCATTTCCCCGCACTTCCCCTAACTCACATTTTCGCTGCAAATTAGTATTTTTTCAATAGAATTTTATTATAAAATCATAAAGTTTCGAAGAAAACTTAAAATTTCTAAATTGACATTTTTAATAAAAAATCATGAAATTTTAAAGTTTCATAATTTTTTAACAATTTTAGATTACGTGAGTATTTAACACAAAAATTGAGTATTTTAAAACTTATATTCGCGTTTTTCAAAGAAAATCGATTATTTTAAAGAAAAATTGAAAAATTAAACAAAAATAGATTTCAAAGAAGATTGACAATTTTTTAACAGTTTTAGGTTATGTTAACATTTAAGACGACAAATCATTTGTTTTTGTCAGAAATTTATATTTTTAACAAAAATGCAACGGGTTGATTGTCTATATATTGTACAAAATTATTATATTTTATTTCTAAGGTCAAGACATCAATTTTTATCAATTATCAAAATCTTTTTTTTTTTGTCTTTTTGGTTTGAAGATTCATCCCTTTGGAAGAAATTTCATCTTTTTTATTAAAAATGGGAAAATAATGAATTTTTCAACAAAAAGAAACGGATATTCAACAAAATAGTTAAATTTTCAACTAAAGTGATGGATCGTCTACTAATATAAGGGATTTATGAAAAATTAGTTCAACTTTCAACCTAGCAGTTAAATTTTCAATCAAGAAGATTAATTTCTACAAAACCAGACAAATTTACCACAAAATAAATCAATTTTTAATCGAATTGTCGAATTTTCTACTAAAAACTATAAGTTTTCAACCAATAATGGAATATTTCATACCCAGTTAAAAAAAATTAATTTTCAACCAAGAAAGAATGAACTTTCAACAAAATAGTTAAATCTTCAACTAGTTAAATAAATTTTGAACAAAGTAGTGCAACTTTCAACCAAGAAGTTGAGTTTTTAACCAAAAAAGATGAATTTTCAATTAACCATTTAATAGTTTAATTCACAACTAAACACTATCAATTTCCAACCCATAATGGAATAAATAAATTTCCAGTTGGAAAAAAAATGTTAACCAAAAAAACGAATTTTCAACAAAATAGTTTAATATTCAACTAATAAAATTAATTTTGAATAAAGTAGTTCAACTTTCAACCAAGAAGTTGAGTTTTCAACAAAAAAAGAGGAATTTTCAAAGAAAAATTTAATAGTTTAATTTACAACTAAACCCGATCAATTTTCAATCCATAATGGAATTAATAAATTTTAAGTAAAAAAAAAATTTTTACCAAACGAAAAAAAAACTAATTATCAAAAGAATAGTCGAATCTTCAACCAAAGATATGGATCTTCTACAAGTAAAATGGAATTATAGCAAATTAGTTCAACTTTCAATTGAGTTTTCAACAAAAAAAGATGAATTTTTAATGAAAAATGTAATGGTTTAATTTACAACTAAACACGATAAATTTTCAGCCCATAATAGAATAAATCAATTTTCAGTGAAAAAAATGTTAACAAACAAAAAAAAAACGAATTTTCAACAAAATAGTCGAATCTTCAACCAAATATTTGGATCTTCTACAAATAAAGTGGAATTATAACAAATTATTTCAACTTTCAACCAAAAAAGAACGAATTTTCAACAAAATAGTTAATCTTCAACTAATAAAATTAATTTTGAACAAAAAAAGGTCAACTTTCAACCAAATGGTTGAATTTTCAACCAAAAAATATGAATTTTCAATGCAAAATTTAATAGTTTAATTTTCAACTAAAAATTATCAATTTTCTAACAAAAATGGATTAGTTAAATTTTTATTTAAGAAAATAAATTTTGAACAAAAAAAACGCATTTTCAACAAAATGTTCAATATTGAAATAGTATCATTTTCATCTAAAAAAGATGAATTTTCAACGAAAAATTTATTAGTTTAATTCACAACTAAACACGATCAATTTTAAACCCATAATGGAATAAATAAAGTTTTAGTTAAAAAAAAAATTAACAAAAAAAAAAGAATTTTCAACAAAATAGTTGAATTTTTAACTAATAAAATAAATGTTGAATAAAGTAGTTCAACTTTCAACCAAGTAGTTAAGTTTCCAACCAAAAAATATGAATTTTTAATGAAAAATTTAATAGTATAATTTACAACTAAACACGATCAATTTTCAGCCCATAGTGGAATAAATACATTTTCAGTTAAAAAAATAATAATTTTTAACAAACAAAGAAAACGAATTTTCAACAAAATAATCGAATTTTCAACCAATGATATAGATCTCTTAAAAATAAAATGAAATTATAAAAAATTAGTTCAACTTTTAACCTAGTAGTTCAATTTTCAATGAAGAAGATTAATTTCTACAAAGACAGACGAATTTACCACAAAATACATCAATTTTCACCCAAAAAAGAACGAATTTTCAACGAAATAGTTAATCTTCAAAACTAATAGAATGCATTTTGAACAAAATAGTTCAACTTTCAACCAAGAAAAAAAATGAATTTGCAATGAAAAATTTAATAAAGTTTAATTTTTATCTAAAAGTTATTAATTTTCTAAGAAAAATGGGTTAGTTAAATTTTCAGTTAAGAAAATAAATTTTTAACTAAAAAAACGCATTTCCAACAAAATGTTCAATATTGAAATAGTATAATTTTTAACCCAAAGAGATGAATTCTGAACCAAAAATATAATAGAAAACTTCAATTAAAAGGAATGAACTTTCAAAGAAAAATAGTTGGATTTTTTTATTGGGTTCTATTAATTCAGTTCTCATTAAGCAAAAAAATGAGAAAATGGAGAAGTCTTTTGAAAACAAGGAAAAAAGAGGAATTATTTAAAAGATGTGAGAAGAGAGGGTAAAGAGGGGAATGGGGAGAAGTGTGAAATTTGTATTTAGATGCTTTCCTAGTAAAATCAAATTACTAATTTTCATTTTTTCAAGCATTTCTAAAAATTCTTATTCACATATTATATTTTTTATATGTGACGTCACAGAATGTTCATCCCCCCATACATTTCTAATATAAATTACTTAAGCAAATGATGTTTTTTTTGTTGATCAGGGTAATAATTAATTTTTCATCCTAAATATTGAATTGTGTCACTTACTGGTCTAATATCTGGAGAAACGAGAAAAAATCTACCTTAGCCCGGAATTGAACCAAGAACGCCACTATCCATGAGTGGCGTTCCTGGTTCAAATCCCGGTTGAGGCAGATTTTTTCTCGTTTCTATAAATATTAGACCAGTAATCGACACTATTTAACATTTAACATAATAAATTACTCAATATGAATTGAATGTTAAGTACCCCATATTGATGAGCTCGCAAGGTCTTGAACTTCGGAACGATTATGCACCATTTTGGTTAATTGATGAATTATTTAATCTGTGAAGGTGATAGAGGATAAAAAAATGTGGAAATGGCTTAATTGAAATTTCGATTTCTAAAGATGGCTATTAATTATGTGGAAGTGATGATAATGATCTCTTTATCGGCACAAACCATGAAACGGTAAAAGTCGTCCGAGTGTGTTGCGGGCATCCTTCAATAAGGCGACAAAGACGCAAAGAGCGTTTTTGCCATTCTGCTCGGTGGTTTATTACCGTAATAATGGCGCGTTAAGATATTTTAAAAGGACTCGCCAAGTCGTAAGTTCCGTCGGTTGGCATTCCTGATGTGATTTTAAGTAAGGCCCGTCTGGGCTGGGCCCCATGTACAATTATCCAAACACCTTGCAGCGCTCATTAGCATAATTTCATGGGCTTCTTGCTGCTTAAACTGCACACAATTCCTCTCCGCCAATTGCATTTGCGTGTCCACAGGAGGCACTATTAGAGACGATTTTTCTTTTTTTAAATCACATTTCGCAATTTTTAGAAATCTATTGAAAAAAGTATATTATGCACCAAGGAGGAAAAGGGGGACTGTTTCGACGAGTAGTGAAAAAATACAGGAGTCGCAAAAAGTCATCTACCCCTTGGGGAGCACGTGACACTTCTCTGATCAAAAAAGAAAATTTTATTATTTCCATTTTCAACCATATAGTTAAATTTTTAAACCGAAAAGACGATTTTTTTAGATGGCAGTTGAATTTTTGACAAGAAGAATTCTTTTTTCTACAAAATAGTTGAATTTTTTACCAAATAGCTGAATTTTTAACCTAGAAACATGAATTTTTAACCAAGAAGATAATTTTCAACAAAATACATGAATCTTCAACGAAATAGTTGAATTTTCAAGTTAAAAAAACCGATTTTTTAGAAGGCAGTTGACTTTTTGACAAAAAGAATTCTTTTTTCTACAAAATAGTTCAATTTTTTACCAAATAGTTTAATTTTTAACCCACACACATGAATTTTGAACCAAGAAGATTATTTTTCAACAAAATACATGAATTTTGAACCACGAAGATTTATTTCCAACAAAATAAATGAATTTTCAACCAAATAGTTGAATTTTCAACCAAAAATATTGGTTTTCAACCGAAAATGGAAGAGTTAAATTTTTAGTTAAAAACTTAAATTTAAACAACGACAGCGAATCATCAACCAGTATAATTAAAAAAAAACTAATGAAATAAAAATTTCAATCCTCAAACAAATAGTTAAATTTTCAACAAACGATACTAATTTTCTATCCAAAAAGACTAATTTTCAACAAAATAGTTCAATCTTCAAGCTAGAAATGAAATCCTTAAATTTTAAGATTAAAGAACTAATTTTTAACAAAAGAAATTAATTTTCAACAAAATACATGAATTTTTAACCAAATAGTTGAATTTTCAAGTAAAAAAAAAACGATTTTTTTAGAAAGCAGTTGAATTTTTGACAAAAAGAATTCTTTTTTTTACAAGATAGTTAAATTTTTTACCAAATAGTTGAATTTTCAACCCACACACATGAATTTTGAACCAAGAATATTATTTTTCAACAAAATACATCAATTTTGAACCAAGAAGATTTATTTTCAACAAAATAAATGAATTTTCAACCAAATAGTTGAATTTTCAACTGAGAAATATAGGTTTTCAACCAAAAATGTAACAGTTAAATTTTTAGTTAAAAAGCTAATTTTAAACAACAAAAACGAATCATCAACCAGTATAATTTAACTAAAAAAATAGTTCAATCCTCCAACAAATAAATCAATTTTCAACAAATGAGATTAATTTTCTATCTGAAAAGACTAATTTTCAACAAAAGAATGAAATCTTTAAGCTAAAAATGAAATATTCAAATTTTAAGATTAAAAAACTAATTTTTAACACAAGCGATGAACTTTCAACAAAAAATTAATCATTTTCTACTTGAAAAGATGAATTTTCAACAAAATAATTGAATTTTCAACCAAATAGTTGAATTTTCAACTAAAAATATGGATTCGCAATCGAAAATGGCACCGTTAAATTTTTAGTCGAAAAAACTAATTTTAAACAACAAAAGCGAAACATCAGCCAGTATAATTCAACGAAAAAAAAACACGAATTTAAAAAAAATAGTTCAATCCTCAAACAAATAGATCAATTTTCAACAAACGAGATTAATTTTCTATCCAAAAAGACTAATTTTCAACAAAATAGTTCAATCTTTAAGCTAAAAGTGAAATCGTTAAATTTTAAGATTAAAAAACTAATTTTTAACAAACGAGATGAATTTTCAACAAAAACATGAATTTTCTATCAAATAGTTGAATTTTCAACCTCTGAATGAGAAATTTTCAACCAAAACTAAAATAGTTACAATTTCAGATAAAGAAATAATTTTTAACCAAAAAATATACGAATTTCATTTTCCATTTCAAATTCATCAAATTCCATTTCCTACCAAAGTAGTTTAATTTTTTACCAAAAATGTTATTTTCTGATGAAAAGGTTAAATTTCAACAAAATTGTTAAATTTTTTAATTTTTAAACCAAAAAGATGAATTTTCTACAAAATAGTTGCATTTTCAACAAAAAAAGTTCATTTACAACCAAATAATCGAATTTTCAACTAAAAAAAAAAAGTTTTCAACCAAAAATGAATTAGTTTAATTTTCACTTGAAAAAGAAAGAATGAAAAGAATGACCAACCAGTTGATTCCAACGATATTCAGATAAAAAATTAATTTTCAACAACAAAAAAACAAATTAAAAAAAAAAATTAAGTTTTTAAATAAATATTTTAATTTTGAACCAAATATTATAATCTTCTACCAAAGTTGTTGAATTTTCAACCAAAAATATAAAGTTTAAACAAAAAAGTCAATTTACAAATGAATATTTTTTGTTTATAACACTTTCGCCTAAAACCCTTCTTTCGAACAGTACATCACTTAAATGTCAATAAAATGACATTTCCCACTTTTTTAGTTGAACTGCGTGTTCTAGAGAAAAAATGAATGTGGAAAAAACATATTGATTTTTCATAAACAACATTTTTTGCTCATAACACTTTCATCGAAAACCCCTTTTTTGGCCACTAGACCACTTGAATGGCAATAAAATTACATTTCCCAATTTTCTAGCTGAACTGCGTGTTCCAGAGACAAAGTTAACGTGAAAAAAAGATTTTACTTTTTTATAAACGACATTCTTTGTCTATAACACTGTTGCCTAAGACCCTTCTTTCGATGTAATGTTTCAGATAAAATTTGTTTATTTTATGCACATATTTCCTTTAAGTTATATTATATTCTTTTTGAAAATATTTTCACTTTATATGTAAGTGGTTTATTGGCTGCAAAAAAAGGTTTTAGGTGAAAGTGTTGTGAACAAAAATTGTTGTTTATGAACAAGTAAAATGTTCTTTTCGCCCTTGTTTTTCCACTTGAACCCCCAGTTCAGCTAAATAAGTGGAAAACGCCATTTTCTTGACATTTAAGTGATGTACTGTTCGAAAGAAGGGTTTTAGCCAAAGTTTTATATACAAAAAATGTCGTTTGTAAAAAGGTGAGATGTTTTTTCACAATCATTTCTTCTCTAGAGCACGCAGCTCAGCTAGAAAAGTAAAAAATGTCATTTTCCTGACATTTAAGTGATGTACTGTTCGAAAGAAGGGATTGAGACAAAAAATCTGTTATTAAGAAATGTTCCTTGCAAAAAAATGAAATATCTTTATCATATTTACTTTTTTACTAGAACCCATAGTTCAAGAGAGAAAATGAAAAAGAGACATTTTTCATCTTCAATCGCCTTGATCGTGTTCTAAAATACTTTTTTTCGCAAAATAAAGAATGCGGGAAAATTTTTTTTTTTCATTTGAGGACAAATCTCAGAGGGTAAGACCCAATGAATTTATGAAACTTAGATTACTTAAGCGTCATATCTGAGCCAATTTAATAAATTTTCAAAGTCTTACCCTATAGTATTTTTTCTTAAAACAAAAAAATTATCATGAGTTTTTTTTAAAGGTAAAAAAATATGTAGCGAACCTAGAACGTTAAACGTCTCGCGGGAGCTAAAGAAAGTTTTATATAAAAAAACAGAAAATACGTAGCCTTTTTTTGCCAAACTGTAAAAAATTTATTGGCTAAGACCTTAAGAAAAAAATGCATTTTAAATTGGCACCCTAACGTAAACACAGTAAAATTCACCGAAATACCTTAAAATCCTTTGAAAATTTTGAAATTGTTAAGAATTCTTTATCATTTAATTTAATTCAATTCATTTTTCAAATTTCTCTAGAAATCCCTGGAAATCTTTTGTAATCCTATAAAATTCTTTTGAAACCCTTGAATTTTAGGAAATCGTGAAAATTGAAAAATTGAATCCCTTGAATACAAAATTAAATTGAAATCTTTCAAATCCCACGACGTTTTGAAATCCTTGAAGATTCAATAAAATCCCTTAAGTCTAGTGAAATTCCTCGAATTACCTTAAAAACCCTTATTTAATTTATTTTGTTTTGTTTTTATTTCGGAACCCTTGAAATTTTTTAAATTGCTAAGAATCCCTTGAAATTTAATTCAGTTCAATTTATTTTCCAATATTCTATAGAAATCCCTCAAAATCTTTGAGAATCCAGCAAAGTTCTTTTAAATTCCTTTACATTTTTTAAATCTCTTGAAAACCTTTGGAATCCTTTAAAATCACTTGAAATCTTTTGTTTGGAAATCATAAAAATGCATTTAAATAAATAGAAATTATTTGAAAGCCCTTGAATATTAAAAATTATATAAACTTATTCACTAATGTTTCTCTAAATAAAAAAGTTTCAACCCCTAGACATTTTTTAAAAACCCTTGAAATTCTTGGAGATGAATGAAATCTTTAAAATCTTGTCAAATTCATGAAAATCTTTGGAAATCCTACAAAATTCTTTGAAATACCTCAAAAGTTTCGAAATCTTTTCAAATCTATTAAAATCACTGGAAATCTTTCCTTCAAAAGTCATACAAATCCACTAAAATATGTAGAAATAATTTGAAATTCCCTGAATGTAAATTAAATCTAACATACGTATATAATATCTAATATACATACGTTCTCGAAAAAACCGTTCAAATCCCTAGAAGTCTTTGAAATCCTTGTAGATTGACAAAAATGCTTCCAATCTTGTAAAATTTCTTGAAATGCCTTATAATCTATGGAATTTGAAAGAATCCCTTAAAATTATATTTCGTTTAATTTAGTTTCCAATATTCAATAAAACTCCCTTGAAATAGATCCTAAAATCTTTGGAAATCCTACAACATTTTTCGAAATCCCTTGACATTCTTTGAATCTCTCGAAATTCTTTGAAATCTGTTGAAATAGCTTAAAATCTTTTAAATCTTTTAAAATCCCGCAAATCCTTTAAAATTAGGGATCCTATAAATACCCTTAAATCTTGTGACATTCTTTAAAATACCTTGAAATATTCGGAAATCCTACAAAGTTCTTCGAAATTCCTTGAAATTTGTTAAGTCTCTTGAAATTATTTACTACGTCGTCTTCAAATTAAGTAAATAAATCAGTCATTCGTTTGTAATTTATTTATATTTATATTTTAACATTATTTATTTCTATACTGCGTTTCATATAATGATTCTTCTAGAATTGCGAAAAAATTAATGGAAAGTCATTATACGCTTATAGTATTTATTATTTTTCATGAATTTCCAGCCTTATTCAGTGCTATTCATTTATATCCCTTCCACAGGATGTTCTCAATTTCTATTCTTTTTTATTAAAATACCATATATTTTATAATTTTTTATTTCAGTCTTCTATACCAGAATGTTATCGGTTTTTATTATTTCCTTTCAATTTCGAACCCTATCCTGTGCTATCCGTTTCTATCCCATTTCTAGGATGTTATCAACTTCAATTTTCTTCTAATCTACTTATTTACCATCAGTTTGATCAATTTTCATCGAACTGTACCATATCTCATCGGTTATCGCTATTTTTGCTATATTTCTAGCTCTATCGAGTATTATGCATTTTTATCCTTTTCTCTAATGTTATTCATTTCTATCCCCTTCTATTCTATCAACTTACTATATATTTGATCATTTTTTGCTTCCTCATAAAGGAAACTTCTCAATGGTAACAATTAAAAAAAAATTATTCTTTTAATTAAACCTCCCTCAATTAAAAAGTGTGTCATATAATATTGTAAACAATTGTCCGAATATCTATACTTGTGTGCATCTTACACTTCTCTATGAACAGAATAACTGGAAGATGCTTGCAGATGAATTTATAAAATTTGGCACACTTATTTTCTTCACTCGTATCTCTAAACTGACAGAAGGATTTCTAAAAATATTAATAACATTTTTTTAGTACCTTATTAAATTTCAGAAAAGTATTTTTTTTGTTTTCAGTGAAACTTTTTGTATTCACATAATTGAAAGTTAATGCAATGATATAGAAGATTGCATGACTTGAGGTGAATTGACTGACCTATAATGTTGATACATTTTATTGTAGGGTAAGGAAGTCATTTATAACATTCTAAAAACGGGTTTTTTATGGTAAACCTTTTTTCATTAACATAATTTTAGGTTGATGTAAGAATAAAAAGACGAATTGATTACCGTAATCAAATTTTTTAATTGCTATGGTGGGTGGGGGGCCAAATACGATATAAGTCAACTGAGTCATTTCCTATCAAGTAATAGGTCGTCGACGAGATATGTTCTTTTTCAGAGGAAATGAACCGAAACGTATTTTCTCGATTTGATGAAAAAAATTCGTTGACGTAGTTGTTACATTTGAACTCATAAAGCGAATGACGTTTATTAGTATCGAAAAGTTGTAAACAAATTTCTTCCAAGCTTCGTATTATTTAAACTAATGCAGGTGGAGCATTCCATTTCACATGCCTGCCTGATAAACACATTAAACCACAATGGAATGTTATTGCGTCAATACAAAAACAAATAAATTGTTTAACTAAGTAAGATGTTCTATATTCTGAACGTGTTTCAAAAAATTGTTCAAATCATTAATGCTGGTAAATTTATAAAATAGCGTAACAAAGAGTTATCGAAATTGAGCCTATTCGTAAAAAATAACCAAACCCTGAATTTGTTTAGAAAAATTGTTTGAATAGTTAATAATTCTTTCAAAATTTTAAAATTCCATAGCGAAAAGTTGTCGGAGGATATTCTTAGCTGATTTCGTAAAAAAAATGAAACTATTCGAATGAGCTAAGCGCTGACAATTTGGAAAAATAGCTTTTGTTAATTAATTTGTTGAGAAGATAATAAACAATTTTCCTCAATTATTCTGACTCACTGGAAATTATTTATAGATAGTTTCACTGTAGATATAAGACCGTTTCTCATGAATCTAAAATTCTTTTCAAAAATTGTTCTTCTAAAAAGTTGAAAAAATTTCAAATTTGTTGTCGAACAAAAAATACTTAAATATTTGATGAAAAAATATAAACACTCAAATATTTCCAAAATTTAGAAAGCTTGAAAAAAACGTCCAAATCCAATGAATATTGTAGGACAAAAATTTATTTGTCCACAGAAACTTTTTTTATCCCACTTTGATACTGTAAGCTCATACTTTAAACTATTAAAAATGAACTTAATTGTACCCTTAAACTTTAAATTTAGTTTATAAATTATCAGGATGTTTTTTCTTAATACGAATGTTAATCAATTCTTTCCATAAATTTCCAGGAACTTTGGAGTAAATCTACAATATTTGATGAATTTGTATACCACAATTATTTATTAATTATTGTTCCAGAATGTTACACCTTTTCATTATTTCCTATATATTTCGAGACTGATCCAGTTCTATCTATTTCTATCCATTTCCATCCCTTTCTCAGGATCTTATCAATTTATATTTTTCTGTCTTCTGTCTTCTATCTATTTACCATCTATTTTATCAATTTTCATCCTACTCTTCTATAATATTATCGGCTTTCATTACTTTTCCATCAATTTTTAGCCCTATTCATTGCTATTTATTTATGTGATATTTCTCTTATGTTATTCATTGATGTCATCATCTATTCTATCAATTTACCAGTTATTTCATCCATTTCTGGGGTTTAGTGGGCATGAACAGAAACTTTCATGGTTTCGGTGGAGGGTCCGTTTGTTCATCCGTCCATCGTACTTTTTTCCCGGGAGTTGAAGTGAAAGGAGGGGAAGTTGGAGGGATGATAGGATGGGAAAGTGGAGGAAAGGAAGAGAGAGGGGAAGTACGGGCAAAGTAGGAAGGTATGGAAAGGTAGGAGGAGTAGGGTGTGGAGTGAAGGGTAGGGCGGGGAAGTCGAGGAAAATACTGGAAGAAGAGGAACGGTGAAGGTGAAGGGGAAGGAGAAGTAAGGGAATGGAGAGGTAGAGGGGAATTGGGGGAAAGTAGGGGGATGAAGTGAACACAGTAGCGGTGAAGTAGGAAGGGAGAGGAGGGGAAGTAGATAAAAGGTGATAGTGAGAAGGGAAAGTAAGGAAATGAAGAGAGATGGGAAGTAGGTGGAAGTAGAAAGAGAAGGGATGGAAAGTAGAGTATAAGAGGGTATGAGAGGATGGAGGAGGGAAGTGAGGGTAGGGAAAGTATTTCAGGTATACAATACAAAAAAGCCATAGAAACTTGAAAACACTAAAAAAAATGTGAGAAGTTTTTGAAAAATGAATGCATGACGTCCCACTGACGAATTAATTTTCCACGTGATTACGAGTTATGATGGACGACCCCTAGCGATAGAAGTGAGTCTCTGTTCGTGACAGGACGACTAGAATGATAAAATAGCACGCCTCCCTGTATAAAATCGACGTTTCGTACCACTGACTAGAAACCTTTATAATTTCGGTCGGGTGTCCGTCCGTCCATCAATTCATCGTACTTTTTTCCCGGAAGTTGAAGTCAAAGAATCGGGAATTGTAGGGAGATAGGGAGGTGGAATATGCAGGGAAAGTGGAGGAAAGTAGTGGAAGGCAGAAAGAGAGTTTGGAAAGGTAGGGGAAGTGGTGGTGAAGAGAAGAGAAGAGAATGGTGGGGAAGTGGAGGGAATTAGGGAAAGGGTGAAATTGAATTGAAGAGGAAGTGATGGAATTAAGGGAGAAAGGGAAAGTAGATGAAAGGATAAGGTGAGGGGAAGGTAAAGTAAGGGAACAGATAGATAGGGAAAGTATTAAGATATGGGAAGGTAGGGTTAGTAGAGGGTGAAGAGAAGGTAAGGGCGGGGAGTTATTCGGAATTAGGTAAATGAGAGGAAGGGCGAAGGAAAGGGGAAGGGTAATTGAGGGAATTAACATAGAGAGGGGAAGTATGGGGAAATAGTTGGGGCCGGTAGGGGAGTAGGAGGGTGAAATAAAGAGAAAGGTTGGAAAGTAGTAATAGTGGGAAGTGGTGGGAAGTATAGAAAAGTAGGGGAAGTAGACAAAAAAAAGGTGAGAGGAAGGCGAAGTAAGGGAATGGAGAGAGAGGGCAGTAGTGGGGCGGGGAGTGAGGAGAAGTAGGTGTGAGTAGGGGAGGGGAAGCGAGGGCAGAAAAAGTACTGAAGGAAAAGTAGGAAGGAAAAGATTTGAATATGATCGTCTCCAAAACCATGTGAGAAGTTTTTGAAGAATGAATCCATGACGTCCCACTGTCGAATTAATTTTTCTCGTGGTTGCAAGTTATGATGAACGACCCCTAGCAATAGAAGTGAGTTACTCAGTTAGGTTGTTCTGTTCGTGACAGGACGTCTAGAAAGGGAAAAGTGAACGCCTCACTTTATCAAATCGACTTCAACTTGGGGGACCTGTGTTGCTACGATACATCATCGTTAGATGGCTTGGTCTCGCCATTGGAAGTTCTTACCGATACTGATATATCTTCTGGCCAGACATATTACTGGATAAGATGATTCACGTTCATAAACCAATTTTCGTGGCATAGAAGGGTGTCAAATTGACACCATATTGACAGGAAAACGATAGATGACCAATTCTCTAATAAAATAACATCAGTGGGAAAATATGAATTCAAAGAATTTGATTTCTTCCAAGACACTTTTTTTTCAGTCTTGTAGAAATATTAACAAAAATTTATAAACTAGCAGTAAATGCAAGATCGCGAGGCACACTTTCACTTCTAGGTTTTTTTACTTTCTATGATTAAGAATATGAACAATTTAAACATCCGTTATCAAACATATATTTAAATATTAGGTTTAAAAAATGATTGAACAAATAATTAATCGGCTACATTCTAAATCAGGCGGGCTCTATACATGAACTCCCGGAAAAACATCTTGTTTTTCAGTGGAAATTAGGCAATTCGTATTTTTCCGATTTGCAAAAAAAAAAAATGGTCTGCGAATTTATGCCTTTCTAAGTCTTGTTAAAAATTAACAAAAAGTTGGAATTTCTTCTGAAAATTGTAAAAGTCGATTTTCTGAAAAAAACCGCAATTTTATTTTTTGCCAATTATTTTCTTGAATTATAATTTTCATGAGGAAGCCTTTTGTAAGTTTTATGCGGGCTAAATATCTTTTGTGACTAGGAGAAGTAATTTGCGGAATTGGCAGAATTTTTTTCAAATAATGACAGATTGGAAAAAATGTTAAGATAAAAATTTGAAGTCTAAAGAAGTTCTACAGAAAATATATCTTGCTATTTTGCGATTTCTTGCATCATTTATAAGAACAATTCAAAAATTATATTATTGGGGAAAAAATTATGCAAATAAACTATGTAAGGAAGATATTCTGTTAGCTTTCTGTAGGTGTGTATATAGTAGTAGTAGTAGTAGTTGTTGTTGTAGGTGTGTATATGTATGTGGATGTGTATACAGATTTAAGTGTGAATATCACACTATTTTATGAACACGATAATTGATCAGACAAATTGACGAATTGGTGAAACGACAGATTTCCTTTCTGAGTAAGCAAATATATTTGCTCATTAATCATAATGAGGAAGCAAAGTGCTCATCAAATAAGCACGATAAAATTGAAAATACAGACAAAGTGGAAACACTGGAGATCAAATTTACAGCTAATTTAAATTGTGCATCAGGCTATTGAAAATTTGATCACTTTAATCTAAAATGCAGAATTAATAACTTGAAAATCAATGATAAAGCATTTTCATGCAGGGGGTGAAATTTCATGTTAAAGAGAATTTTATAAGATCTCAATGTGACGTATACTAATAAACTGTCACATTGACATGATAGAAAAAGTGGCAAGATAAAAAAGCAATGTGAATGAATGAATATGAAGAATATTATTATCAATAGTCTCTTGTCAATTATTCTTTATCATCAAAAAAAGTGAATCGGATTGATCGTTAGACTAAGTCGAAAAAAGAAGCCAAGATTGATCGGAAAGCAGGGAAATTTGCTCCCTTTTTCCTTCGCTTTACTTTTTGCATCCATTAGAGGTCATCTATAAATGACGTCTGGCTCTTTTTGCCAGGGGAGAATATTCTAGGAAAATATATTAAACATTCTCCAATATCCTTTTGTCGGATTCTGATTTCCGACGTGACGTTCTAGTTCCGGTTGAGGGAAAGTTAATAATTGAACTTTATCTGGTTATCTGATGTCATTTTTAAGTACTATTATTGGCAGTTACCAGTTACCCAATATCAAATTAAACCATCAAGACAATTTTCAGATATTCGGTGCCAATAAGCTCCTTTGAGAACAATTTTAGTTCGACATAAATAAAATGGGTATATGGTTTCTAGACAATTGAAAGTATTTGTAGACGGGAAAAGAAAAACTCATTTTCTTTCGTCGTTTCGAAGGACTCAATTTTGTCAATTTCGAGTTACATTGGAGAGTTCAATCGGGAGAATCCTTTGAAGACAGCTTTCTTTTAGATACTAGTGAACTATTCAAGCGGATGCTTTAATTTTGATCATGTGGGAGTCAAGACTAAAGAAATTGAGTTGAAATGAATGAAGAAGCTTTCTGTAAAGCTTCCAAATTTAGGTAACATTTTTTAAAACTTTTTTTCACTCTTTGTTCCTCAGGCAGGAGATTCACGATATTTTCGTGAAAAGACACACTTGTCTTTCTTAATACGGACCTGAATTTGTAATAAGAGATATGAAAAAACCTACCTCTGACAAAGAAGAAATTATTCAAAGTAGGTCTTATGCGCTTACAAACAATGGCTTCGTTGCTTACTAAAACGTTAATTAAGTCGTGAAAATATCCCCCTCTCAACTTTCCCCACTACTCCCCTACATTCCACAACTTCCCCTCCCCCATATCACCGTTCGTCACCCCTTACCAAACTTCTTCCTCTCCTACTTCCCTCCCTCCTCTCTTCCCTAGTTAAGACTCCCTTTTCGCTCCTTCTATTCCCCAGCCCTCACTTCCCCCTCCCTACCCACCCTTATTCCTAATCATTTCCCCTACTTCCTCTCACTCACACTCACTTCTCCTACTTCCGTTCTCTAATTTCCCTTACTTCATCTTCCCTTTATATATATCACTTCCCGTAATTACCTTCCCCTAATTTCCTCTCACACCCCTTCCTAAATTCTTTCTCATTTCCTCTACTTAACCTACTTCCCGCCACTAATTCCCCCTCATTTCACCTACTTTGCTACCTCTCATTTCCACCCATTTCTCCTCGTTTCCCATAACTCCCCCTACTTGCCCTACCCTCATTTCCCATCACTTCCTATACTTCTCTACCCCTAATTTCTCTTCATTCGCCCTACTTCTCCTTTCCTTATTTCCCCTCACTTTCCCTACTTCCCATCACATCATATCCCCGCCACTGATATCTCTTTGTAAAAAAGTACGACGGAAAGACGGATGGACGGACGGACACCTGATCGAAACTATAAGGGCTTCTGTCCGGGGCTACGGAACCCTAAAAAGAAGCTTTACCCAGTATGAAAAATTCCTGCTTCAATTGGGGAAAAATAATCATTTTTTACGAAAACCTTATCATTTTAATAGATTTCAAGAGTTTGAAGAAATGAAATAGTACAATTTCAGAGACAATCTCAATTTTTCAACGGATTTTACATGATTTTATGAGAATTCAAGGAGTTTAAACAGATTTTCAGAAACTTGACTGGCTTTCAAAGGATTTCAAGAGATACCGAAGGACTTTGAGTCATTTTAAGGAATAAAGCAAGATTTACTTGAAGGATATAAGGTGATTTTAATGGTATTTTTAAAAATGTGATCGGGTTTCAATAATATCACGAGATCTCAATAGATTTCAAAGTATGTCCACAGATTTTAGGCGATTTCGTAAAATTTCAAAAGATATAACTGAATTCCAAATGGTGTCTGAAAATTATAGAGGATTTCAAGGGATTTCGAAGAATTTTGATAGCTCTCAACAAATTTAATTGTATTTTAATTTAACGTAAGAGATTTCCAGAACATTCGGGAAGATTCTCACGGATTATAAGCATTTTAATAAATTTTAAAAGGATTTCTAAAATTTCAAGGAATCTCATAAGATATCAAAATATTTTATGGAATTTTTATGGATTTTAACCATTTTTAATAGATTTTTGGTGATTTCCACGTATACTAATTGATTATAAGGGATTTTTATTGGACTTTGGAGATTTCAAGGGATTTCAAGGATTTTCGCAGTTTCAAAGGATTTTAAATGAATATAAGGAATTTTAAGAGATTTCAAAGTAAGTCGCGGTATTTCAAAGAATTTCAAAGATTTCATCTGGGACCGAAGTATTTTGACGAATTTTGAAGGATATTAGGGGATTTCAATGAATTTTTATGATTTGAAAGTATTTAAAGAGATTTTAAAATATTTACAAAGATTTCAACGACTTTTAAAGGATTGTAAGGGATATGAAGGAGTTTCCATGATTTCACGGGATTTTAAAGGATTTGTTAGATTTTAACAGATCAAACAGAATTCTAAGGAATTTCCAAATATTATAAAAGATTTAAAGATATTTCTAGAAAATTTAATGGCATTTAAACAAATTTAATGGATTTTAATCATTTGTGAGGGACCTTAAGAGATTTGGAATGATTCCCACAAATTTAAAATATTTCAACGAGTTTTAAGGGGATTTCAAAGATTTCAAGAGATATTGTAAGATTTTTAAATATTTCATGAAATTTTAAGGATTTTAACCGTTTTTTAATGATTTTAAGGTATTTTAGAGAATATTAACGGATTGTTATAAGATTTTTAGGCTTTCAAGCGATTTCCTGTATTTTCACAGTTTTTAAAGGATTTTGAGGAACTAAGGCCATGTGACGAGTGGATCACGTGACCGGCCTCCTACCTTACCGACACTTTTTTTATTTGTAAACTTATTTGCACACGAACAGCCACATCGAGTTGAAAATTTGAGATGATAAATAAAAAGCACTAAGAAACGCGGCTCTGATCCTAAATTTTTATAATTATGAAAAAAGTTCTTGATTGCAAATAATTTTTTTTTGCTTTTTTCATAATTATAAAAATTTAGGATCAGAACTGCGTTTCTTAGAGCTTGTTATTTATTATCTCAAATTTTCAACTCGAGGCGGCTATTCGTGTGAAAATAAGTTTACAAAGAAAAAAAAGTGCCGGTAAGGTAGGAAGCCGGTCACGTGACCCACTCGTCACATGGCCTTAACAGGGTTTTTAAGGGTGTTGAATCGTTTGAAAGAGTTTTCAAGAGATTATGTAAAATATCCATTAAATTTAAAGTATTTCAAAGAAGTTTATCATGACTTAAAAAATGTTGAGGGATTTGTAAAATTTAAAAAAAAATTTAATGAATATGAAAGGGATTTCAATGATTTCAAGGGATATCGTAAGATTTCGAAATATTTTATAAAATTTTAAGAATTTTATCATATTTTAAGGGATTTCGAGTATTTGCACAGTTTTTAAAGATTTTACAGGGTTTTCATCATGGAGCTAAATCATTTTAAATAGGTTTCAAGAAATTCTGTACGATGTCCATTAAATTCAAAGGATTAAAAAAAAGTTTATGATGATTTAAAAAATTTTAAGGAATTTGAATTAGGAATCAAGAGAATTTTGAACGATTAAAAAGATTTTAGGTATTTCATGAAATTTCATAAAAGCTGTATTCCAGATTAACTTCACGACTCTATATTAGAAAAATGAAGTTTACATAAAAAGTGCTTTGGAACCTTCCCCCACTCCAAAAAAATTCTTATGTAATTAATTAATACTCGGAGGGGGGGGGGAGTCTCGCGCTTCACGCTCGTTTTCGTACGTTAATTGTATGTATTTTTTAAAATATCATAAATATTGTAACTTGAATCGAAAATTGTGATTCAAACCCCATAAAAACTACACTGATGAATTGGAACTGAAATTGTTTTTCAATTTTGTTCGAAAAAGATACTAGAAATCATTGCGCTGTATTTAAAAAAAAATCTGACAAAATCTATTTAATTAATTATATCTTATGGAACCTTTTCAATTTATTTCCATTCGAAAACTGTCATTATGTTAATTTGTTAATTTTGTTGTCATCTACTAAATACCAAAATAAGAATTTATGGATCTCACTAAAAAAATCATAATTTTGAAAATGTTCAAACTTTTTGAATTTCGTCTTAATTGAAAATTTTTGTTGAGATAATTTGAAAATATATTTGATATACAGTAAAAATTTCAATTGAAAGTTCATAATTTATCGAAAAAGTAGTTTTTCATATTCTTTAACAATTTTGTAAATGTTGAAAAGCATATACATTTTTTAATTTTTTGATTTGCTGTTTTTTTTTGTTGTCATCTTCCAGAATGATTGACAAAATTTTTTGAAACTATTAAACAAGGTTGTTTTGTGTTTTGAAAATATTAATTTTTTTGTTTTGGTTGGATCTTTCCTTCAAAAGGTAGCGAAAAAATGTTATATTTTTGACATTTCCTGTTCCTCTAAACTTCTTTTAATTAATATACATTAGGGTGGGATGAAAATGTCAAAATTATTCGAATCACTTAAGCTAAAGGAAAAAATTTGTAGTTTGGCATCCACAAAAATGTCGAAAAAATTTGAAATTGATTAATATCTTCCGTTCTATTTTTAGATTCAAATATGGAAAAAAATTTATTCGTCAGAACAATATGGTAAATTTTTCATTCGTACACTTTTTACTATCTTAACAATAATGAAAAATTAGACAATAAGAAAAAACTTCTGCTTAACTTATAATTTCATGAAAATGTGGGAAATTCTTCTCTTTTTTTTTTTTTTTTTTTTTTGATTGAGCCATATGTACACATTTTGGAAATCGCTGAGCTAGGTTCGCCGAAATTCGGTGAGCGTAGAACATATATTTTCGATAAGCCCAGGAGAGCTGGCAAAGGACGCTTATGTTCACCGAAATTCAGTGAGCGTAGGATAAATATTTTATGTGAGTCTAACGGACACTTTGTTTGGAAAAGGTTGAGTATGTCGGACCTAAAACTTCTGCAGCTTGGAACAAAGAAACATTATCATTTTCCTTTTTCGGAAAACATTTTTTTTTTCGTGATTTAGGAATTTTTATATATATATTTTTTTTTTTGTAAATTTGTAACGTTTTAAACAACACGAAAGAAAGCTTTGTTTCTTTTGTGCAAACTATAGAAATTTCAGGTGCGACATATTCAAATTTTTCCGAAAATTTTTGCATTAGGCTCAATCCAAAAAACATATTTTATACAAATTTTGGAAAAGTTTCTAAATCAGGCAAAATTTTTTTTTTTATTTTCTCGTTTTTTGCTACCGATTTTTTTCCTTTAATTCAAACGAATTGATTATCATTAAAATTTTCACTCTGACCTAATATATATAATATATATACATATGCAGTATATACAGCCTGAGATGCTAATATTTTATACAAAAATATAATTATTTGTTTTGGAAAGAAATGTATTTCAATTTCAAACGGAAAAACTCACGAACACAAAATATTTACATAAATACGCGTTGTCTTTCTACGTTTAAAACAGAGTAAATGAATATATTAGAAAATGTGTCTAAACTTATTACTTAAGGAGTTATCAGCATTACAAAATACCCTGTTTATAAATCTGTTAATGGAAAAGTAATTTTTTGATTAAATTTTGGCATTGAACTTTTTAATTGATTTATTTTGTACTTAAAACTAGCACAAGGGTTTCAAATTTTTTCACTAGTGAAAAATTTTTTGTTTAATAAACTGGAATGGATTTTTTTAAACAAATTAATCTTTTTTCTCAAAAACCTTGTTTTCCATTTTTGTAGATGCCAACCTACTAATGTTTTCTTCTTCTTAAATGATTCGATTAATTTTAACTTTCTTATTTCGCCCTGATGCATATTAATTTAAATAAGTTCAGAGGAAAGAAAACATGACAAATATATCAAGTAAATAAAAGAACGTGATTCTGTAAAATTTTCCACTTGATTGAACTTTATGAAGGTGATATTGTTTAACATGTATGTAAATCGGCTACGTACGTCACCTTCAGAAGAATAACATATTTACCAATTTTTAGTAAAAAAATGACAAAAAAGTTCACTGATTGATTATTAACCGAAATCAAGAAAGGAGTAGTAAAAATTTTCACTAATTAACTTTCGTAAAATAAAATTCGGATTTTTTTCATTATTCCATAAGCGAAATTCTAAAATATTAGTATTTCATCAGTCAAACACTCAATCACTAATTCAGATAGGAAGATTTTCACAAATTTCACAAAATTAAATTTATTAATTTTCTTTACTAAAACAGTTAATAAGTGCACTGAATGGTTCAATTACACCTTACCTTTGAATCGTAGAATTTTTGTTTATCCAGCGATTGTCAATAAATAACGACAGCGATTGTTATTGCTAACTTACTGAATCTGAATCAGTAAAAATTAACTAATTATATCAGTATCTAAAAATCTCTTCATTAATTTAAAACCCTTCAAAAACTGCGGAAATACCTGAAATCGCTTGAACTTTCAAAAATCGAATAAAAATCCCTTATAATCCATTAAATCTGTGGAAATCGCCTAAAATCTCTAAAAAATGGTTAAAATGTTTGAAATATTTTGAAATATTACGAAATTCCTTGAAATCTTGGAAATCCTTTTAAAAATTAACTGAAATTCGTGAGAATCTTGCCGAATCTCTTGAAATCCCTCACGGTAAATAAAAAAAATGCATTAAAATTTTTTGAAAGCCATTAAAATTCCTAGAAATTCCTTGAAATCCCTTATAGTTTTTGAAAACCATTTGAAATTTCATTATATCTTTTGAAATCTTACGAAATCCTTGAAGTCCCGTGAAATCATTGAAACTCGATCAAATCTTAAAAAATCCTTCGAAATCTCTGAAAATCTTTTGAAATCTCCTGAAATATTTTGAAATCTTACCAAATCTCTTTAAAACTCTTCAAATCTTCGAAATCCCATTTAAATCCCCTGATATCATCTAAGTTGGTAAAAATACTTCGATATCACATAGAATCCTTTCAAATCCTTTGAAATCCCATAACTTATTTTTAAATATTTTAAAATTTCTTCAATTCCTTTGGAATCCTTGGAAATCGTTCCTAATTCCCAAAAATGCCTCAAAATCTTTTGGTATATCTTGAAATCTTTTGAAAGTCTGTAAAATTTCTGGACATCTGATTAAACTCCTTAAAGTCTTATAAAATCTTATAAAATTCGTTGAAAAATTGAGATTGTCTCTGAAGGTACACTAGTTCGTTTCCTCAAACTCTTGAAATCTTTTAAAATGATAAGGTTTCAGTTTTCAGCATGAGTATGTATACTGCTAGACGAATGTACTTCACTAGGGATAAGCCTGTGAAAAATTTTCTTTACTAAGGTGGGGGGGGGGGGAGGGGGATGGTCGAAAGCATTTCTTATGTAAATTTTCTCTTCCTTATATAGATTCGTGGATTTAAACCGTTCCTTAATCTGGAATAAACCTTTAGGAAATTTGGTGCATTCTTTTAAAAATTTTGCAAATCTCTAAATATTTTTCGAATTATGATCAATTTCTTTGAAATTCTTTGAATTTGATGGATATCGTACATAAGACTGCGACTTTATTAGAAGTACTCGCATTTGCCTGGATGTTTGGCCAGGGGAAAGAAATAGTGCAAAAAACCATCTCCCTAGTTCAGCCGGTTTTCCGATTGTCGATTTTGAAGGTAGTCGATGTATCATACCATCGAATGTTCACAACCATCCCCGTCGTCAAACCTCCCGCTCGAAATTAGTCAAAACGAAACGAATACAAAACCTGGTCATACGTCGCATATGGTCACCCATCCGAGAGCTATCCTCGCTTGTCCTTCTTGTCCTTTGAAATACATTGAAATTTTTATAAATATTTCTAGTCCTCACAAGGGGGAGGGGGGGGGGTCTAAAATTTCAAAAATTAATCTGACATAATTAATGGGCGTTTCTTAAGCCAGTTTCAATTTTTTTTTCGGTGTAGCGGGCAAAAGCAATTTGAAAATTTTCTGAACCAAGCAGGAATAGTTATTATGGGTTGTCCCTAAGTAATTGAACCATATATCAAAAGTTATAGGAACGTCAGGAAGTCTATACATATATGTATATATTGACATTGAAGTGTTGGGCAGTAAAAAGCGTTTCTGAAGAGCAGTATTTTCCCAATTAAGTTACGTGATGTATGATCCCTCGTAAAATTGTCCTCATCGTCCACTCTTCCGGAAGAGAGGGCTGAGAGTTGAACAAGAAATGAGTGGGTAAACAGACATGGTATACATGCAATAGGAGGTGGGAGAGCGCAAAGAAGTGTAAATACTACCTGCTACAATTAGGAGACGTATGTTCGTTCGTATTAACGGAAGTATCTCTAATTTACAACGACCTTAGTTCGTACCATTATCGGTTGAATGACAACATAGCTACAAACAAAAAACACATGTTCAAACAAATATTAATTGTAATGCCTCTTGGGATTCTTATTTTCCTTCTGAAGTGTTTGAGAATGGATTTTCCATCGGAAGTAGTGATGCATTTACAGAAAAAACTGGGGTTTCTATTAGAACCAATTTTTGGTTCCAAAGGAGCTGCAACAAAAAGGAATTTCTCTTGGTGAAAAGGAACCCAAAATGATAAATGGTTTCTAAAAATAAATGTTTCTACAAATTTCTAAAATTTCTGTAAATGAACCCAAGTATGGATTGAAACCAGGGGGATGGCTCTCCTATAAAGGCCTGTAGAATAAATGTGTCATGAGATTTGAAGACGGCCGAGTGGCGGCGCGGCCGAATGTTTCAAAAAGCGGCCATCGATTTCTTGCATCAATGTTGCATCGATGTTTCGTGCAATGTTTCGATGTTACAGGAAATATCAATGCAATATTCAGGCAACATTCGGTGTTAATAGGGAAAGTTCGAGTTACGCGTAACCGTGCAACCCTGCTGAGGGCGCAGTCCCATGGAGGTAGATTAGGAGAATAGTGGAACAGTTTCGACCAATGAGGTGACTGCTAGAGCTTTTTCAGTCACCTCATTGGTCAAAACTATTCCACTATTCTACTAATCTACCTCCATGGGACTGCGCCCTGAACCAAAAGAATTGAATGGTATTATAACTTTTAAAAAATGTCGTTATTATAACGACATCTTTTTAAACTTATAATAACATTCAATTCTGTTGGTTCAGTCAAGTATTAATGCAATAGAATACTTACTATCAATTTGGTTTATCGATTGCACAACTGAGAGCGAGCGAGTGAGTGAGTAAGCGACAATTTTAGATCAAAATGGCGCTGGAGTCAAGCAAAGACGACGAGGTGCTGTCAGAGCTTTTCCGAAGATTCTTGATTGAATTCACAAAAAATTGCGCATATTCCTCATTTCTCATAATGTTCTCCAGTGTTTTCAATAAAACGTCATTGTGCTCAGTTACTTTTTCAGTAAACCTTGTTTTTTATTGCGAACATGGAAGTTGATCAAAGTGACGCTTCTCATGGCTTTTCAACATACAGTCCAGCTCAGTGCAATTTATATTTCTTAGTGTGTTTTGATTTGAGTTGTCTTGCCGGAAAAGGTTTCGACAACTTAGTTCAAGAACCTTTTTTTGAAAAAGAATTAAAACACTGAATTTAAATAAAATTAGGTTGTTAAGCACTTATGAACTGGGATCTGAAATAAAACAATTCACTGTAGGAAAAAAGCCTACAAGAGGCATAAAAAACTCATTTATTGAAAGAAAAAACAATTAGTTTACAGTTTTAGTGGAAGAATCCACGAAGGTGAAAAGATTCACCAGAGGGATTTATTCACACTTTTAAGGAAGAACACACTATCGCGAAGCACAAGAACCGGCGTTGGCATCACACGCGTGGTGGGTTACAAGAACAAGAACAAAAAAATCATTCACACTGGACACTGATCAATCGCGCAAGTGGCGATTGAAAGGTTGCTTCGCAGGTGGAAGCAGCGTCGGCCGCAGTTACGGCATATGTTCGAGCTAAAATCGATTTAGCTTTTTTCGCAGGCGGAAAAAAGCGAGGACGCACTGGTTGCGTCTTACGTTCGCTGGTGGAACGGTCACACACTCGCGAGAACTCTGCGCGGGCCGATGGTTGAAACACGACTGACGATGAGCCAACGCCGCTCGTGCGCACGCACACTCTTTCCCTACTCTCATTCTTTCGTAGCAGGCCCGAATTCAGAGATCTGCACGTAAGCATTCCTTCTTGAATCCGGGTTCACAATCGGGGACTAGTGTGACGACGGAACATAGTGTATTATTTTTACCATACAAAAAAGGAATTTCATAAAAAAGGACCTAATATAGTAATTACAAATTAGAGTTGGGCCAATGGAATATTCAAAATTTGGAATATTTAGATGTGATAAACTGATAATGTGCAGCAGATGCAGATGTGATTATTATCAATGTAACAAGAGACGTTTAACTGCAAAAGTCTCCTTGGTCCGTTCCGCAATTAAGGGTTTAAAAACCCATCCCTTGGATGAGTGTTCTTCTATTCGCTCTGAAAACGGTAATTTAGGTAAAACTAGCAAAACGCATTGAAACAAAATAACAAAGATGAGTCTATTCAATTATTTCAGATGTACAATTTGACAAAAGAAACCCCGGACGCGTCCGAGTACAAGTTCAGATCTTTAGAGTCTGACTCCTCGCGACTTTGTCGTTGGGAGATTCGGTGCCGTCGCAGCAGTCCTTAGCTTTCCACTGTTTAATGCTTTCTCTCTCTTATAAAGTACCTTTCCTCTATCTCGCTCCACATATCCTCACTCTAATTATGATTAATTCCTTTGCTGATATCGTAATACGTCTTCTCATGTGAAGAATGTTTGTGACTTCATAAATTCACACCTCACCGTATTTAACAATAAAGTCCAGGCACACAAATTGTTTATATCACAGTTTCGTAGAACCGACTACCCGGATATCTTAACCGTCTAAACGAAAAAAGACAAAACAGCTCTCTAATTGGTCCAGATTAACGACTTTGTGTCGCCAATCTGATAACAAATATAAAATTTGTATTTCCTGCTGTCAAAGTGTTCTATGTCTAAAGGATCATAATCATAATTTGGTTATTTTAAATATACTCTACTTAAGCATTACATGGCTAATCTGGTATATACATTTATTTCAGCAAAATCTAATCTCACAAGAATTTATAATCGCTTATTAAATATTTCTCATGCCGATTTGCCTGAAACGTTGCTTACCAATCTTTTTACTTTTCGCTCGAATATTTCAAATCGAAACCGCGCATTTTACAGAAGCGATAATGCTGTTCCTAGCGGGTGGAATGCAAATTTATGCGCTCGTTACACTCCCCTTTTTAATAAAAAGGCACTTTCATAAAGTGTCTTTTTTAATTAACTTGCAAAATTTGGATTTTAAATTTGGTTTGCATCTTCCAGTGATGAAATTTTCATTTTATTCTTTAAATTCCAACAGAAATGAATGTACAACAAGATCTTATTTTATTTCAAAGTAGAAATGTTAAACGTAACTTTCAAAATTCTTAGTGGCAGCAAAACTTCTCCGTAATTTAAGAATCTCCAAAAATTATTAAAACTTCAACTAGTTACTAGAGAATTGAATTTCCTATTACTTTTCTATTTTATTTCAGTTTTACTTATTCTTTGAATTGGCAAATCAAATTAATATTTTGAAATCAAGTACAGTAAAGTCTCTATCACTTCAAGACGCCATTATTTCAAGACCCCAACATTTCAAGCCCCCCGTATAGAGTATTTCCACCTGTGACATCATTTAAAAATTTCCGAATACCTCAGGTGAAACATTGCATTGTATACATTGCGTCGCGTGTATTATATTAGTTAAAGAAATGTGTTTATCGGCAAATGAAAAGTGTCTAGTGAATAATTTTTGAGTTTATCTTGTGAAGTGCAGGTCCGTTATTGTAATAAACTAAGTGAAATTGACAATTTAGATCCCTTCACTTTGAAAAGTGAGGAATTTTCCAAAAGTATTAGTGATGCACCCGTAGTGAGTGAGCACTCCCCTAATAGCACGGAACGTTCCAGGAACGTTTCTGGAACGTTCCGCGGGCACCTTCGGAACGTTCCCAGGAGGTGTAAAATGTTCGCCGGTTGGAAACATTCCAAACAAAAATTAACGTTATTGTTATTATTATCAATAAATATCGCGTAAACCGTAAGTGTTACGTCAAATTCGATGTCAGTTTATGATATGAATATCATATTATAGATAGTATATGCGGTACTCAAAACTGAAAAATGGCATCCATTTTCACCTATCTCTTACGGTTTACTAGATAATTGTTGTTAAAAATAACAATAATGGAAGGTTCCCCTCAGGTCCCAATGGAACGTTCCTGGAACATTCCATTGGAACGTTCCCAACCGGCGGACATTTTACACCTCCCGGGAACTTTTCTGGAACGTTCCGAAGGTGCCCGCGGAACGTTCCTGGAACGTTCCGTGCTATTAGGGGAATCCAAGAGGGGGATTTACACTCGATTTCCAGGGCCCTTAAGCACGCGCTATAGGAATCCGACATGCTTCTTTTCTCAAATGAGACTAGTCGGTTCAAAACATCATTTTTTGTAAATCTAAAATCCTGCCTCTTTCAAATTTTTTTTTCCTTACCTCATTTTTAACACAGAACCAGTGATAGTGCTTAAATACTCATCTTCTAATCTCCCTGAAATATCAGAACTACCTGTAATTTTCACAGTTTTATTCTTTATAATTATCATAGTTTCAAAAAATTTTCCCCTGAGTAATAGAAGAGAATAAATCTAACGTAAATGCTATAGCAATAATATTGATCAACAAGTTGTATAAAAAGTATAGCAATATATTTCAAAATCACAATGTTACTAATAATGTTTCATTTTCAGAGGCAGTTTACATTACATAAGTTTACATAAGATTCTTTGAACACACACAGACCCATTTCCAAACGTGCTTAACAAAAATATCAGTAGCGTCGAATCAGAAAGCATATCAAACACAATCAAATTTAAATTCATTAATTGTACTTTCCGAAAAGCAGCAGTACCCATTATTTCGATTGATTTTACAAATTACATTATTCCAGTCTAATTTTTGTATGCATAATGATATTGACATGTCCAAATGACAAAGTACTATCTTGGAGAGACCAAATAAAAGGTGATAATTCAAGGAGACAAAATAAGAAGGTGATAGCTCGCGTGTCAAACTCTACAAGTTTCAAAGTCGAACATGAATTGTATTGAGAACATTATCTCCTTAAACTCTGTAGCACATTTTCATTTAGTCTTTACGAGTTGGAATCTTTTTATTTGGTTTCTCTGAGATGGAATCTTGTCATTTGAATTCTCATTAGCAAAGAAACCTACAGTAAAACGGAATGTAATTGTCATTGATAATGTTCTTGAATCGAAGATCCTGTAAAACAATTCAAAAGTACTCTAAATATGATTATCGTACAGAGGTTGCAACTGTCATCCTCGTATTGTAACAAGTCGACAGGTAAACCCCTCTTAAAACAGTAGTGACTTTTAGTACAATTTCAATTAGTTTTCACCCTTTTAATTCTAGTTCGGAACGTTATTGTGTTTCAGATCCAAATTTTGGTTTAATTGAATTAATTATGTGAGTGGTTTTGGGCTGCTGCGGCTTCTGGATCTAGCAGAAGATTGTCCACCGTGTCGGCCTATGAACTGTCGCTTCTGGACAGATCACCTGAGCATACTTTATGTGAATTATTCGAAGCAGAAAATTTCAATACAGATCCAACACCATATAGTTCATTTCTCCTGTGGCTTGCACGAGTTGTCTTGTTCTGGTCAAAGTTATACGTCACCAATAAGCCTTCCCTATTACAAATTGGATGGATAACACCAACATGATCGATCCATCCAAAGAGGATCTGACCCCTTGATACCAAGTCTGTTTGTGAATCAAATGGAACTACACTTCCATTTATTTTAGACCCTAAAGAAGCCAAGTACGTGTGTTTTGCAGGTTGATATCGAAATCTGATGATAGCAGGAAGACGCTGACGCTGTTCTTGGAGTCTCCCTTCAAGCGTTTTTCGCACACGTGGCGCACCTTGGAAACAATATTGTTGATTGGAATTATTGAATGATTTTTAATAGTTTTTAATTGTTAATGTAAAATACAACGTACGGTGAGGCTCAATCAAATTCAATTGTAAAAAGCCGTCTATAAACTACTTTACTTAACCAAGTTTGAGCTACTTTTGACTCCCCTCCCCCCTTCCTGTCATTCCTTGCTGACGACCGAAATTTCGTCCCCTGAAGTGCAACGTAGTCTAAAATTCTCACAAAACAGGAGAAATAAGGTGATCACTAAAATACCGTTTAATATTCAATATTAAACACTTTAATTTTCTAAGATTTCAAGTCGAAGGCCCGTCGGAAGGTAGTCAGTCTGACTAGGGGGTTTTATAGGATTACGACGCTACTTACATCTTCGTCTTTTTTCATCGTCAGTTTTCTGGCTTAATTGTTAATTTTAAACTAAACCTCTATTTTATTTAAAGCGAAAAGGTCAAACACTTTTGGGACGATAACGGGATTCATTTAATTTATTTATGTATTTCGGGGTTTCTTTTTTGGAACACAGTTTGGGAATGGTTGGTCCAGGGTACAATTTCTATTGTACAAAGTGGGTGAAGTGCGGATGTGAGTGCCACCTTCAAAACTCCCGCGACTACTGCCATTCAACATGGCGTCAGCAGCGCAGGCCATTGGCTAGCGTAGTCGACATCTTCCAGCAGCCGACGGACGCGAAGAAGAGCGTGTAACGGCATGCGCCGTTCTAAGAAATAAAGTTTCAGGGCGTTAAGACCCTTTTACTAAATACTCTCTAGGCCAGTTCATCACCATGAGGTGTTACCGTTGAATTATTGAATTTCCGCGTGCAATTATTATTGTCTTCGTAATTTCAGTTATTGTGAACTTCAAAAGTTTGACTTTCTCGTTTTTAATGCTTGTCTGAGAAAATTGATTATTTAATGAGATTAAATTCTTGCACAAATTGATAACGGCTGCTTTATGTTCGTTCGCTTGTTGTGGTATTTTATGTACAGGCAATACTCTTATTTAGATTAGAATGTTTGCTTTTAGTTTCCTCGCTTCTTGTGAAGTTTTGTGGAACATTGATAGTTTACGTTTGCTTAAGATAAATTTTCTAGTCGAGAATAGCTTTCTTTTGTACAAAATGGTGTTATTGAATCATTCTTTGAAAATGTTTATTCAACTAATTAACCGGATTTGTGCAGGTTCAATTATTCAGTTTCCCAGTCGATCCTGAAAAAAGTTGGGAAACGCCATTTTACAAAAAAAAAAAAATTAACCAAAAAGATGATTTTTTTTAATATAAAATTTAACATTTCAATCCAAAAGGACGACATTTTAGAAAAGCAGTTGAATTTTCAACATAAGAGGATGCAGTTTCAAACACAAGGTCGAATTTGAGAAGAAAAAGATTAAAATTCAACCAAAAACAGCTCAATTTTTCCGCCAAAAAGACGAATTTTTTAGAAGACAGTTGAATTTTTAACCCGGAAAGTTTAATTTTCAACAAAAAAGTTAATTTTCAACCATGAAAGATGATTTTTCTAGTAAAAGACGATAAATTAAACCAGTTGAATTAAACGAGAGAACCCAATTTTAAACTAAATATTTGAATTATATACCAAGTAGATGAACTTGCAATGGAGAAAGATGCATTTCAAGCCAAATAGTTAAACTTCTAACTAAAAAAGATATTTTGTCAACCAAAAATGAAACCGATAAACCTTCAGTTGAAAAAATTAATTTCAAACGAAAAAACAACTTTTCAGTTAGGTGAACTTAACCAAAAAAGAAGAATTTGTAACCAAATATTTGAATTTAAAATTGATTTTTCTTCAAAAAAAAAAGTATTGTCAACAAAAATGTTCAAGTTTCAACCAAAGAGGTGAACCTTAAATAAAATAAATTTTCAGCAAAGTAGTTCAACTCTCAACCAAGTTGTTGAATTTTTAAGCAAAGAAGATACATTTTTAACAGAATAATTTAATTTATAACAAAAAAGATGAATTTTCCACTCAGAAGATTAATATTCTACCCAAAAAGAAGATTTTTTAATAATATACATCAATTTTCAATGTAATAGTTGAATCTTCAACCAAAAGTATGAATTTTCAACCAAAAATATGAACTACTAACTAAAAATACAAATTTTCAACAAAAACGTTAATTTTCAACCAAATAGTTCAATTATCTTCAACCAAAAAATGCATTTTTTTAAAACTAGATTAACTTTAAACCATGTAGTTGATTTTTAAACCGAACAGTGAAATTTTTGATTAGAAAAAATTAATTTTCTACCCAAAAGGACGAATTTTCAACAAAATACTTAAATTTCTATCCAAACAGTTGTATCTTTTTCGATTAAATTGAAAATTCAAGTTTTGAAAATCATGTAAAAAATCCGATCTGTAAAAAAATTATGGTCATATGAGCGTATTTTGGAAACAGTTATATAAGTCTAATCTGAAATTTCTTCAGCTTGAGTCAAAGATACATATTACCATTTTCCATTTTCGCAAAAAAAAACGTTTGTTATTCAAGAATTTTTGGATATTTTTTTCGCGATTTTGTTCAACAACAGGAAAAAAATGGGTTTCTATTAAAAAAATGATAACAATTTTGTGAAGGGGGGGGGGGTGAGTGTGACTGCTTGAAAAACAGTGAAAATATAATGGATTTTATCTTCGAATGCGGGCAATAGGACCCCCCTCGGTAATTGGTTCCGCTTCCCTATGTAATATTATCCTAATACGATTAAAAGTATAGGTATAATTATATATAGGACATTATATTATTATGATTATATTTACCAATAGAATTAAGGAAGAGCGCCAAAACAATCCAGAGAGTACCAATAATGATATTCATTTTCTTTAAACAAAGGGAGCTGATATTGGTAACGAATTTTTCGATCAGAGTAACTACATGAATATTCTACAATCTGAAAGATGTGTCAATTTATATACTTTTATACTTACAATAACCATATACAATTCTAATTACAAAATATTTATGATATCACTGTATTATCCGCCCTTCAAAGTTATTGCGAAATATTGGTAATTGAGGTTGATAAGAGAGGAGAAGCTTAAATCCCTAATGATTTATGGTGCATGTTAAAATGTATGTATAATGTACCATAAACGTTGAAATCACTTCCATTATACGTAGTGGAAAAATAAGCATATGGCTTCTATATAAGGCGGACCAGAATTCATATGTGGATGTTTCTTTAATCAAATTTACCAATCCGGTCTGAATTTACCACACATGTGTAAAATTACGCCGTTTGATGTTATCTCTAAAGTTATTGTTTAAAGTGTACTCAATATATGTATATTGTATGTTTTTTTTCTTTTGGACGCAATTTGCATAGTTTGACTCAATTCATGAGAAACTGTTTTTAAATTTATAATTGACACTTTTTTTAAATTAAATCAAATCAAAAGAATGAATGGCTATAGAAATCTGACACGCTTGTTTTTTTTTTAAATGAGACTTTTGACGCAGAAATAGTGATAGTGCTAAAATACTCATCATCCCATTTTCCTAAAATATTATAACTGGGTGTAATTTTCAGAGTCTTACTCTTAAAAATTATTATTGTTTTAAACAATTTCCCCCCGAGAAATATTAGATAATAAATGTAACATAAATGTTGTAGCAATAACAATTCCAAACATTCAACATGGATTTATTTATAATAATCTTTTAGGTTTTCTCTCATACAAATTCTGAGGGTAGCAGAAAAAATACAAAATTGCATAAAAAAGTAAAGTACAGTCAAACCTGGATTTAATGTCAATTGTGGGACTGTCGGTGACATTAAATCCAGGTTCTCCGAACGTAGAACAGTTAGGATCGTATGAACCGTTTCCGGTGAATTTTACCGCGTGGTAAAAAATATTTTGTAAATTGTTTTTCCAATACAAAGACTTTTGCGCAGCGCATAATACATGCGACACAGTTTCTGAACCAGATATACGGAGAAGTTATTTGACAGAAAATCACTTCTATTATTATATTTAAAAGTCACAACAATACTAATGATGATCCGTATTCAAATACAGTTTTCATTTTATGATAAAATTTTAACATTTTTCTGATACGCCCATACCTATTTCTAAACATGCTGAACTTACATATATTAATAATATTGAATCAGACAGCACATACAAACGGAAGAAAGTTAAATTTACTAATTGTATTTTCCGGAAAAGAGCAATACCTATCTGCTGGTTTGATTTGACAAATTACATTATTCCAGTTCGATTTTCGAATGAATAGTGATATCGACCTGCCCACATGACAAGGTTCTATCTCGTAGAGACTAACTGAAAAGGTGCGAACTTGTGGAAACGTAATAAAAAGGTGTTTACTCGCGTCGCGAGCACTGAATACTTCAAAATTTCATATAAATTGTACTGGGACCATCAGCTTCCTCAACTCCGTAGCACATGTTTATTTGGTCTCTACGAGTTAGAACCTTATCATTTGGTTCCTCTGAGATAAGACCTTGTCACTTGGACTTTAATCAGTAAAGAAACCTACAGTAAATGGATTATCATCGTCATTATTAAAGTTCTCGAATCGAAGCTCTTGTAAAACAATTCAAAGGTACTCTGGATATGATTATCGCACAGAGAATGCAACTGTCTTCCTCGAATCGTAATAAGTCCATTGGTCAATCCCTCGCACAGTGACTTCTAGTGCAATCCCAATTAGTTTCTAACCTTTTAATTCTACTTCGGAACGTTATCGTGTTTCAGATCCAAATTTTGGTTTATTTGAATTAATTGTGTGAGTGGTTTAGGGGGCAGCGGCTTCTGGATCGAGCAGAGGATTGTCCATCGTGTTGGCCTATGAACTGTCGCTTCTGGAAAGATCATCTGAGAATAACTCACGTTCATTATTCGAAGCAGCATCTGTAAATTTACTGCCTACACCATACAGTTCATTTTTTTTGCGGCTTGAAAGAGTTGCCCTGTTCTGATCAAAGTTATATGTAACCGTTAAGCCATTCTTATCACATATTGGTCTAATAAAACGATGATTGTCAAGCCGTCCAAAGAGGATCTGACCCCTTGTTACCAATATTGTTTGTGGACTGAATGGAATTATATGTCCATTAATATTGAACCCTAGAGAAGCCAAATACGTATGTTTTGAAGGTCGATATCTAAATGTGCTGATAGGAGGAAGACTTCGACGCTGATCTTCGAGTCTTTCCTGCGTTCCTCCCACAGGTGGTGCCCCTTGGAAAGAAAATTATTAATTGAAATGAAGCATGAATTTTTATTAGATTTTAATTATTAATGTGAATGTATAGAATCCGCGGTGGGGTTGAACCAAATTTGATTGCAAAGATCCCTCCATAAACTACAATTCTCTGAAAACAGGGACAATAGGGCGATTAGTTACAAAACTAGGGAAATAAATTATTTAAAATTAAATTATTGAAAATTCAAAATTGAATTCGATATGAAACGCTTTGAATTCCTAAGATTTTAAGTTCAAATATATTGTATTTTTCACAAAATAGTTGTATTTTCAACCAAAAAGATTTTCTCTTAAAAAAGACGATTTTTCAACCAAGAAAGATGACTTCACTATCTTAAAAGAAAAATTTTCAATCCAGAAGGACGACTTTTTAACGGACCAGTTGAGTTCTTAACCAGAAAAAATGACTCTATCAAATGAATTGAATTTTCAACATAAAAAGATGCATTTCCAACTAGACTGTCAAATTTTTGAAGAAAAAATGGGAAGTCAACAAAAAACACTTGAATCCTCTTCCAAGTAGTTGAATTTTCAATAAAAAAAGATAAATTTTGAACCAAATAGTTCCATTTTCAATCAAAAAAGATGAATTCTCAACGAAAAATGTGATTAATAATAATTTAACCGAAGAAGATTTCAATTTGTAATAAAAAACAGTTAAACCAACCAAGTACGAATTTTCATCAAAATGCATGAATCCTTCACCAAATAGATGAATTTTTAATTGAAGCGGTGAATTTCAAACCACAAAGTAGAATTTTCAACCAAACAGATATTTGTGAACCAAAAATGGAATAGCTAAATTTTCAGTTTAAAAAGATAATTGAATTTTTTTTTTTTCAAGTTGAATACAAACAAAAAAGAAGACACCAGGTGTGAAAAATACATCTTCATCGAAGAAGTTGAGTTCCAAATGAAGATTGCACGCACCCTATCTATTTTTCTTGTGATCCTTCATTGCACAACAACTTCCGAGTGCACTATGTTTAAGAAATACTTTTTCCTCTAGGAAGTTAAGTTTTAAATGAAAATTCTCTGCACCAACCTCTTTTTTCTCATGACCCGTCATTAGACAACAACTTCCAAGTGCACCAGGTCTAAAAAAAATATCTTCCTCGATGAATTTATGTAATAAATAAGGATCGACCGCATCGAAACTTTTTTTCCTCATGATCCGTCATTGGACAATAACCGTTCTTCGCTGTGCTAAGGCATTATTAGAAGATAAGGCTGCTGGCATGTGATTTATAATCTCCTCGGACAGCCAAGCGACATTAACTGCAGTTAGGAAACCAGACATGGAATCAAAGCTGGTTTGGTAATGCAAAAAGGCATTAAATCAGCTTTCAGAAAGAAAACAACGAGGCTCTCATATGTGTGTCTGGTCACACAGGGATCAAAGGTAACGAAATTAGTAAATACGTCTTGCTGGATCGGGTTGTCCATTAAAAGAAAAGATACGGGCAAAGCACCGGAAATACTGGAAACAAACCCAGGTTTGCCAAGAAGCAAAAACCATCCTGGGCCATACGTACAATATGGACACAGCCAGGGAAATCCTGTGTTTGCTAAAGAAATATATAAGGACAGTGGTTCAGATGCTAATAGGGCAGAACCACCTGAACTATCACATCCACAAAATGCGGTACAACTCCACGACAGAGTGCAGGAAATGCATTAGCTAGGCTCAGGCTGATTTCATGGAACCCGAGAAAATTATAACGCGATCAGTAATTGACATACTGGGCTTCACCAAGATGCCTGGGGTCAACTATTGAGAGCGAATAGTTAAGAGTGTGGCACAATGGGCTCTGTAGCTTAAGCATCAGGGGGGCTTCATCGGGGCTCCCCGCCCGCATATCAACTAAACTAGACTAAATAAAAACGTTTTAAATAATTTAAAACTACATATAAAGCTGTGATTGTGGTTGTGAATCCATCTCCCTGTAAAAATTATCCGACGTCGGATAATTGTAATTCTCATTTGTTTGCAACATTTTTATCAAATTTCAGATAAAAAAGTTCCTTTAAGATTCACTCTAATGTGTTTTATACGCAATGGAAAATCTTGTGTAGGTATAATTTATATTTGTTTTATAAAACAATTTATGAAAAAAATGATAATTACATATAATATTTCCCACTCTGTATCATTTCTCTGTCTAGGCAGATAGAATATTGTATTATCATGAATATATTTACCAATAGAATTGAGGAAAACCGCAAAAACAAGGAAGAGTGTACCAATAATGCTCTTCATTTTTCTCAAAACAAAGAAAGCTAATATTTCTAACACATTTGTCGAACAAAGAAACTGTGTGAATATTCTGCAATCTTCAAGACGTTTCAATTAACATATGGGAACGTTCAATCATTACGCAGCATTGAGAAGAGGGGCGGGGGTAAATTTCTTTAACGCTTATATCAAAGTTAAATACGCTTACTACAGAAAAAGCGTTTTTAGGGGGAGGGATATAAATGATGGAATAAACGTTACATAATCTCAATTATATATGAATCTCAATAATATATGAACGCTCCATACATTGTTTGCTTTCTCATTCGTACTTACGTAATTTACGACATATGTTATAATTTATGTATAATGTACGATATATTTTAAAAATAATTTTATTATATGAAATCGAAGAATAAGTATGGATTCTGTAGAATTATTTGCCTTAATTTAAATAGAATTTTTCCATCAGGGAGCCTCTTGTATAGATGCTCTCAGAGTTCAATTTATCTTGAAAGCAAGTATAATATGCCTATCATAATTTCAGATGATTTAGAAACGACAATAATCTTGACATATGAATAGCAATATGGAAAACGCACAAAATACTTTTTTTTTTACATCAAATTCATGAGTACAGTTGTACTTGAGTTGTTTGTTATAGCAGACCTATCATGAGGTATCAAATAAAACTTCTGCATCAAAAAATAATTCCTTGTACCCGTATTATAACAAATCAACTAGGTTCAACAAAGGTTCATCTTAGTAGAAACAAGAAGGAAAATACGTCGCTTTAACTAAATTATTTATCGATTTTGACAGGGCAAAATAGTTTCAGTAATTGGGAATAGCATTGTTGACCCAGCAAACTGAGTTCTACATTGTAAAAATCCTAAAGTTGCAAAAAATATTTCTTTTTCTTCAACTTGAAATGCACTCGAAGAAAAAAGCTCCACATTCAATCAATTTCTTCAACACATCAGAGGACTTGATCAACGAAAGAGATTTCATTTCAGTTTATTTGAGCTGAACAGTCAGAGACCAATTACAGAGCTACAACGTTGTTATATGCATGTTATAGGTGTACAACGTCGTATTTCAGTTTTCAAGTTAATTAAAAATTAACTGCATATAGTAGTATTGAATTAGGCTTTTGTTTGCGAGACAAATTCTTCTACCGCATTACAAAATGTGTCCAGTGACAATGCGAAGAGATCAATTTGTTGCTGCGTATTTTTCCAAAACTAATTGAGATTTACACACATAGTGTATAACAAAGATTAATTAACCAAAGCTGTAGATGGATAAATTTGTTCTCTACTACGCGTAAAATGTTCAGTATCTAGGTTAGGCTTGAGGAATGGTGATACTTCCTGATGAATTTTAGGACAGTCTATTATTAATCCAATTATTTTAAATGAAAATGTATTACTAGTATAGACGCGTCTGTCCTTCAGCATAGAAACGTTGAATCTATTCTTTATAGTGGAAATATCATAACCAGGTGGCTAATTTTAATTTGTTAATGTCACACCATGTAGCGAAGTTTTTCAACAAAACTCAGAAAGTTGTGAAAACAGCTTTCCGGGTTCTCGCCGAAGCCGTACCTAGCCTCGGAACCCGAGGAACGGTCGGCCAGAAAAAATTAATAAAAGCACTCTTACCGTCCGGTCAGGAAAAATAAGTGTAGAATAAGCCAACATATTAGATATTGTACGTTAGTGTCCACGCCAGTGTACCGTCGATTTTAATGATAGTGTAGCCCTTCATAGTTTTGCGTAAAGGGGGTCGAGATCGAAACTGTGTATTAAACTGACAGTTCGTAAACACTAAGCAGACAGCGCAGAAAGTTAGCACCAATGAAAGAGGACGGGAGGATAGAGCGAAACCAACACGGCGCACCAGTCTCGCGCATGACATGTCGTCACTACCGGACGACCATGTTCCACCGGCGAAGTGGGAGGTGTCACAACTAGCTGCCATTTTCCATCGCCGACACCATAACGCAACATCATTACCAGTCGGACATGTCTCACCAACGAAGTGGGAAGGTGCCACAACCAGCAATCATGTTTTGCCGTCTACATCATATCCCAGCGCCAAGACCGGCGGCGAGTAGCGGTACTGAATCGATCAACCAGTCTAGACGAACCAGCCCTGCAACGACACACCATTAAGCTCCACTAGCAGTGTCCAAGGCAGTACGTAACAGCATCGACCAACCCTGCACCACGGCATGGCTGTACGACCCCACGCTACTATGATTCAGTAAACGGCCATGTTCGAGTCAGCGCGTGAAGACCAATGGGCAACACGCAGCAGAAGAACGAAGGCACTCATTGGCCGAGATCGACAGGCCAACCATCTTCACTCCAACCGACCAATCGACAGGCACGACGCGAAGGCAGTACGTAACAGCATAGACCAACCCTGCACCACGGCATGACTGGACGACCCCACGCTACTATGATTCAGTAAACGGCCATGTTCAAGTCAGCGCGTGAGGACCAATGGGCAGCACGCAGCAGAAGAACGAGGGCACCCCTTGGCCGAGATCGACAGGCCAGCCATGTTCACACCAACCGACCAATCGACAGGCACGACGCGAAGAATCGAGAAGGAAGGAAGCGGAGAAGAACGAGGGACCTGTCACTTACGTTTCTTGACTTGCCGGCGGTACACCCGGCGTAACTGGACCAGGGAGTTAAAAGACCAGAAAGTTGGGAAGCGAATCGGATAATTAAAAGAGAGAAAAATGGAAAATATTAAGGAGGAATACGCCAAGTGGTTGCAAGGTGAGTGGCCTCTTCATTAGTTCCTCAGTGTCTTCAGTTTTCGCTTCTCGGCCTCCACGCGGTGTGACTTCCGCGATCTTGTGTGCAACATTAAAGTGTATATAGTGTCGACCGAGACTTCCGCGACACCCGGGAGTGAGGTACGCCCGACTCTAAGCCCGACAACAGACAGTTGAGTCGGGCGTCCTTCAAAGAAACCGCGGTGTAGGCACGCGTTGTACACGTCAGGGGACGTGGTGCAAGCGCGGACGTCTCGGGCGGACATTTTGCAGCAGCGGGTCTCTCTGGCGTTCCGTCGGCTCTTTCTGGCGCTCGCGAGATAAATATAATTGCCTTTCCGTATGATGATTGCCTTTTAATTGAATAAATACTGGTCTTAATTTTTGTAAACTTTTGTACTCGTGGGTATTTTTACTAGTATCATTTTAGAATAATAATACTCTCTCTCATTCGATCGGTCCCATCCCTCTTCTCGTGCACGGCAGAGGGCTAGTCGATTAGCCTAGTGGTTGCGACGAGACCGGACCCGACGGGGCTCGGATAGGTTAACCTACCTGACGCCTGAGAAATAAAAAACAACGAGCTTGGCGGGATGTTCGTGAGTCGAAAGAGTACGACTCACGAACTCGGTATAATCCGGTGTTTGTGTCGCAGCCACAGATAACTGCCAGCCAAAAACAGTTTAATATAACTAAGTTTTTCAATCCTAGGCCATCCCCGGCCAGGACGTGATTAGCCGTGGTGCACACGTGGTTTTTGGAAAACTTGGTTATAATGTTTACATTGTATCCGATATAAACCTATACATACTTTTATAAATTCACTGACACAGATCTGACCAGAAAATAAGATGTCTTTGCTACTAGACAGATTCTTTATTCAAATGCTGGACTTTCGTAAACTTCTGGTGCCGTTTAAATAAAGATTTACAGCAGGTTAGGCATAGTAAAAGACAAAGCTCTTTATTTGTCACATTTGGACCTCCTATGACCCTATATTGACACCGGTAGAACATTTTCTAACAGGATTCTATTTCGTGATTATCATGTAACTCCGAAAACGTGACAAGTTGTGAACATGAAGAAAATTTCAGTTTTTGCATCACGCTTTTGTAAAACACATTACAAGGGACTAAAGTGTGCAAGTATTTTGGGCACCAGCTGTTACTTTTCGATAACACCGGCACACACAAAAAAAAACACTTTTCTGTTCTACAGATGCAACACATATATTCCCATGTATTTTGACTCGCTAAGCATGAATCCGTGGTCCGTTTGACCCCAGCACATCTGGGTCAAGGGCATTTGAAGGTCAACTGGACAGAAAAGTCATTTATGTGAAGGTAACTACTATAATTTATGTTTTTTGGGTCGCTGAATCCGAATCCGGGATCTATTGGAACCTATCGAGTCAAAGTCAAGGTCAGTTCAAGGTCAATTTCGTTCATTCCACCAAAAACAAATTTTTGACTGCATATTCTGAAAGAACGGAAGATTTTACGTCCAGATATGTATGATTTGATTTTTTTATGACGACCTCTAAGGTCATTTTAGGGTCATTTTATTCAAATATATAGATGATTCATATGCACGGAAAGAAATTTAGGACAGCTGTTGCGTTTGATGTAGTAGCGCAACACAATCACGATTTTAACACGACAGCAGCGCCATTTCGCGTGAAGCAGCGGCCTTAAAATGTGGTGCACCTCTGCTCTCTTATGTTTGGGAACACTCTTATCTCTACCAGAAGGCTCTGCAATATCACCAGAGTTCAAGGATGATATTCCCGCTGAGTTGATGAGTTGGTATCAACATGAACGGCAAATTTGAGCTTCTTCTGGTAGTGCAGGGAATTTCAAACGCAAGTCGCGGACAACACCACGGAGTTTACGATTAGTTGATTTATGCCTTACTTTTTGAAAAAAGCAGTTAATTTAGTAGCATATAATATTACTCAACTTAAAGAACTGGCATTAAAGCGTTGCAAAAAGATCCCGGGCGTGAGCGCACTAGGGGAGATTGCGCGCCACCCGCTCTATATTGGCATCTTTTTAACGTATCGTTCTATTACTCAAAGACGAATTAATTTGCCACTCTGAAAATTGGGGGTCTTATAGGAAAGAATCTCAGGTTGCTCTTAAAAATATTTTGAAGAAAAAAAAAGTGTCGAAATTTGAAAAAAAAGTCAAATTTATTTTTGATTTTTAAAAATTAGGATCAAATTTTGACTTTTTAAAAAAATCGTCATGGCCACCAGAAAGTTTGTGAAAAAATCTGTCAAAAACATTTATACTGAAATTTTGTTTAAGGCAATAGGAAAAAAGTTACAAATGTTTGAAAGTAAGGCTTTGCTTAAAAAATCCAAAAATGGTACTCCCTCCACTTTGATAAATAATTATCGAAATTAATTAATTTTTTGTATGAGGAGTACTATCTATTAGGACTACAATTGGACCAATTTTTAGCCCGATCGGACATCTTTCATTTTCGAGGTGGGTACACTTCAGAAATTGTCCCATATGTACAATCATCGAGATATAGAATTTCATTATCTTTTCATTCTCATTTCGAGGGACAATGTAGTACACTCGCATCTTCTGAATTCCTCACAAGTTTTTCAAGTTCTCTTAAAATATTTAGAATATATGTTTAATTATTTTAAATTCCTGAAAGTCTTGAATTTTGCAGAATTCTGTCGATTTCTTAGAATTCATTTGTAATCTTTTGAATTCTTGATAAACAGAATTCTTTTTAACGATTTCCAAGTTCATCAACTTTTTTCGACGGGTAAACTACTACTGAATGAAGATTTACGAATTTTTTCATTAAGTAAAATTATATAATTTCAATTTAACTATTTGAATATTCCAAGTCTTCTCCTTTCTCTTGAATTCTCTGGATTCTTTTGTTTATCTGTGTTCTTTTAAATTCTTCGAATTTTAATATATACTATGAATTCTCTATGATTTTTTGAATTTTTTTGAACTTTTTGAACTCCTCTAAATTCTTTGAACTCTTCAGATACCAGTCAATTCTTTTAAGTTTGTTAATTGTTTGAAAATCTCTTGAATACAACTTGAATTATTTTTAATTCTCTGAATTCCTCTAAAAAAATGGAATTATATGCAATTCCTTACACCTCTTGATTCAGAAGAACGTTAAAATTGCTAGTGGCAATCCAAATGAGGCCCGATCAATGCCCATTTAAATGATTAGTAATTGAAATTAGTAATTTAATCGTAACTCAGGGGCAGACAGGCATTACGTAATATTACCAAATAATGTTTTTGTGGTGCATTTTTAACTGCGAACACAACCCCTATGAAGAAATTTTGACGATGCCCTTACTAATAGGTTCTAATTTACTTTCATTAGTTTACACTAGTAAACGAACTTAATTAAGAGCGTCGTCAAATTTAGTCGAGCAGGATCTCTTTCGCAAAAGAAAATTCTACAACAACAAAATATTCTGGAAATGCTTGATACACGCGTGTGCCAATCGTGATCGAGCCAGTCCTAATTAGTTAACTAGTAATTGCAATAAGTCATATAAACGTATCTCACTAGTACACGCATGTCCCAAATGTTAACAAATATTTTTTAGGGTGATTTTCCAACCGCGAAAACACCACTGATGATGAAATATTGATGACGCCCTTAGAAATAGGATTTAATTTACTCTAATTAGTTTTCACTGATCAACGAACTTAATTAAGAGCGATATCAACCTTAGTCGAAAAGGATATATTTTGCTAAGAAAAATGTACCCTAGAAAATATTTTGAAAATTTTGTATACATGCGTGTCCAGGGAGACACGATTAAATGACTAATTTTAATAACTTTAGAGCTTCTTTAGAGCTAGATCGGGCATAATTGGTGCATGCACGTATCAAACCTTTCTGAAAACATTTTATTGTGTAGAATTTATTTTGCGTAAAAGATCCTAGTCGACTAAGTTGAAAGCCGCTCTTAATCAAGATCATTCATAAGTGGAAACTAATTATAGTAAATTAAATGCTGTTGGTAAAATCGTAGTCAACATTTTCTCATGGGGGTGTGTTCGCAGATAAAAATGCAACCACAAAAAAATTATTTGGTAATCTTTGGTCATGTCACGTCATATGTCATGTTGTGTGTCATGTGTCATATGTCACACGACATGACACATGGCATGACTTGACATGAAACAAGAGATAATATTTACTATGAAATGATATGTTCCAAAGCATAGTATGGCACATGCCACATATCATGAAATGACATGGCATGTCATTCGTCATTTCATGTCAAGTCTCAGGTCATGGAATGATATGACATGGCATGACACATCAATTCACATGATAAGACACATGACATGAAATGGCACTTAACACGGCATGACACGTTACATGGTACATGCCATGACATGACGTCACAAAGCACATAACACATGGCATGACAACGCATTTCGTGTCATGTCATGTGTCGTCTGTCATGCAATGTCATGTGTCGTATAATTTCATGTTATTTCGTGTCACGTAATGTCATGTCATAATCTTCTGAAAAGCATCCCTGCGTGTCAAGAAAATGCTGAGACACTTGTGGGGAAAATGCAGAAGGCAGTCGTCCTTGGGTCGCTCCGTGCCTTTAGGGTACACGAGACTTTTGCCGGATCATCGTATTGAATTCGTCGCAGACTGGCCACCCATCTCACGGTTGTGAGACGTGGTTACAGCTGAAATTTTACCGCGATTTCGCTGGGAGCGGGTGCAATTTTCAAGATTAGCACCTGCTCCCGGCGAAATCTTGCGGTTGTCCTTATGACAAACTTTTAACTATATATTTGTATTTTCTATATTTATGCATGTTCTTTATATAAATATAAACTTATATATAAGGAAAAATTGTGTCTACTTCTTTAATCTAGTATTTATGACGACCCTTCTACCATACGTTCGAGCGCGGACGTTCGCTTTATGTGGTACTCTGAAGCCCCACCTGAATGCTTTACCCCGCGTTCTACTTAGGGGGGTGGCGTCACGTCCCGTAATAATTCAATTATTTTTGATTTATGTGACCCCAAAGCCACAAGTGAACATAAAAATTCTCAAAGAAAGTGACAATTATTATATAATATTTTTATACAATATATGCTAAATGCCCGACGAAAAACACTTATACATATAATCTAAAGTTGTTCAACATTTCTAGTTTAATTTTTAAGTCAAATCATTTTTATTTGATATAACCGATTTCTGGTATAAATTTAAAAATTAGTGCAAATATGAAAAATCTTATGATTTTATTTATGCAGGATCCCAATTTTTTACAAAAAATTGCTCTAAATTGCGAGTCATATTATTTGAAATTAAATTACTTTTGTTTAAAATAACCGATTTCCGGTAAAAAGGGTTAACATAACCTTAAATTGTTCCAAAATAGTGAATCTTCTTTGAAACTTTATTATTTTTGTTAAAAATAACCGATTTTCGGTGAAAAACGTTACCATGGCGTTGAATTGTTCCAAAATTATAAATCTTCTTTGAAACATATATCGACATTTCCAGTAAAAATCACTAGCTTAAAACCTACAATTAAACAAAAGTTTTAATCTTCTTCGAAATCGAATGAGTTTTTACTAAAAATAACGATTTTTTACCAAAAAGACCGACTTTTTAGTGTAAAACACCAACATAAACTGAAATGGTTAAAAAGTTCTGAATCTTCTTGGAACTGTTTGAAATATAATTCATTTTAAACCAGGTCATTGGATTTAAATTTAATGATTTTTGTGAAAAATACCGATTTCACATGAAACACGTCAACATAACCTATAGTTGTTGAAAAACGGTACATATTCTTTGACCTGTAATAATTTTTTATTAAAAATACTAATAATTCTCAACGTAAAACACAAACATAACATAACAGAAAATTATTAATGTAAATCTGCTTCAAAATCCAATGTCTTTTCTGCAAGATGACCGATTTTTTTGGTAATAACGTTAATATTACTTAATACTTTTCAAAAGTTTGTTATCCTATTTCAACTGCAGTGATTTTTGTTTGAAAATACTAATTTCCACTTTAAGAAAAATTACACAACCTAAACTTTTAAATAAATTTCAACTCTTCTTCGTAATGTTCTAATTTTATGATTTTTTTTTAATCCAGCGAAAAGTACTGATATAAAGCATGTGTAATATATTCAATAATTTATGAGACAATTCGAAAGTTGTAATTCAACTGCTTAAGAATAATGAAACTTTTAATTTTTAACTTTTCCAAGTTAATATAAGTAACATCTGTGAATTCCAAATATTTAAAGAATGATGCAAATATCATTTGACAATTTTTCATTTCAAATTTTTAGCTTCGAATAGGTGCGTAACAAGACATTTTGCATACATTTTTATTTATGATTTCTAAACGATGTCCAAAATTTGGGAACTTTATCAAATTGTACTTTGATATTATTTTAATACTGTAATGTTGCAGTTTTACACCACACAAAAATTATATTTCAAATTTTAACGCAATGACAATATATTTGACGTTTCGAGTAGATTCGGCACTCCATCTTTTTGACTGTATATTTTTGTAGTTACTTAAGTAAAACTTTTTCTCTTTTATTCTATTCTTTGTTTGCATTATTGTGAGGATTTTTGCGCTCTTGAGTTGGGAAACTGAAGAATTCATCCATCTCGTTGAGTCATCGATTAGGGTCAGCTGTCACCTCCTTTTTAACGAGGCTCCTACTGTCCAGGGAACTTCACTTCACTTTCTACAGGTTGCTCCTAGTTTTTGTGAATCTCTACTACCGAGTCCAAGATCCTAGGCAAGTTCCGGATGCGGGCGTACTCAAGAGAATCACTTCAACATTCGCTACATGAACAGGTAATTTTTCTTTGAATTTATCACAAGGGTTATTTTTTATCACCAGTATAGATAAGGCCAGGGCGAGAGGACCACAAAGTCCGTTAGTGGACAGGCATCTGCGCCAAAATTATCGTATCGGAGAGACTGTATTAGGGCCTCTATGTATCTCAAAATCTTCCGAGGGTGGTATGGAAAACCACCCTACATCTGCCGGCCACAAGGTTCAATCCACCAATCCGCACTTACAAGTTCAACCATCCCTTAAAGGCTTCGAATCCCGTGGTCCGGATTCCTACCTCAAAGAATTCGTGCCTAAGGAAATAGCCAATCAGCAGGAAGGAAGGAAGCACGTGTACAGAAGATACGGCAGCAGGGCAGACCAGCGTGGAGCGAATGTCGTCGATCTCTCTCTTGACCGTAGGAATTCCTATAGCTCAGAGTCTCCAGAACGTAGGATTTTTCGGCCCCCAACACTTTCCCATCTGGGAGCAATTCATGCAAACGTAGCGTATCGGTGAGCCGACTCTGTTACGCGATGCGTCGTCCAGCCTCGTGTAAAGCCGAAAATGCACGAGCACGAGGCACGAGAATGAAGCCGAGCTCGGCCGAGGCCCGACTTCACGAATCGCGTTCGTTGGTTATTAGGAGGTTTCAGTTGATTTTTCTTTTCAAAAATTGACAACTTAAAGAAAGACTTCAAATACATGCAATGAAGTCTTGAGATACATAATGATTATGTTTTTCAGGAATTCTTATGGAATGTTTCAAACTATCCGATTCTACAGTTTAATTTTCCATTATTTATTTTTTATTTTTCAATTGATTTTAAATATTGTAAAGCCAAATAATAATAAATGATAATTATTTTCAATTTATTAAATTAATCAGCATTTTAACTGTATAATTACCTCTGGTACAAAACACTATCGCGAAATTTCAAATAAAAGCTGTACTCTGTATATATTAATTTTATAAATGAAAAATATTAATACTTTTTATAAATATTTCTAAATGCTATTTAAATATGATACACATTGATATTTATTTTAAAAATTCTTGTAAATAGTTGGTCATTTTATCAATTTTACGACATTTTTGTACCAGATTTGGCGTTCGGGAATAAATTTAAAGAATAAAATTATAAAAATGTTTCCACTGTTTAGTTTTTGGTTCAAAATTATATTTTTTGTTGAAATTTTTATTTGACGTATCTGAAATATTGAAATTTTTTGTAAAATTTTGTTGAAAATCCTTTGAAAATATATTTATGTAACCTGAAAATAAGCAAATAAAACACTTAAAACATAAATAGTTCTTCCAAAATTTCATTTTGTATACCAAAATATTTTTCGCCTCAAATTATAATTTTGTTGAAATTTTTCTTTTTTCTTCACCAAACAATTTTTTTCAATTGAGTTATCTATTTGATTAAAAATTCATTATTTTAAAGTTGGTTTCAGCTGTTTTCAATTCAAAATTAGAATTTTTCATTGAAATAGCAATTATTACATTTTTCGTTCAAAATTCAGCTTTTTTCTTCGAAAATTCATCTTTCTTTCGGTTGAAAATTCGACGGTTTCGTTAAGACCTTTTTTGTTGTTGACATTTTGATTGACACACAGGAGTATTAAAAAAATCTGCGAAAATTTTCTTAAGAATCTTAGGAAAGTTGAATTTGTATATACTTAAAAATGAATAAACTTAAAAATAAACATTTATTCCAAAATTTTTATTTAGTATTTAAAATTATTTTTTGCCTCAAATTAAAATATGTTTAAAATTTTCCTTTTCTCCTGACTAAAAATTATTTTCACTTGAAAATTGATTTATTTTGTTGGAAATTCCTTTTTAAATTAAATTAAGTTAAAATTAAATTAAATATTATAAAAAAAAGTTTAATTCGATCGTTTTTTATTCAAAATGAATTTTTTTCTTATTGAAATAGCAATTATTTCATTTTTTGTTGAGAATTAACCCTTTTTTCCTGAAAATCAAACTATTAGGTTTAAAATGTTTTTTTTTTTTGTTTTAAAATTTTTATTTGAAATATCTGAAATCTTAGAAAATATTTAGTAAATAATTGTGAAATAAATTAAACAAAATCTATTTTATAAAGAAATATCCCATGGCTTGAAAAGAACAAAACAACTCTAAAGGTATTACTTTGTAGTATTTTAATAACTAATCAACATATTTTTAGAATTTTTTTCATTGATTCTACCCTACGGTCAAGCATAGCACAAAAAACTGTCCTTAAATTTCAAATAAAAACTGAACTCTGTATACATCAATTTTAAAAATGAAAAATATTAATGATTTTTATCAATATTCCTGAATTTTATTTGAATATGATGCACACTGATTTTTATTTAAAAAAATGATTGTAAATATTTGGGCATTTTTTAAATTTCACGACATTTTCGTACCATGTTTGACCTTAGGGGATAGATTTGAAGAATGAAATTATGAAAATATCTCCATTAGTTAGTGTTTGATTGAAAATCATATTTTTCGTTGAAATTTTTATTTGACATATCTGAAATATTGAAAAAATTTTATTTTGTATACAAAAATATTTTTCGCCTTAAATTATTTTTTGTTGTTGAAATTTTGATTGACATACGGAAATATTTGAAAACCTTTGAAAATTTGCTTCAGAATCTTATGAAAATTATATTTATATAAACTTAAAAATAAATAAACTTAAAAAATAAATAGTTTTTTAAAATTTTTATTTTGTATACAAAAATATTTTTTATCTTAAATTATAATCTTATTGAAATTTTCTTTTTTCTTTCACTGAAAAATTTCTTTGATTTAAAAATTTATTATTTTGGTTCAAAATTCATTTTTTTAAAGTTGATTTGAACTGTTTTTAATTAAAAATTACAATTTTTTCATTGAAATAGCAATTATTACATTTTTCGTTGAAAATTCAGCTTTTTTGGTTGATAATTCAACTTGTTTTGCTTGAAAATTCCTCTGTTTGGTTGAAACTTTTTATTTTGTGGCAATTTTCATCCTATAGAAATATTAAAAAATCTTTGGAAGTTTTCTCAAGAATCGTAGGAAAATTATATCTATATAAACTTAAAAATAAATAAACCTAAAAAAGAAATAGTTATTCCAAAATTTTATTTTGTATTCAAAATGATTTTTCGCCTCAAGTTATAATTTTTTGTTGTTGAAATTTTCCTTTTTTCTTGACTAAAAATCATTTTTACTTGAAAACCTATTTATTTTGTTGAAAATTCATTTTCTAAGAGTTAAATTGGACCATTTTTTATTGAAAATAATTTTTTTTATTGAAATAGCTATTATCACAATTTTCGTTGAGTATTTACCTTTTTACCTGACAATTCAACTATTAGGTTGAAAATGTTTTTTTTCGTTCAAATTTTGATTTTAAATCAATATCTCAAGAATCTCAGAAAACTTATATTTATATTTACTTTTATAATTTTATTTGAATTGTAAAATAGTTGATATAGGAAAGTAATGGTAAATAATTGTAAAAGAAATTGAACGAAATTTATATTGTAAAGAAATATCCCATGATTTTAAAAGGACAAATCAATTTCAAAGGCAATTCTTTGTAGTATTTTAATAACTAATGAACTTATTTTTAGAATATTTTTCCTTGATTCTGCCCTAGCGTCAAACATGGTACAAAAAACTGGCCTGAAACTTCAAATAAAAACTGTACTCTGTGTACATTGATTTTAAAAATAAAAAATATTAACACTTTTTATAAATATTCGTAAATTGTGTTTGAATATGATACACATTGATTTTGATTTAAAATATTACTGTAAATAGTTGGTCATTTTTTTAATTTCACGACATTTTTGTACCGTGTTTGACCTTAGGGACTAGATTTCAGGAATGAAATGATGAAAATATCTCCATTAGTTAGTGAAATACTATGAAGACTTGCCTTTCAAATGATATCAAAAACTTTTTAAAATCTAAGCCAACAGTTGTACAGATATGGGCATAACCTTTTAGACCAGTTGGAGGAATAGATATTTTCTGTATCGTTTTTCAGGATCTGATTTAACCAAACAGTCGAATTAAAAAAAAATGAATTTTCCAGCAAAGAAACTGAATTTTCAACGAAAAATGTAATAATTGCTATTTCAATGACAAAATTCTTGAAAACAGTTAAAATCAACTTTGAAAGAATGAATTTTCAACAAAATAAATAAATTTCAATTCAAAACAAATTTTAGGTGAAGAAAAATGGAAAATTTCAACAAAATTATAATTTAAGGCAAAAAATATTTTTGTATACAAAATAAAAGTTTCGAATAACTATTTATTTTTATGTTTATTTATTTTTAAGTTTATATAAATATAATTTTCCTAAGATTCTTAAGAATATTTTCAAAGATTTTTCAGTATTTCTGTGTGTCAATCAAAATTTCAACAACAACAAAAGTTTTAACCAAACAGTCGAATTTTCAACCGAAAGAAAGATAAATTTTCGACCAAAAAAGCTGAATTTCCAACGAAAAATGTAATAATTGCTATTTTAATGAAAAACCTCTAATTTTTAATTCAAAACAGTTAAAACCAACTTTAAAAGAATGTATTTTGAACAAAATAAATAACTCAATTCAAAAACATTTTTTAGTGAAGAAAAAAGGAGAATTTCAACAAAATTATAATTTAAGGCGACAAATATTTTTGCATACAAAATGAAATTTTGGAATAACTATTTATGTTTTAAGTTTTTTATTTCCTTATTTTAAGGTTATATAAATATATTCTAATAGGATTCTTGACAAAATTTCACAAAATTTTTCAATATTTCAGATATGTCAAATAAAAATTTGAACAAAAAATGTAATTTTTAACTATAAACTATCTAATGGAGATATTTTTATAACTTCATTTTTCGAATCTATTCCCTAAGGCCAAGCAGGGTAAAAAATTTCGTAAAATTGATAAAATGACCAACTATTTACAAGAATTTTAAAAATAAATGTCAATGTGTATCATATTTGAATAGCATTTAGAAATATTTATAAAAAGTATCAATATTTCTTATTTTTCAAATTATTCTATACAGAGTATAGTTTTTATTTGAAATTTCACGACAGTTTTTTGTACCGTGTTTGACCCTAGGCCAGAGTCAAGGAAAAATATTCTAAAAATATGTTTATTAGTTATTGAAATACTACAAAGAATTACCTTGAAAAATTGTTTTGTCCTTTTGAAATCATGCAATATTTCTTTATAAAATAAATTTTGTTGAATTTATTTTAGAATTATTTACAATTAATTTCCTATATCAACTATTTTACAATTAAAATAAGATTGTTAAAGCTAAATTTTGTAATTTTGAGGTAAGTATTTTCAGACTTATATATTAAGAAAGCATATGATGTCAAGTTAATAACTTTTTGGCTTTTTCTCTTAAAATCCCCAAAATTATGATTAGAGCTTAAAATAGCATGAAAAGAAAGGTAAGTATCAGAGGTAAGTATACAGTAAAAATTTTTTTTATTTTAGAAAATTGAAAATAATTATCATTTAGTATTATTTTGACTTTACAATATTTAAAATCAATTGAAAAATAAAACATGATTAATGAAAAATGAAACTGTAGAATCGGATAGTTTGAAACATTCAATAATAATGCCTGAATAACATAATCATTAAGTGTCTCAATACTTCATTACATGTATTTGAAGTCTTTCTTTAAGGTGCCAATTTTTGAAAAGAAAAATCAACTAAAACCTCCTAATAGCCAACGCACCCGATTCGTGAAGTCGGGCCTCAGCCAAGCTCGGCTTCATGCGTGTGCCTCGTGCTCGTGCATTTTCGGCTTTACACGAGGCTGGCCGACGCATCGCGTAACAGAGCCGGCTCACAGACACACTAGGTTTGCATGTATTGCTCCGAGATGGGAAAGTGGTGGGGGCCGAAAAATCCCACGTTGTGGGGACTCTGCTATAGCTAAGTTTCGCGCGCTTTTCTTTCTCTTCTTTCCCCTACTCTGACGCCCGTTGGTCCCCGTGCGTGCAAGGACTGTTCGCACGCACAGTGCCTTTGCAGAGTCTCCAGAACGTGGGATTTTTCGGCCACCACCACTTTCCCATCTGGGAGCAATACATGCAAACGTAGTGTGTTGGTGAGCCGGCTCTGGTACGCGATGCGTCGGCCAGCCTCGTGTAAAGCCGAAAATGCACGAGCACGAGGCACGAGCGTGAAGCCGAGCTCGGCCGAGGCCCGACTTCACGAATCGGGTTCGTTGGCTATTAGGAGGTTTCAGTTGATTTTTATTTGCAAAAATTGAAAACTTAAAGAAAGACTTCAAATACATGTAACGAAGTCTTCAGATACTTAATGATTATGTTTTTCAGGAATTCTTATGGAATGTTTCAAACTATCCGATTCTACAGTTTAATTTTTCATTATTTATGTTTTATTTTTCAATTGATTTTAAATATTGTAAAGTCAAAATAATAATAAGTGATAATTATTTTAAATAAATTAAATTAATCAATATTTTCAGTGTATACTTACCTCCGATACTTACCTTTCTTTTCATGCTATTTTAGGCTCGAATCATAATTTTGGGGATTTTAAGAGGAAAAGCCAAAAAGTTATTAACTTGACCTCATTTATGCTTTCTTAATGTAAACATCTGAAAATACTTATCTCAACATTACAAAATTTAGTTTTTACAATCTTATTTTAATTGTAGAATAGTTGATATAATATATTAATTGTAAATAATTGTAAAATAAATTGAACAAAATTTATTTTATAAAGAAATATTGCATGATTTGAAAAGGACAACACAATTTTTCAAGGTAATCCTTTTTAGTATTTTAATAACTGATAAAGATATTTTTAGAATATTTTTCCTTGACTCTGGCCTAGGGTCAAACATGGTACAAAAAACTGACGTGAAATTTCAAAAACAAGCTATACTCTGTATAGAATAATTTTAAAAATTAGAAATATTAATACTTTTTATAAATATTTCTAAATGATATTTGAATAGGATACACATCAATATTTATTTTTAAAATTCTTGTAAACAGTTGGTCATTTTATCAATTTTACGACATTTTTGTACCATGATTGTCCTTAGGGAATAAATTTGAACAATTAAATTATCAAAATATCTCCATTAGTAAGTTTTTGGTTAAAGCTTATATTTTTTGTTCAAATTTTTATTTGACATATGTGAAATATTGGAAAATTTTGTGAAATTTTGTCAAGAATCCTATTAAAATATATTTATATAACCTTGAAATAAGGAAATAAAAATCTTGAAACATAAATAGTTATTCCAAAATTTCATTTTGTATACAAAAATATGTTTCGCCTTTAATTATAATTTTGTTGAAATTTTCCTTTTTTATTCACTAAAAAATGTTTTTGAATTGAGTTACTTATTTGGTTGAAAATTCATTCTTTTAAAGTTGGTTTTAACTGTTTTTAATTGAAAATTAGAGTTTTTTCATTAAAATAGCAATTATTACATTTTTCGTTGAAAATTCAGCTTTTTTGGTCGAAAATTTATCTTTCTTTCGGTTGAAAATTCAACTGTTTGGTTAAAACTTTTATTGTTGTTGAAATTTTCATTGACATACAGAATTTAGCTTTTTTGGTTCAAAATTCATTTTTTTTTTATTTGACTGTTTGGTTAAATCAGATCCTGAAAAAAAATTCGTTAAATTTATTTTACAATTATTTACAATTAATTTCCAATTACAACTGTTTCACAATGAAAATAAAATTGTAAAAGTAAAAAAAAAAGTTTTAACCAAACAGACGAATTTTCAAGCAAAAAAATTGAATTATCAACCAAAAAAGCTAACTTTTCAACGAAAAATGTAATAATTGGTATTTCAATGAGAAAACTCTAATTTTTAATTGAAAACAGTTCTAATCAACTTTAAAAAAATTAATTTTCAACCAAAATAATAAATTTTCAAACTAAAGAAATTTTTCAGTGAAGAAAAAAAGAACATTTCAACTAGATTATAATTTAAGGCAAAAAATATTTTTGTATACAAAATAAAAATGTCAAGCAACTATTTATTTTTTAAGTTTATTTATTTTTAAGCTTATGTAAATATAATTTTCATACGATTCTGAAGGCAATTTTTAAAGGTTTTTAAATATTTCCGTATTTCAATCAAAATTTCAACAACAAAAAAAGTTGTAACCAAACAGTTGAATTTTCAACCGAAAAAAAAATGAATTTTCGACCAAAAAAGTTGAATTTTCAAGGAAAAATGTAATAATTGTTATTGCAATGAAAAATTCTAATTTTTGATTAAAACCAGTTAAAAACAACTTTCAAACAATGAATTTTCAACCAAATAAATAAATCTTGCTTTCAAAAAAAATTTTAGTGAAGAGAAAAGGAAAATTTCAACAAAATTATAATTTAAGGAGAAAAATATTTTTGTATACAAAATAAGAATTTCGAATAACTATTTATGTTTCAGGTTTTTTTGTTGGCTCGTTTTAAGGTTATATAAATATAATTCTCACAGGATTCTTGACAAAATCCCACTAAATTTTTCTAAATTTCAGATATGTCAAATAAAAATTTCAACAAAAAATATAATTTTCAATCAAACACTAACTAATGGAGATATTTTTATACTTTCATTCTTCAAATCTATTCCCTAAGATCAAACGTGGTACAAAAATATCGTAAAATTAAAAAAATTAACAACTATTCACAATATTTTTTAAAATAAAAACGAATGTGTATCATATTCAAATAAAATTTAAGAATATTTATAAAAATTATTAATATTTTTTATTTTTAAAATTGATGAATACAGAGTACAGTTTTTATTTGAAATTTCAAAACAGTGTTTTGTACTATGTTTGACCGTAGGGTAGAAGCAAGGAAAAATTTTAATTAAAATATGTTCATTAGTTATTAAAGTACTACAAAGTATTACCTTTAAAATTGTTTCGTCGTATTCAAATCATGGGATATTGCTTTATAACATAGATTTTGTTTAATTTATTTTACAATTATTTACAATTAATTTCCAATTAAAATTATTTTACAATTGAGATAAAATTTTGAAAATAAATATAAGTTTTCTGAGATTCATGAGAAAATTTCGAAATATTTTCTAAGATTTCAAATATTTTAAATCAAAATTTGAAGAAAAAAAAACATTTTCAACATAATAGTTTAATTTTCAGGCAAAAAGGGTTAATTCTCAACAAAAAATGTAATAATTGCTATTTCAATAAAAAAAAATATTGAAAATAAAAAACGATCGAATTTAGCTTGAAAACATGAATTTTCAACAAAATAAATAAATTTTCAAATAAAAATAATTTTTAGTCAGGAAAAAAAGAAAATTTAAAACAAATTATAATTTGAAGCAAAAAAGTCATTTTCAATACAAAATAAAATTTTTGAAGAATATTATTTTTTAGGTTTAATTATTTTTAAGTTTATATAAATATAATTATAAAATAATTTATACAGATTTTTTAATATTTCTGTATGAAATTCAAAATTTTAACAATAAAAAAAGTTGTAACCAAACAGTCGGATTTTCAACAACAAAAAAATGAATTTTCAACCAAAAAAGCTGAATTTTCAACGAGAAATGTAATAATTGCTATATTTATGAAAATATTCGAATTTTAAATTAAAAGCAGTCAAAATCAATTTGAAAAGAATGAATTTTCAACCAAATTAATACATTTTCAAATCAAAAAAAATTTTCAGTGAAGACAAAAGGAAAATTTGAAGAAAATTATAATTCAAGGCGAAACATGTTTTTGTATACAAAATAAAATTTTGGAATAACTATTTATTTTTTAAGTTTTTTATTTGCTTATTTTAAGGTTATGTAAATATATTTTTCACCGGATTTTTGACAAAATTTCACAAAATTTTTCAATATTTCAGATATGTCAAATAAAAATTTCATCAAAAAATATAATTTTCAACAAAAACTAACTAATGGAGATATTTTTATAATTTCATTCTTCAAATCTATTCCCTAAGGCCAAACATGGTACAAAAATGTCGTAAGATTGATAAAATGACCAACTATTTACAAGAATTTTTAAAATAAATATCAATGTGTATCATATTCAAATAGCATTTGGAAATATTTATAAAAAATATTAATATTTTTCATTTTAAATAATAATGTATATAGAGTACAGTTTTTATTTGAAATTTCACGACAGTTTTTTGTACCATGTTTGACTCTCGGGCAGAATCAAGGAAAAATATTCTAAAAATATGTTCATTAATTATTAAAATACTACAAAGAATTACCTTAAAAAATTATTTTGTCCTTTTCAAATCATGAGATCTTTCTTTATAAAATAAATGTTGTTAAATCTATTTTACAATTATTTACAATTAATTTCCAATTACCATTATTTTACAATTAAAATAAAATTGTAAAAACTAAATTTTGTAATTTTGAGATAAGTATTTTCAGACTTTAAAGGTTTTGTAAAGTTTTTATATATTAAGAAAGCATATGAGGTCAAGTTAATAACTTTGGGGCTTTTTCTCTTGAAATTCCCAAAATTGTGATCACAGCCTAAAATAGCATGAAAGCGAAGGTAAGTATACAGTAAAAATGTTGATTTATTTGATGAATGAAAAATAATTATCATTTATTATTATTTTGACTTTACAATAATTAAAATCAATTGAAAAATAAAACATAAATAATGAAGAATGAAACTTAAGAATCAGATACTCTAAAACATTCCATAAGAATTCCTGAAAAACATAATCATTAAATATCTCAAGACATCATCACATGTATTTGAAGAAAACAAAAATCAACTCAAACTTAGTGCTCTTGCCTCGTGCACTTTCGGCTTTACACGAAGCTTGCCGACGCATCGCGTCACAGAGCCGACTTACTGACACGCTGCATTTGCATGTATTGTTCCCAGATGGGAAAGTGGTGGGGGCCGAAAAATCCCACGTTCTGGACACTCTGGAAAGCCAGTGCATTTGAGCCAATTGCTTGGCGATGACTTCTCGTCACACATAACTAAGCTACTTTTTAATATAGGACTCTGTTTGATTTTGAAGTCCGAAATAGGAGACTCAAGGTGGCGATTCCAACATGACTGCCGTCAAATTGGTCCAAATATACGAATATTTTTTTAAATCTATAAAGATCATGTGACAATGCGTCTTCATGGCGCTCTTCTCGATTTCGTGCAGGAAAATTTCAAATTCAGAATGGCGGATCCAATATGGATACCATTGAAATAGGAGTTGCTGCAAGGCAAATTTATATAGGTCTTTCCGGGACAAGACTTTCCAGAAAATGACTTCCCTCCTATATAAAAATAGGAGTCACTGCAAGGCAACATTGGACAGAGCTTCCCAGGACTACTCTTTCCAGGAAATCTGAATGGTTTGTAATGCGTGGAAGCGCAATGAAACGCATGAAAATATTGCTAGGTCGCTAATTGGTTGAAAGTGTCGACACCGACCAATAATCATTCACCTCTTCAGCTTCTACACCTATCCCCCCAAACCCCTTTCTTCATTTAATTAATTTAAGCATGGCATTTTTGTTTAAGGGTGCATTTTATGTATTGAAGAAGTGCTCGAGGCATCTCATATTTTTTAGGAGTGGGAATGATTTCCTGGGAAGACTTCCCGGGAAGACCTGTATAGAGGTGCCTCGAAGCTTCTCGTGCAGGGTGTACAGTCTTCCCCTTCTTTTCTGCGTTTCCCTTTTTTTTTAAATTCCCCTTTTTTCATTAAACTATAATATTTGAATTACGCGGAAAAATTGTCTTCGCATGCAAGCGCGCAAGTGCCTAGTGCGTGTTTCACTGATATTCTCCTAATAATCCACAGGCACTCTGTCATTGGCTGAAATGTCTAGTGAGCTCCCATGAGACTCCAGCTTTGGCTACGGATATGATGCAACTTCAAAGCGTCCAGAACAAAGCAAAGTGTACCGGTACATTAACCTTAAATATTACCATGTGAGTGTTAAGTGGGATCACTCGGTGGATTATTTTTAAGCATTCAACATTGTGGGCCAAAAAAACTTTAACCCGTGTGGAAGTTTTGTCAGGGCGCTAGCTAGTCCCAAAATAGGACAAACTTGGCCCCAAATTGGGGATTTAGACAGGACCATACCACAAATGAAACGCCTAACCCGGCCAGAGCCTAACTTACCGACCGACTTGGCCCCAACTTGGCTTTATTTATTTTCCACACCCACACCCACACCCACACCCACACCCACACCCACACCCACACCCACACCCACACCCACACCCACACCCACAATAAAAATTTCGTAGTTAATTCAATTTTAGCCTACACTATTCACTTGCTTTGAAACTTTTTTTAAAAGGAAAGCTTTCTAAATTTCAAAAAAATGTGTGTTTGGATTTTTGAAAAAAATTTTGGTATCGCTGTATTAAAATTTTCAGATTTATCATAAAGCTCTTATATCTGTGCTTGAAATATCTAGACATAATGTCCAGTGGGTGTGAATATTAAAAAAAAAAGTGTAATACGTTATGAACAGATTAATAAACTAAAATATTTTTTCGAGATTGGCAAAGCTATGCGCATTGAAATCAAAAGTTTGGTATAAAAATGTGAGAGAAAATAATGTTCAATAACGATTATTTGAAAACAGATTATATTTATCATTTGTTTAAACAATTTATGTAAACATATTTACAGTTTGGAAATTTTTCAGTAAATAGGCTCAATCTATGTTTACGGAATCGACTAAGTATGTCTTTGCGATGATTCTTTGCAATGATACTTTTGAAATTTACAACAATTATTAATTATTTCAACAATATCGGTAAACAAATTAAGATTTTGGCTATTTTCGAACGAATAGATTCCATTGATTTACGGAATTGACTAAGTATGTATTTACATACTTAATACATGTTTTACATGTACTAAGTTAGTACATGTTTTAACAAAAAATTACAGTTGTAGAAATGTTGTACTTTCTTTTAAAATTTGTTCCACCAGGGTATTTCTTTATACAGTTGCTCTGAGACAAAAATCGCAAACCAGTTGTCTTAAAAACTGAATCTCAGACGGAAATATCATATATAGTTTATATATAGTGTGAAGTATTATATATAATATTCATTTGTTTTATACATTTTCTATATAAAACAAATGAATATTATATATAATACTTCACACTATATATAAGCTATATATAATATTTCCGCCTGGGATGCTGGACATATCTGAAAAAATTTCAAATCCATTAAGAAATAGGACCTGTAGCTGATGATAAGCAACAAACTTCCTGTTTTAGACCACTGAGCGACATCTTCGTCTTAGATTGCAAAATTACTATAATCTCTTTGTTGAGAGTATCATATTGCATTAACTTGACAAATTGGCGTTTCCTCCAATCCCATCAATCTGTGACCACATTACCGGCAATAAGTACTTGCCACACCACAAACAACAGAGCCTGCATGCAAATAAGGCAGCTCCCTCAGATACTGTATACAAAGCGTTAGCTCAGTAATTGTCTATTCCATTTGCATATTGAGAATGTTTCGCTACACATACAGAAAAGACACGTTCGAAACACAAATTTACTTAAATAATTTAGGAATAGCTTTAGGACTCTTAAATATTCAGTCTCAAAAAGCCACTTCAGTTTAAAGAGCTTATGAAAAAATGTTAGTACAATATTTTTAATTTATAAAAAAAGGTCTCGGTCATGTGCTTTAATGCAGATTCCTTCTAATTTAACTTGTATTCAAAATATAACTCCTTGGTATGAAAAGCGTATATCTAAAAAAAATATCTGCCTTATTCGATCTCTTTAGTAGCTTAGTGGTTAAAGCACGTGAAGTTCGATTCCCACCGGAGCAAAGAAGAAATATCTTTTTTCAGAAATGAAAAATGTTTAATTTCTGAAAAAAGATATTTCTTGCCGGTCAGATGCTTTAATACAGATTCCTTCTAATTTAACTTGTATTAAAAGTACAACTCCTTGGTATGAAAAGCGTATATCTGTAAAAAGTATCTGCCTTCGATCTCTCAAGTAGCTTAGTGATTAAAGCACGTGAAGTTCGATATCCTCCAGAGCAAAGAAGAAATATCTTTTTTCAGAAATGAAAAATGTTTAATTTCTGAAAAAAGATATTTCTTGCCGGTCAGGTGCTTTAATACAGATTCCTTCTAATTTAACTTGTATTCAAAGCATAACTCCTTGGTATGAAAAGCGTATATCTGTAAAAAGTATCTGCCTTCGATCTCTCTAGTAGCTTAGTGATTAAAGCGCGTGAGGTTCGATTCCCACTAATTTCACTTATCGTCAAAATATAACTCCTTGCTGCAAAATACGTATATCTGAAAAAAGTATCTGCCTTATTCGATCTCTCTAGTAGATTAGTGATTAAAGCACGTGAGGTTCGATTCCCACCGGAGTGAAGGAGAAATAAATTTTTTCAGAAATTAAAAATTTTCAATTTCTGAAAAAAGATCTTTGTCCTTCGCTCCGGTGGGAATCGAACCTCACGTCTTCCGATTGCCGGTCGGGTGAGTTAACCACTAAGCTACTAGAGAGATCGAAGGCAGATACTTTTTTCAGATATACGCTTTACATAGCAAGGAGTTGTGTTTTGAATACAAGTTAAATTAGAAGGTATCTGTATTAAAGCACCCGACCGGCATTCGGAAGACGTGAGGTTCGATTCCCACCGGACCGAAGGAGAAAGATTTTTTTTTTAGAAATTAATAATTTTCCACTTTTACCAAGAACTTTTGCTAAGGAAGACATTTTTGAAATATTTTACTATTTTTAGCAATATTAAAAGCTAAACAATTTTAAACTGAAATATTTGAAATGGATAGCCTTAAATCGTTAATATTTCAGAGTGTTAAATTAGAACTTTGAACGTTACAATTTTAATTTTTCGATTTAACAAATTTTTAATATGTAAGTGAAATTATTGAATTGTGATGCATAAATAACAATCAAACAATTATCAATTGGGAAAAAATTTGAGTTAGTTTAAGAGATATTTACAAGCTTTGAGACGATCCAAACTTAATTTGAAACTGGAAGAGATTTCGAAAAATACAAAAATAAATTTAGATTTTTGAAGATTTCAAAATAATTTAAAACGTGAAAAGATTTCCAAAAGATGTCAAACACAACCTTTATAAGTTTTTAAGAATTTTCAAAGGTTTTAAATCAATACAAAACTTGTATCGAAATTCCTAGAAAAACTAACAATAATTTTTTTTGAAAAATTAATTCAAAAAGAATATTTAATAAGATTTCTAAAATTTTCAATAAAAGAATCTGGATGATCTTAAAGTATTTTTTTTTTTACTACTGTAGGATCTTCAGAAAATTGTAAGAAAAATTCGAGTTTCAAGATAATAAAATTATTATTAGATTCCTGGAAAATTTTTAAATGATTTTCTAAACAAATTTTCAAGAGAATATTTAATAAGATTTCAAAACAAATTTTAACGCATAAATTATTCTCTTTTGTTGAAAATATAACTATTTTGTTGAAAATTCTTTTTTTTCTCGTTGACGATTCAACAGTTTGGTAGAAAAGTAAAATATCCGTTCAAAAATGAACTTTTTTGTTAAAAATTAAACTATTTTTGAGAAAATTTAACTTTAAAATCAACAATTTTGTTGGAAATTCGTGTTTTTTTTGTAGAAAATTAATTTCCTTGCCATAAAATTAATCGTCTTGGTTGTAAAATTTAACCATTTAGTTAAAACTTGATCTTTTTTAGTTTTAAATATAACTTTTTTGTTGAAAATTCGTTTTTCAAAAAAACAAATTAATTTTTTTAACTGCAAATTTGACTATTCTATTTTTGGTTAGAAATGTATCTTTCATACGCTGAAAATTCATTATTTTGTTTGAAATTGAAAATTTTTTAAATTGAAATAAATAAAATTATCCAAATTACATACATTTAAACTATAAATCTTGAAATTTGAATAATTTCTATTTCTATATTTTCAAAATTCAAGAATTTTCCATCTGTTGGAGATTCATCATTTTAATTGATAATTCATTTCTTTGGTTGAAAATTGATCTATTTTGTTGAAAATTCGTTTTTTTAGTAGAAAATTAATTTTTTAACTGAAAATTGATCTATTCCATTTTTGGTTGAATATTGAACTATTTGGTTAAAAATTAAACTATTTTGTTAAAAAATCTCACCAAAACATATTAAAAATATTTTTTGGATGGGAATGCAATTACATACTTGGCTTAAAGTTGAACTACTTTCTTGAAAATTAATTTTTTTCGTTAATAATAATAATATTTTATGATAATAGTTGGTAATTTATCTCGTATAGATTAAAATTGAACTATTTTGTTGAAAATTCGTTTCCTTTTTTCGAAAAAAAAATTTTCACCTGAAAATTGAAGAATTCCCTTTTTGCTTTTTATCGTTTTTGGTTGAAAATTCAACTATTTGGTTCAAAATTCATGTATTTCGTTAAAAATTTACCTTTTTAGTAGAAAATTAATCTTCTTGCTTGGAAATTAATTATTTTGGGTAAAAACTTGTTTCATTTTTATTGAAAATTATTTTCTTTAATTGGAAATTTAATGATTGAATCTTTTATTGTAAATAAATCTTTTTTAGTTGAAAATTCATTTTATTTTTGGTTGAAAATTCAACTTTGTTGAAGATTCACCATTTCAGATAAAAATTCATTTCTTCGGTTGAAAATTTATTCATTTTGTTGAAAATTAATGTATCGTATGAAAAATTCATCTTTATAAATTGATAATTCATCTAACTGGTTGAAAATTCATCTATTTTGTTGAAAATTCGTCTTTTTGTAGAAAAACAATCTCATTAGTTGAAACGGTATCTTTTTCATTAAAAATTTTAGTATTTTATTGAAATTTTTTTTTTTACATTGATAATATAATTATTCAATTTTTGTTTGAAATTTTATCTTTTTTAGTTAAAAATTTAACTTTTTGTTAAAAATTCCTTTTTTTTCTTTTTTTTTTCAACTAAAATTGGTATTTTTTAGTTAAAGATTCATCATTTTAGTTGAAAATTAAGTGCATTCGTAAAAATTGTTTTTTTGTTGTTGTTGAAAATTCACGTCTTTTGTAAAAAATTAATCTTGTTTTATTGAAAATTCATCTATTTTGTTGAAAATTCGTCTTTTCTGATGGAAAAATAATTTCATTAGTTTAAAGTTTATCTTTTTGGTTGAAAATTCATTTCTGTGGTTCAAAATTTAAATATTTTATTAAAAACCATCATTATTTTATTCTATTGAAAACATAATTATTCTATTTTTGGTTGAAATTTTTTTTTTTAGAAAATCATGTATTTAAAAAAAAATTCATTTATTGAAATTAAAAATTCATCTGTTTCGTTGATCGATCTAAGAATATTTCAAAAGATTGTTTGTAATTCCAACGAATTTTCAAGAGCCTTACAAAAATTCAAGAAATTTTAAAAGATTTCAAAGTATTTAAAATATTTTAAAGTATTTTTAAAGATTTTAATACCCTTTTAAGATATTATTAATTTTTTAAGGAACTGGAATATTGTTCGCGCTACGCACAAATATTTTTTTTCGAAAAAAATGTACTGAGTGTATCTACTTTGTTACAATTTAACGACTTTGTTATTATTTTTTTGATTCTATTTTTAACTGGATATTTAACTATTCCATGTTTAATTGAACATTTATCTTTTGCAGTTAAAAATTCAACTATTTGGTTAAAAATTCATCTATTTTATTAAAAATTTATCTTTTGCGGCTCAAAATTAGTTTTTTTATTAGGAATTTAACTATATCATGTTTTTTTTTAACATTAATCTTTTTGAGTTGAAAATTCAACTATTTTGAAAATTTCTAGATTTTTTTGAAGCTTTGTCTTTTGTGGTAGAATATTAATCTTCTTGGTGACTAATTCACCTTTTTGGTTAAAAGTTCACCTAATAGGTTGAGAATTCCATTAAAAATTAAAATATTTGGTTGAAAATTTATGTTTTATGTCGTGAATTAGTGTTTTTATAGAAAATTAACTTTTTTAACTAAAAATCTAACTATATTTTTTGTCGATTTTTTTTTAAATAGACATTTAATCTTTTTAGTAGAAAATTCATTTGTTTGGTTGAAAATTGATCTATTTCGTCAAAAATTTATTTTATTTGCTTGAAAACTTATTTCTCTAACTGAAAATTAAACTATTCTATTTTTTGTTTAAAATTGACCTTTTTTATTTGAAAATTGATCTATTTTGTTGAAAAATTGTCCTTTTTGGTAGAAAATGAACCTTTTTTGGTTGAAACTTCCATTGAAAATTAAAATATTACGTTGAAAATTCATGTATTTTATTAAAAATTATTCTTTTCTGGTCAAAAATTAGTTTTTTTTATTGAAAATTAATTTTCTTAACTAAAAATTCAACTATTCCATTTTTCGCCAACATTTTTATTTAATAATTTTTTTTAACTAATAAAGTAACTATAAAATTTTTCGTCTATTTTTTTTATGTACATTTATTCATTTCAATTGAAAATTCATCTGTTGGGTTGAAAATTTAACTATGTTGTTGGAAATTTATTTTATTCCGCTAAAAACTTATTTTTCCAACTTAAAATTAAACTGTTCTATTTTTTGTTGAAAATGTATCTTTTTTAGTTGAAAAGTCATCTTTTTTGATGAAATGTTGTCTTTTTTTGGTAGCAATATAACCTTTTGGGTTGAAAATTTAAGTATTTGGTAACAATTTTTTATTATTATTGAAAATGCATCATTTGAGTTAAAAGTTTATTTCTTCCTTTAAAAATTTAGCAAATTTTGTTGAAAATTCGTTGTTTTTTTTTGTTGAAAATGAATTTTTCATTGAAAATGTAGCTATTTTATTTTTGCTAGAAAGTTGATCTTTTTTAGTTAAAAATTCACTTATTTTATTGAAAACTCGTATTTTTCAGTCGAAAATGCAATTATTTTGGTACAAAATGCATATTTTTGGTTTGTAAATTCAACTTATTTTCCTAGTTTGAAAATTAATTATTTTTACTGTAAATGTAATAATAAAATTTTTCATTCATAAATCTGAATAAACTTAAACTCGATTCTTCATTATGTGTGAATTTTGCCACATTCCTTCGAGTTTTTCAAATTACCCAATACATAGAATATTTAAATGAATCTTATGAGATTTCCGAAGATTTCAATGTTTTGAATGGATTTTAAAAGCTCTCAAGGTATTTTAATCAATTTGCCAGGATTCAACAAAATATTATGAAATTGCATACAATTTCACTGTATTTTATAATATTTTAATATATTTTGAAGAATTCATTCACAATAAGTGAGGCATTTTGCAGATTTTCACAGATTTGAAGAGATTTCAAAATATGTTTTGCAATTAATTCGAATTCATTTGAAATTCACCCTGAATTATTACTAATTCATTCAGAATTATTTTATTATCTCTTTCGGATTTTTTTTATTTACCTGATTTTTAAAAAATTAAATCAATCCTATTCAGTTCAATGGATAGTTTTTAGGTTTTCAGTTTGTGTTTAATTCGTCTTGAAGTGTTTTAAACTTATTTTGAATTTTTCAACATGTTATAAAAATTTTTCTCTTATCAAATGTTGCAACCCTTTCGAAATAAATCAGAAGATTGTAAAGAAAGATTTACGTGCAATCACTTTGGCGACAATAAATTCTAAGTTTAACTTAATACCGGGGGAAACTCTTTGTGCGCTTTGCAAGACAAATGACATCCAAAGAACAAGAGGAAGCTGCGGAAGCTACTTAAGAAGCACTAGGTTTTAGCTCATTGAGAATTACCAAATTGAATCAGAATCAAGAAAAAAAAGAAGTCGAGAAACTATTAATAAATTAACTTCTAAAAAAAGTGACATGAAAAAATCCTTAGTTATTGATATTCCCATTGAAGTCTTTACCACAAATGAAAACCAATTATTCTTAACTATTTAGCTCTTTTGGAAGAATTAAAAGGAAACATTAAATCATGCATTAGACAGAAGAAAAAATTAAATTATTAAGTTTCCAGCTAGAATTAAGGTCGATACAGAAAGTTTCCACTGGATGTGTTAGTGAATATTTGGTAAGAACATCACGAAAGGTAACTCAACAATGAAAAATATGGTTAGTTGGGCCAACTATTTAGTTTGCAAGATATGGTCATGTTTTTTTATCAGTTGGTACAACCATTTTCTTAATTGCTGGTACTTATTGAATAGTCACTGAAACTAATGAAACTGTTGTGCCATTCGATAAAATAGCAGTATCGACATTAGTATCAACAGTATCAACAGTATCAACAGTATCAACAGTATCAACAGTATCAACATTAGGATCAACAGCAGTATCAACAGGTCCCTTGGTGGCATTATTATAATGACAAATATGATTTTGTATAATGTATAATTATACGCAATGTATAATTGAATATTATATATGTCAGGGTCACTGTAGTGATGCGACTACGCGACGTTGCAATTTTTTTACAAGTCACAAGCAATTAATGATCGGTAGTTAAATAATTTATTAATACTTGATTTAATATATTTTCAATATAAAGATTTAATTTTACTGATCAGAATCCGCAAGCTGCACGGTTTTCCAAGACTTGGGCTTAGTTAATTTAGTTCCTTCATTATTAGGAATTGATTTCGCCTGTTTTTTCTTTTTTATTTATATATTTCTCAAGTAATCCGACTACCCTGAAGAATCCTCATCCATCCTGACCTGACGAGAAACTTTCAGAAACATTTGGGACGTCTTTTGTCGATTGGAGTTACTCAAATCCTTTAAAATTTCCCGCCCAACCTGATGTGTGCCAACCTATTCCTATCCTTCTAGTCGAACCTCAAAACCTGTTGAATATTTTTGGAATGCTGTTGGGATTATTACCGCCGATTATTTCTGACGCCCCTGCAACTTATCTACCTTGGAGTGGAGTTCAAAAGTTCACATTTTGTGAAGGTTTATTGTCGATTCCCGGCAATGCGAGTGGGGCCTCTTTAGCTCAGGCCCGAATCATCAATGTCAACGTTCTCGGTACTAGGGACTTTAATTGTATGGTTCTATAAAGTCCTAGAAGCCGGCTTGTAACACTTAGTAACACCAATCAGAACGCCTCATTTCAACCAATCAGGATCAAGGCGGTTTCCAAAGAAGAAAACAATGCTGGGAAAAACATTCATCTTTCGTCAAGCAGCTTGCGGAGCAGCATCTCTGTTTTTCGGTTTAGATAAGTTTTTGAGAGTCTTCAAGTATCTTTGTATTGAGTGACTTTTCGAGCGTATCTACGGATTTTGAGACTAATATCTAGTGCTGTCACGGATTATATTGAAAGGTATGGTTCGTTTTTATCAAGTTCAGAAAAAAGATTTTCAGTACATGTTGTGTGGAGCCCTTTCCTTTGTTTTGTGAGCTTTAGTTTATCTAATTGGTCACACAAAATTAAAGAAACCTTCCTTGACTGAAGATTAATTTTCTGAATATTATAATTGGTGATATATTGTGTTATATTCTTTCTCGACTATTTATTTGCTGTGTTGTTTCCCCTTTTGTTTTGGACTCTTTCCCTGGTTGATTTACTTCAATATTCTTCAATTGTATTTAGCCTAAAATGTGTTTAGCCTATTATATATTGTCGTTCCCCTGAGTGTTGATGACTCTCCTGACACGCTTTTGATAACCCTACTTGCTTCGAATCTATACATGGTCTTGGAAAACCAGAGGAAAGGTCGAATTTGTTTTAGAAAATTGGTCAATTCCTCCATTTTGTGAAAATTTTGTCGTCCCCTTGAATCAATTGTTTCTTCCCTTCAATTATTTTTTTCTAATAACCAAAAAAATTGTAACTGAAAATCATTTTGTCTTAATAAAATCAAATATTGTAAAATCTTAATATCGTTAATTTATTTTAAAATTTATATCAAATTAATTTAATGATTGTGCCAAGTTATAAGAACTAGTCCCTCTACCATTATCCAGAAGTGGGGCTGAACTAGCCACTATTTCATTCCCGGTTCACAGATTTAAAATTAAAAATTTTGATTTATTTTGTTTTTAAATTATTTTTGAAATTATCTTTGTTTATATTTGTGAATGATCCATATGGATCTGGCACCCGCGGAAAATTTAGAATATTTAACTTAGAATCTTAAACTTAGAACCGAAGGTTATAACGATAGTGAAATTGTCGTTAGAATTTTTGACGCCCGACGTGGGGCGGCATTAAGTTCAAGAATTTTATTATTAAAATTATTTGATTGATTTTTGATGTTTTTTTGATAATTTAAAATCATGTTTTTTGTTGACTTTTCTTAATTTAAAATTAAAAGATTTACCAATTTGAAGGTTAGGATAGTGATATTCAAAGATAATTTAATTTTGGAAATTAGAAATAATAAGATCAATCAATTTTTTCTATAAAATTGATTAATTCCTCTATAGACCCAATATACCCGTTATAACTTTAAAATATACTGAGCCCAGTATAATTGATTTGTGTCCCAATTTGACTTGAACATTATATATTTTATCTTAGGAATTTATTTTTGAATTTTTAAAGAAAGTTCAAAGAATAAAATCATATTATTAAATCATTTAATCCCTATATTTTCGGAAATTATTTATACCGTGATTTCTGGAAATTATTGTTACTCTTAATTTCCTGAAATTATTTATACCCATATTTACCTGAAATTCTTTATACCCGTGATTTCTTGAAAATATTTATACCCTTGAATATCTGAAATTACTAGTACCCCTGATACCCTAATATTATTTATACTGTAAGGAAGAATTAAGCGAAGAATTAAGAATTCGTGGACTTCCGGCAGTTGGAAATGTTATGGCCAGACGAAATAGATTAATTGAAAATCTAGATACCCCAATTGAGTTGAATAAAGCAAAAAGATTAGTTGATCGATTGATTCCTAACCCTGATGATTTAGACCCCCCTCTTGTCCCAAGCAGCAGCAATTCAATTAATAACCAAAACGGACCCTTCATGGTGTATTCTTGAACATTTTCCACCAGCTTTCGTCAAAAAACAGTATAACAGTAGTATCAGCAGCAGTATCAGCATTAGTATCAACAGCATCAATAGTAGTATCACCAGCAGTATTAACAATAGTATCAACAGCATCAACAGTAGTATCAACAGCAGTATAAACAGTATCAGCAGATTTAACAGTATTAACAGTAGTATCAAAAGCAGTATCAACAGTATCAACAGTAGTAGCAACAGCAGTATCAGCAGGTCCCTTGGTGGCATTATTATAATAACAAATATGATTTTGTATACTGTATAATTATACGCAATATATAATTGAATATTATATATGTCGGGGTCATTGTAGTGATGCGACTAATTGTAAGATCCCCACACTACCGAGAAGGGCGAACCCTTCAGGATGTGTTCTTGAACATTTTCCACCAGCCCTCGTAAAAAAACAGTATCAACGGTAGTATCAACAGCAGAATCAACAGTATCAACATTAGTATCAACAGCATCAACAGCAGTATCAACAGTATCAGCAGTAGTATCAACAGCAGTATCAACATTAGTATCAATTAAAGTATCAACAGCAGTATGTAAAATTCGCAAGAGAATCATAAAAGAAGATAAAGAAATGATTCAACAGTTTTATGAACATGATGAGAACAGCAGCATGTGTCCGGATTGATAGACTATGTATCCGTTCGTAATAAGAAGGGAAAGGAAGGTAAAATTAATTATGATTCCGTTGAAGATTTAAGACGATTATAAAAATTTCCCCAAACTCACTGTTTGTGGTATTGCCAAAGAGAAGTGCGGACTAGGATCTTGCACCAAATACCCTAAATCTGAAGACGTGTCTATGAAACTTTCAATTTGTGTCAACAAGGGAATGCAGATTCAGTATAAGCAGTGGGATAGTGTAGATCAATGTGACCTAATAACCAGTTTGCAAACGTCAGATGAATTTATTGAAACATTATCATCGGAATTGATAGATTTAAAGGATCATCATTTTACTTTAAAGCATTAAGCTAATTTCCAGACAGAAAAGAAAGAAAATCTGACTGAAAGAGAATGTGTGGTTCTATGCGATTTTACTCAAAACTTAGCATATGTAATTCAAGATTCGGAACAGTCTTTTCTATTGTGGTTTCTAAACTTTACATCCTTTTCTAGGGATTATTGAAACATTTTTTTACAATACAGAAAAGAAAGTTTTATTTCGAACAAAGAAACGGCGTCGAAATTTGTTCATATTGAGCAATACGAATATTGGAAGCAATTGAATTGTTTTTCAGTTTTAACATTGATCAAGAGTGTGAACATAACTGAAATTGAAAATGATTTTGTAAGACAATGACTTGGAGCAAAATTTAAACTCTAGTTTTTTCCGTGAAGTACAATTATTTAATAATTTATTATTCAATTTAAATAAACTTAGCAACTTCACAATAGTAATGTTTGCAGTAGTAACACTATATTCTGGTTTGCTATTGTCGTATTATAATAATAAATATTATAATATCAAATTTTACAAACAAAAATTTCTCCGTGCAGCAGGAATTAGAATCAAAATGAAATGTTACTGTGTTAATGTGGAATTTTATATCGAAATAAGATGTTCTTAAAAAAATACGTTCAGAAAAAAGGTTCTTTGATCTGAAGGAAATTTCTGTGAATCAAAGAAAAATATGATAATATAATAAGTAAATATTTATAAATATTTTGCAGATAAAAAGTCAAGTTATCAATTCTCAATTTTTCAAATCGATGAAATTTTATATGTAAATCATAAAAGTTACAGAATTTTTATTTGTAAAACTTGAATCTTGCATAAAATTCTTAATTATGAATCTTCCGAATTAAAAAGTTTCCAATTAAAAAAGATTTACTATTCAAAATTCTGCAAGTGTGAAGAATTCAAATGGAAAATTCTTCATTTCTAACGATTTTCATTTTCAAATTCTTCAATTTTGAAGATTGACAATCAAAAACTCTTAAATCTTCAACATTTATAAATGAAAATTCTAACATTTTGAAAATTCCGAAAATAAAAACTCAAGTTTTAGGTTCCAAAGCCTTTAAATTGAAGAAATTTTGAATAAAAAACATCACAATTACAGAGTTTTTAATAGTAAAACATAAAATTTGCATTATTTGTTATTGTAAATTGTTCAAATTAAAAACTTCTCAATTTCGAAGATTTACAATTTGAAGTTCTACAATTTTAAAGAGTATTATTAAAAAATCTTCAATTTTATTAAATTTGGATGAGTTTGAAGATCAAAAGTTAAGTCATCAATTATAAATTTTCCAAATTAATGAAATTTTAACTGTAAATCATAAGAATTACAGAATTTTGAATGGTAGAACTCTAAATTTGCATGAAATTCTTAATTGTGAGTTTTCAGAATTTTTTGCATTTCAACATTTGTTGAGAATGGATAAATAAAAATTCTTAAATTTGGATGATTCTGAAAGTTGAGGCCAAGTTTCAAATTCTGAATCTTCCGTATTAAAAAAATTTTCAAAGTAAATCATCAAAATTACAGAGTTTTTATTTGTAAATTTTAAAGTTTAAAAATCTTCAATTTTGAAAGATTTACAATTTAAATTTTCAATTTCAGTAGAATAATAAATTACTCAATCTTCAAGATTTATATTTTGAATGTTTAGCATTTGGAACATTTTATTAGAGAAGTTTAATTTTCAAGATTTATAATTGAAGATTGATTAATTAGTATAATTTTAAACAGTGTCTTTATATATTTTAAAGCTTTTTAAAAATTTTCTTCCCTAGATTCTGTCCTAGGGTCAAACATATACCAATTAAAAATTAATTAATATTTATAAAAGAATTACTGTTTTGAATTTTTTCAAATCATATTGAAAATTTTTTTATTTTACTTTTTAAAAATTAAATACTATTAAATATGAAAAATTTGCAATCCAAAGTTCTGCAATTTTGAAAAGTTAGAATTGAAAACTTTTTAATTTTAAAGATGCGTAAATAAAAATTCTTAAATTGGGATGATTTTAGAAATCAGAAGTCAAGTTTTCAATTCTACAAAAATCTTCCAAATTGAAGAAATTTTTAATGCAAATCATAAAAATTGCGGGATTTTAAATTGTAAAACATGAAGCTTAAATAATTTTTAATTGCAAATTTTCAAAATTAAAAACTCTTTAATTTTATAGATGAATCATACAAAGTTCTACAATTTTGAGGGGTTACAATTAAAAATACTTGAATAAAATTTATTTTATTTTCAAGATTAAAATTTTAAAGCTATGTATTTTTTAAGGTTTTTTTTGGAATAATTCAATTTTAAAGTTTTAAAATTTTAATTTATATTTAATACTTGAAACAGTGACTGAAAATGTAACAGGTTACTATTATTATTAATATTATTATTTCATTAAAAAACGAATTTTAAATTTTTTACAAAAATAAAATTTCACACCCGAGGTATAGTTATGCTTAATAATAAGAATCGAGAAAGGTTTGATGAAAAAAAAATTCTGTTCCGAGAAAATCAAAATTGAAGATCGCGATATCACAGCTAGATAGAAATTTTTTGTCAGAAATCTGAGAAAATTAAAAAAAATCTTTTTTTATTGAATGATAATAGTTTCAAAAAGTATTAAAACTTAAATGTTAAAAAATATTTTTACTGCCTTAAAATTGTAGCAAAATTGTAATTCATATTTTTAAACAATTTTTTTTCTTCAAAATTATTGTATCGAAAAATAACATCAAACTTATTAAAAATAAATTTTTTTTTAAATATTTCAAAATAAAATTTTAAAGCTTTTTGAAGATCTTTAAAGGTTTTCAGAACATAAAAATATTTTCTTAAGACAGCTGGAAAAATTTAAAATGTTTTTTTTTCTTCGAAAAATTCCAAAATAATTTAAAACTTGAACAGATTAAAAAAAATTTTAAACAAGATGTAGATTTTTGAAGATTTATATTCCTAGAAAAAGCATAAATGATTTATTTTTTTATTTTTAAAGAATTTAAAAAAATATTTCCAAATTTTTTAGAAAAGAATCTGGAAGATTTATAGGCAATTTTTTTAATTTTGCAGGATTTTCGAAAAATTATAGGACAAAATTCGAGTTCCAAGATAATAATAACATTTTGATTAGATTCCTGGAAAATTTTCAAATGTTTTTTTTTTTCAAACAAATTTTAAAGAGAATATTTAAAAAGATTTTAAAACACTTTTTGATGTATAAATTAATGCGTTTAGCTTAAAATTGATTAAAATGTTAGAATTTTGAAAATTTATAAATGTTTGATTCATTATTTAATATCTAGTATTAAAAGTGATAGCAAGAATGTCTATTTTAAAAAATTTTTAAACTGTTGAATCTATAAGAGTCAAAATTTTTCAATTTTACGGATTTTAATTTAAAAAATTCGATTGAGCATTACTGATTTATCATCCTAGGCCGAAAAAGAACACCTTTTTGGCCGAAAAAGCTGTAAATTTCTGTAGACTATAGCAGTTGAATTTTTTTGTAAATTAGTGTTGAAAATTAAAATAACAATAAAATACTGCAATATACAAAAAAAATACAAAAGGTACAAAATTCGTCCCAATAATAGGAAAAAGTTGAACTTTCCTGCAATTTTGGTTATAATTCACTGCATCTATTTGTAGATTTCTGTAAAAATTGTTTTAAGATTTTGTACTTTATTGTTAAAATTTTTCCACCGGGGAATATTATCATAATATATTATTATTAATTTTAAAACTTTTGTTTCTTGTTTTTAATTTTTAATTTATTTGTTTAGCCTCAATATTCTTGTAATTCCATGGACACATTAATTCTGACATCTAAATAAAATTATTTTTCATTAAACAAAGTTAATTGAACGATTTTTCGATATTAAGGAAAATACTGTAAAAGTTAAAAATCAATAAAAAAAGTCTGAAAGCAATGTTCCACTGCCCTGAATCGAATTTTGTTGCCCAATTTATTCGGTTCATTTTATAATTTACTACTGTTTTTCTATCTCGTACCAGCATTCATTCAGATTAGGTGTCACATAATTTACCAAAGGAATACATAGGAATACATACTAAAAGAATACATTATTAAATTAGCATAATTGGAATGTAATTATCGTTATTATTCCATCCACGTAGACTAGGGTGTTCCAAAAACGCATTGGAAATTTTTTTCTCAAATTACCATTCATATCGCCCCCAAATTTGTTCTAATCCACACAAAAATAAATTCGTTAAAAAAAAATGATATTTAGAGTTTCAGCTCAAAGCTCCGCTGGGATTCGAACCCAGGTCTTTCAGATTGCCGGTCTGATGCTTTTACCCACTAAGCTACAGAATTATATAATTAAAAACTAAAGGTTAACAACCACCACAGGGTCCCACAATTTTAGTGGAAAAATTAATTAAAAAATTTTTTTTGAACAATATAGTTAAATTTTCTACAAAGTAGTTTAACGTTTCACTAAGTAATTGAATTTTCAACCGAAAATGTGAATTTTCAACTAAGAAGATTAATTTTCTACCGAAAAAGACGAAGCTTCAATAAAATACATTAATTTTCAACCAAATAATTGAATTTTTATTTGAAAAGTATTAATTTAGAATAAGAAATAAATGAATTAAATTTTCATTGAAAAAAAAATTTGCAACCAAAAAGAGGAATTTCCAAACTTGAAGAATAATTTTCTATAAAAAAACAACAAATTAAAAAACAGTACATTAATTTTCACCGCATAGTTAAAATTTTAATTCAAAATATAAATTTGGAACGAAAAAAGGAATTATTAAATTTCCAGTTAAAAAAATTAGTTCAAAACGAAAAGGGAAAACGAATTTTCAACGAAACGGTTAAATTTTTCAGCGAAATAATTCAATTTTCAACCAAAAATATCAATTTTCAAGCAAAAAGATTAATTTTTTACCAAAAAAGAAGAATTTTTTACAAAATATATTAATCTTCAACCAAATAGTTGAATTTTCAACCTAAGAAAAGATTAATTTTCAACTACGAACATTGATTTTTCACCAAAAAAGAAAAATTTTCAACAAAATACATTCATTTTTAAACAAATAATTAAATTTTAAATTGAAAATTATTAATTTTTCATCAAAAATAAATTAATTGAATTTTAATCTAAAAAAAGTAATAATTTTCAACCAAAAAAAGACAAATTTTCAACCAAAAACATGAATTTCCAAGCTTGAAGAATAATTTTTTATAAAAAAACAACAAATTAAAAAAAGTACATCAATTTTCACCACATAGTTAAATTTTTAACTGAAAATACAAATTTGGAATGAAAAAAGGAATAGTTAAATTTCCAGTTGAAAAAATTAATTTTCAAGAAAAAAAAACGAACTTTCAACAAACCGGTTAAATTTTTTAGGGAAATAGTTCCATTTAAAAAAAAAATAAAAATTTCAAGCAACAAGATTAACTTTCTACCAAAAAAGAAGAATTTTTTACAAAATATATTAATCTTCAACCAAATAGTTGAATTTTCAACCTAAGAAAAGATTCGGGGCTGTAGGGGCGGAAAATTCCAGGAATTGCGGACTTATCGGATGCCCCCTCTAGTAGCACGATATTAGGTGCGCAAATGCGTAAGAATAATGCGCAAATCATAAGAAAAATAGCACACGTGGTAGGAGAACCCCAACTAGTGTGCGTGCCATGCGTGTGATGACGTTTTAAGGGAAGTGTACACTTATCGGACGGCAACTTATCGGACTTGCACTGTACTCCATTCAAACCAACGAGGGCTTCCCGCTCTTCGGGCCTCTTTTTAATTGGTCAGTCACTGACGTGAGCGAGACCGTACAGGGATCGTGGTGGGAGGTGATGGAACTGCGCCACTTAGAATATCCCAGCATGGGGGATTTGGAATAGGTAAGCCTTGGAATAAGCAAGAGTTCACTGCATTTCAAGTCTCTTTTAGTAGTAGAAAGGATTTCTTAAGCTTGATCTTTTGTTTGTCTTTCAGGGTTACAAGTGTGAAGTATGCGAGCTCGCTGTTCACAAACAATGCATTTCTAATTCTGGGCGCTGTATGCCTGCACCGCCGCCTCCACCGCCCCCACCCCCATTGCCTTGTGAACGTGCTTTAAGCGACAAATTATGGTACGTCGGGGTGATGGGCAGAGACGTCGCTGCTCACAAATTAGAAGCTCGAGATGACGGGACTTATATGCTAAGGCTACGGCCTGCAGGACAACCGCGACTTAAGCACGAAACTAACTTTGCACTCAGCATCAAGTGAGTGTTCTTATCATATTTTCAAAAATTGTAATATGCACAATTTTCGTTTGTTTCTCATTTTTTATAGTTTTTCATCACAAAACAAACTGTACTTCCGAAAAATTCACCATAATCAGGGTGTCTACCTGACCGGAAGTGACCGAGAATGTGATTCAGTGTCGGAGATTTTTCTCTCGAATTAGTACTAATATGTAAAGTAAAAGTGGTTTCATACATTTTATTACTCTAATTCTGAGTTAGAACAGGTTATTTGTGAAAAACTCATAATTCTCACTTGGAATAGGGAATTTTCCAATAGAATTACAATTCTGACTTGGATATCAGTAAAGAATTATAATTTCGAATTTGTGACAGGGAATTTTCTAAAATATTGATAATTCTGAGGTAGGACAAGGAATAAATAAAAGAAATATAAAAAATCACGTCAAAAATTACAATTATCGTGACTTGGAACGGGGCATTTTTTACGTGGAACTGGAATTTTGGAAACTAATTTTAATTATGATTAATAAAAAGGGAATTTATCAAAACTGTCCCTATTTCATGCCAGAATAGATCAAATAAATTTTACAAAATTCCATAAAGAATTATAATTTTGACTTTGGAACAGGGATTTTCGTAAATAATTATAATTTTCTCTTGGAACAGGTAATTTTTGGCATAGGAAATTTTTGAAAATAATTTTAATTCTGATTAATAAAAGGGAATTTACAAAAACAGTCCCTGTTCCATGTCAGAATTCGTCAGATTTTTTAAATTCCTTGTTTCAAATAAGAATTTCTTTGAATTACAATTTTTTTTTTGCAAATAAAAATTTTCCAGAATTCAAAAATCCTTCAAAATTTTAGAAAAAAGGAGTTACTATATTTCTGAATTATAATAGAAAATGTAAATAAATATAATTCTGACTTGGAACAGGGAATTTTCGTATGCAACTATCATTTTAATCGGAACTGCTTATGTTTGACATAAAACGGGAATTTTGGAAAAGAATTTTAATTCTAATTTAGGAGAAGGGAATTTTCAAAAAATCCCGGTTCCAAGACTTAATTCTTCACAATTTGAAACTTACCTCTTCCAAATTTTTTAAAAAGGGAGTGACTGTATTTCTGAATTATAATAGAAAATTTTTAAATAAATATAATTTTGACTTGGAACAGGGAATTTTGGAAATCAATTTAAGAGTGACTTGATATAGGGAATTTTCGAAAAGAATTATAATTCTGAGTTCAGAGGGGGAATAAATAAATTTGCAAACTTCCGTAAAGGCTTATGATTTTAACTTTGGAACAGAGATTTTCGTAAATAATAGTAATTTTGTCTTTGAAGATGTCATTTTTGACATGGAACGGGAAATTTTTGAAAATAATTTTAATTCTGATTTATAAAAAAGGAATTTAAAAAAACTATCCCTGGTCCAAATTAGAATTTGTCAGATTTTGAAAATTCTTTGTTTCAAATAACAAAATGTTTGAATTTAAAAATTCTTGTTTTTTTGTAAATAAAAATTTGTCAGAATTTGATACTTCCCTCTTCCAAATTGTAGAATAAAGGAGTTACTGTATTTCTAAATTCTAGTAGAAATTGTTGTAAATAAATATATATCTGACTTAAAACAGTGAATTTTTGGAAATAAATGTAATTATGACTGGGAACATCAAATTTCCGTAAAGAATTATAATTTAGACTTTGGAACAAGGAATTTTCCAGTAGAATTATTATTTGACTTGGAACAGAGAATTTTTGACATGAAATTGTAATTTTGGAAAATAATTGTAAGTCTAATTTAGAAGAAGGTAATTAAAAAAAAAATCCGTATTTGAATTCAGAATTATAATTCTTTTACAAAATTCCGTTTTCCAAATGAGAATTGTAATTCTTATGATCAAAAATCGTCTGATGCTTCAACTCAGAATTATAATTTTTTTCAAAATTCACTTTTCAATATCAGAAATCTTTTAAAACTTTTTAAAAAATTTAGAAATCACCTGAAATCTTTAAAAATTCTTTGAAATTGATCTTGAAAATTAGTAATTGACCGGAAGAAAACCGGGAACTAGAAAACTGAACATAATACAGTAATCGATTTCAAAATGTTGTTGTACTTTTGCGGATGGCAAACCGCAACTTTTTTTGCTCCTTTAAAATGATTCGAGTAATTCAGCATTTTCCCGCCGCTATATTGACTACATTTTCGAATTTAGTATAAAAAATGACTTTTAATTCCAGAGCCGATGGTACGGTGAAACACATCAGAGTATTTCAACGAGATGTGGATGGTGCTGATCTTTATTACCTGAGCGAGTCTCGATTCTTCAAAAGTGTAGTCGAGCTAGTAGAATATTACGAGCGTTCGTCGCTGTCAGAAAACTTCGAGAAGTTAGATCAGCGTTTACTGTGGCCTTTCAGGCGAGTTTTAGCTAAGGCATTGTTCGATTTTCGTGGAGAGGAGCGCAATCAGTTGAGTTTACGTCGGGGTTGCCGAGTCGTCGTGTTGAGCAAAGAGGGTGAAGCTAAAGGTTGGTGGAAAGGAAAGATCGCTGACCAAGTTGGTTTCTTTCCCAAGGAGTACGTTGAAGAAGAAGGTCCGAATTTCACACCTTAAACTTAAGCTTATTGTGCTAATTTAATAATGTGCTCCAACTTCAACATATCCCGACAGTCAACTCGCTGTATAAAATTTGTTGTAGAATGTTTATCCTCTTACCGATCGCTCTCTTCCGTCGCAGTGATACATGACCGATTTCATATGAAATCAGGCGATCTGACCCTGGTGAGTTCACGGAATTGATTGGGGCTAAAATATATTGTTTTCCGAGTCAAAATATAAGACATTTATTTTTTTATTTTTCATTAAAAAATTCTTGATTGACATTTGATTCTAGTTCAATCTGCATTCTTTCAGATATTGTAAACAAACATGAAAATGTTTTTAAATAACCAAAATAGCGTACATTTTTCGAAAAAAGTGAAGTTTTTCCAAAAAGGCTACGTTTGATTTTTTCTTGATTTTTTTTTAGATTCATAGTAATATACGGTAGATATTCCGTGAGTTTCGTCCTCGCTAAACTATCCCTAACTTATTTTTTAGAATATAAAATATGTACATTTTTCAAAAGATATATATAGACTCTTTTTTAAACATTTATAGTTTTATGTCTCAAAGAAGCTAAAATTATGTAGGATGAGATACTTTTTGTCGAAAAATAAAAATCCCGAATGTTGAAAAATACCAAAAATATAATTACTGAACTAGAAAATTTACGAAATTTTAAATTACCGAAAAAGAATAAAAGTACTGCAAATATTTAGTAACGAAATTGAAATCAGAAATTCAGAAAATTTGAAACCAGGATCTTCAAAATCCTGAAATTAGTAAATTCTTGAGATTAGTAAATTCCCGAAGCTTCTAATTAACAAAATTTAACATTCCCGGAAATTTAAAATCCTTAACTAAAAATCAATATTTAAATTTAATATTTGTTATATCTGTTATAATAATATTTTATTTGATATCGTGCATGATTCATGCTGCATAGATTTAAATTTAAAAGAGCTCTTCAAAATTGTGAACTATGCACGTATACCTGTAAAATAAAAAATTATTTTATCCGACAAAAATATTAATTACGGATACTGAATTATCTGATAAATTGTATATGAAAATTTCGAAATATGTAACAAATTTTACGTTTCGAGTAACGGAAGTCTTATGTTGTTAAATGTAAAAGAAACTTACGAAACTTTTTTTCGTAATTTAAGGTTTTACGAAAATTCTGTTACAATTTCTTAATTTTATGAAAAATTTCCAAAAATTCAGTTACAAATTTTGTAAGTTGAAGGTGTTACATAAAAGTATCGGAAATTTCATCAAATATTCCTTTACTTTTGAAACGTTATAACTTCGTAAATTTTAGAATATTTCTAAAAGTGTCAATTTACTGAATATGCAGTGTTATATAATTTAGATTTTATATAAGAAAATTGATGAATTAATGATTTTTGCTGATCGGTTTTGATTAATTTCACTTCTTTACTAGTTTGGTCTTTTTTTCAGCTTCTTCTCCTTCGAGTACAATGTTACTATTATCGAGTAAATTAAGAAGTAAAATTAATCAAAACAAAACAGCATGAATTATAATTTCATCAATTTTTGTATTTAAAATCTAAAAGATCTGATATTTCTAAATTCTGTAAGTGTATATTTTGAAAAATTTATTTTATATTATAAATAATAAGGTTTTCGACATGAAGAAAAATTTTAGCGAGGACAAAACCTATTACTATGGATTTTAAAAAAAAATCTAGAAAGAAATCAAAACTGGCCTTTTTGAGGAAAGTTACTTTTCAGTTTTTTTCTAAAAATGTATGCCATTTTATTCATAAGATTGAACGTTTTAAATAAAAATTTCTTTTAAGTTTTTCATAATTCACTAAATAGTCAAGTAGCCCTAAGTTCATGAAAAAAATTGTCGATCAAAAACAAAAAATACGTCACTCATGAAAACAATATATTTCAGCCCCAAACAATTCCATGACATCACTACGATCAGACTGACCGATTTCATATGAAATTGGTCACATGACGATTACAAAAAATGCAATGTATAAAAATATATATAGCGCATCAGATGTAAATGCATATATTTATGTAGGTATGTTTCCTTGCGCGCATTATTACACATGTTACTATTATTGTTAGTCCCGAAAAAGTCTACAATATTTTTAATTATTCAACTATCCAATCGTGCCAATACAGATCGTCAATAAAATTCGGTTTCGACCGAGACGTTATAAACATTCTTGAAGCATTTTAATTCTGCTATATTCTTGACATGGCATTTTTGTTGCACCTCTCCCCTATGATGAACACTCCCCTTCCTCGGCTATAAGTGTTCAATTGAGCCGCCGAGGTTCGTTCCAGAAATCCAGAGTACAAGGCGGGAATCGATCCCGCAAGCAGACGGAGTGGGTCTAAAACTCATGCCTTGGCCTCCACGACCATCGCTCACTCAAATTCTCTTCATCGTTCTCTAATTGGCTCTAAATTCTCTCTTGAATAACTTTTATTAAAAAGTTTTCTTTTTTCAACAAGAGTTATATGAGTTTATACTTCTGTCACGAATCCCTGTTAAAAAAAAACTTCTTCATGATACATATGTTTAGAGGTATTCTAGGGGGTCCAGCAAAACTACTATGCAGCCGTAGGTGCCGTGGAATACTACTGCGCATCGAATAAGGTTGTATAAATCTTCCAAACTGTCCTGAACCTCACCGTGCAATATTCCCAGTTAAGCGGACATTTTTTTGGTTGAACGCAGTTAAGCGAACCTTGCCCTAACCTCATAATGCTTAAATAGTAGTTATCTTTTAGAATGCCCTTCAAGTCTAAACATAATGCAAAATGAAATATATCAGTTTAGTTTTTTAAAATGGCTTAATGCATTTTTACAGTTTCAAAATTATTTTGATAAAAATTTGAATCGTATTGACTGCAAAAGATAAGAACAAAAATAAACGCAATACAGTAACAAGCTGTTCTATCTCAGAAAATTATTAAAAATGTGTTCTAAATGCCTGTAACTATAAATATAAGGCTGGGTTAGTAAGGTGGGATTTCGGGAAAAGTCCCGGTGGGCTGCTACTCTTTGAAGCAATTTGGGTCGTATGACTTGCAGGATTGCGCCGCTCCCTAATTCTCAATAATTTGTTTTAACCATTTTTCCCGATCCAGTTTTCTATCCTAGTGCGGCTCTGAATAGGGTTATTTCGCAATTTTAGATAAAATAATTTTTTAATGCATAATTTTAATCTAAACTCAATGTGCATTCTAATTTTTTCTCTGTTGAGTCATTCAACAGAAAAATATCATTAAAAATTGAAGGCGGGAAAACACTTATTCAAGTTGGTATCACGTGACTCAGAGGTTCTCATAATTATCAATGTGACGATGTAGCTTTGATGGAAATTAACGAAACTTATGATAAAGAGGTTAGGTCAGCTACCGTTTCATTTTCACTCCTCGTATTTCTGCACTTACGAAGTCACAATCACCATAAATATATCTATTTTCAGAAGATTTCTGCTAATGGCTTTTACGAAACCCTCCTTTAACATTTTTTAAACAATATTTTGCGACTTCTATTTCCGACGTGCAGATAACTAAAACAAAACATCGGCACTGAAAAAGATATTTGAGAATCACTAACCCATAAGCTGTGATTGGTGGAAAAATCCGACACCTTTGACGTCAGAGGGGCCCTCCAATCGACATCGTGATAGAAAATTCATATTTCAACATTAAATTAAAAATAGTAAACAATACGTAACAAATATTTTATGGGCGTTATTAAAATTTTCATTTTATAAAATATAAGATCCATTCATTGCAAAAGTGATATCCGACTTTGGAAACAACCCTGTTTTTTAGAAATATATTGCACAAATAGGGGAAATCGCAATGTCTTCTTAATTTAAATTAAATCTAATATCAGACTTCACAGCCGAAAATGCTTTCAAATCAGTGGAAATAGGGTGATTTGTTACGAATATAGGAGAAAAAATTCATTTTAATAAAATTAATCTACGTGCCACATTCCTAAGATTTCAAGTCAAAATATGTTGCGTTTTCAACAAAATAGTTGAATTTTAAACCAAAAATTATTAATTTTCTACCAAAAGTGATGAACTTTAATCCCAAAAAGACATATTTTCAACAAAACAGTTGAATTTCAAAACTAAAAATCTAATACTTTATAAAAAATTTGAAAACCAAATAGTTGAACTTTCAAGCAAAAGAGACGATTTTTCAACAAAAAAGTTAAATTTTTCACCAAATAAGACAATCTTCCTCCTATAAAAATGAATTTTTAAACCAAGCAGACGAATTTTCGACATAAAAGTTGAATTTTCAATCAAGAAAGATTTTTTATCCACCATCCAGTTGAAATTTGAACCCCATAATATGAATTTTCAAAAAAAAGATAATTTTTAACAAAATGGTTGAATAAAAATGAAATTGCAAATGCAAATGTTTTATTATTATTTTAATACAGATGAGATTTCTTCGAATTTTTCCCAATTTTTTTCCAACGCGTAAATTTTTTATTATATTAGACTTCATTTAAAGTTGAAGAGAACATGTAAATTTGCAGGAAGTTCAGTGAAAGTAATGTGACGAACACTAAAAAATATTACCGAAAAATACATTTCATTCTGTAATTGTTTCCTATGATTGCTGTGGGAAAATCACACGCTGCTTGAAAATTGATAGTGATTACTAAAGGAATTTTACCATAACTGTATGAAATTTGCAATGAATATCGAATTTTCCCGCAAAGATGAATGGTATTTTCATGTCCTATGATTGTTGTGGGAAAATTATATGAAACTTTTCAAGTGAACTTTATAAGTTTTGAAATTACTTTCATATTTCAGATTTATTCATATCATCTCCCCTTTTCCCCTCTTTTCCGTTTCTTAAAATAATCTTTCTTCCTTTTCCCCCTGTTTTCAAGAAATTTCCACTTTCCCCCCTTTTCTCGCTTTTTCGCTTAAATATGAACTAAATGCACAGAACCCAATAATAAAATGTAACTATTTTTGGTTGAAAAGTCTTCTATTATATTTCTTGTTTGGAGTTTATCTCGATGGATTAAAGCTTCTACTATTTGGTTGAGAATTAAATTATTTTGTTAAAAATGCAAATATTTTGTTAAAGCGTAATCTTTTTTGACAGAAAATTTGTCTTTTTGGTTGAATTCAACAGGTTAAAAATTCATTTTCTTTTTTTAAATTTAATGTTATAAACTGAAAATTTGACGTTTCCATGTTTGATACAACAAATAACTTTTAAAGTTGAAGACTCAACTATTTGGTTTTTAATTCATCTTACTTAATTCAAAATTCACCTATTTGGTCGGGGATTCAACTATTTTATTAAAAAAAAATTTCTTGTTTATTTAAATTAACTGGTTGAATATTTGTATTATGGTAAAAAATGCATCTTTTATGGTAGGAAAGTCGTCTTTCTTGGTTGAAAGTGAACTTTTTTCTTGAAAATTCAACTATCTTCTAAAAAAATCGTCTTTTTGCCTAAAAATTAAACTGCTTTTGGTTGAATGTTATTATTTTTTGCTTGAAAATTCAAACATTTGGTTGAAAATGCATCTTTTTGGGTTAAAATTTCAACCATTTTAATAAAATAATCTTGTTTGGTTAAAACGTCAACAATTTTTTTGAAAATCTTTTTTAGTTGAAAATGCGGCTATTTTGTTGAAAATGCAATAAATGCAAATGCAATAAAACTAAATACAGTGGCAATTCATCAAAAATTCCTTGACTCTCTCAGGTTTTTCCTGACGTTCCCTGACCAGTTTTAAATTCCCTGACGTTCTGAAATTTCCTGACATGTAGCAACCCCTTTTGCACCTAATTCAAAAAAATCTTTCAATGTTAAAAGCTAGGAAATTTATATCGTTTGATTATAAATTAAGGAACATGTTGTTTTCCCCAATATTTCGTGTATGGTATTTCCTTCTTCATTCTTACTTTCTCGCAAGTAAACTGCATTAAGATGTAAACATAACATGCAAACAAAAATTAAGTACGAAAGCTCCTCTCACCGATTCCACATATGTTGGAATAGTTTCTTCGTCCAAAAAATCCATTGACTCATTTTCCTCACCGTACCTTTCTTGTGAAAATATTTCACAACTCGCAAATGTCATTTCATGTTCCGCTGATAAAATTGTATTTTTTGTAAATAAAATGTTATTTCTCATGTCCAAAATGCTACTCGCTGTCGATTCGTCATTTTTAGCCGGCAGTGAATCCACTTTTCCTGTAATGGTGGATTCAGAATTACTTGGACGAGTATCCTCGGCGGACGCATGTCTTTCCTGAAAGAACAGAATGAAGTATTAAAATGAAATATTCTCGATGCAGTTCAGATTGAAGACTTGAGATTTAAGACTCATTTATTTCGAAATGTTATTTTTGAATGCATATAAAATTCTTTACAGCTTACTTGCGCCCTGTACAACTTTTGGTAATTAATTTTTGCTCGTATTATTTATGTAAATATTCAAAACTTCATTGTTATTTTCTAATACACTTCCGATGTTTATAGAATAAAAGTTTGCGTACATAAAGGTAATTGTAGTTGACAGCATAAAATTACAAACTAGATCAAACTGAAAAATCCCTGTCATTTGCCGTTGAATTCTCACTCAATTAGAAAATAGTTATTGATAAATAATAGTTAATAGAATTTTATACACAAAGTAGATATTACCTTCTCTTTACTAAAATAAAAAATATTTTAACAATACTTGAAAGATCGTATGGCAGCCTAAAAAATTATCTTAATCAAAAGCTTTAAGTCTACACGCTAAGTAATGAAGTAAAATAATAATCTATAGTTAGAGCACCAGACAGGCAATCTGTAGACCTAGGTTCAACCAGGTTCGACTCCCAGTGGAGCTAGAGTAATTATTTTCACTGCTAAAATTAAAAAAAAAATCTGTGCGCCACGCCGCGCGGACACATTCTCATTCCGCTCCGCGCGGCGCGGCACCGGGCGCGCGTTTGCCTTGCGTTCTAATTAGTACCAACCTCAAGGTAGAGAAGTGAAAGTTACTAGGATGAAAATATAGCCGCCGCAGATTGCTGGAGCACAGTTTTAACTTTAGAAGACATGTAGACATGAATTCATAAAGTTGACATGTCACAATGTTGATTCAGATTAGGGGGATGGGGATATATTTGAATATTATCATTGTTAATTAATCAAGACGGATATTATTGTTTTCACAATTCAGAATTCGTCCAGACTGCAGATTTTTTTTTCTTTTCAAACGCAATGTCTATTTAACGAACGATAATTTTGTATTTATAAGAAAATTTTGTCTATTTAGAAGAACGATAATTTTACATTTCAAACCATTTCTGTTGTGATTTTGTTTTTTATCAGAAAATCCACTGCTAGTAACTCAGAAAAGGCAGTATTTATGAGGAGACCTTGTCACGTCACATCATTTGTTATTAACTTTAATAAATAAATTAATTGAAATTTACTTTCAACCAAACAGATGAATTTTCAACTAAAGTTACGATGAATATACAACTGCAATAGTTACATAAGCAATTGAAATAATTGGTTTTCAATTTTAAAAAAAATTTTGAAGCCAAAAAACGAATTTGTCTGTAAAACAGTTGAATTTTTAAGCTGAGAATATGCATTTTCCACCAAATAAGACTTTTCTGGGTAACTTTGAAACAATGAATATTAATTTTCTACAAAAAAGGCGAATTTTTTATGAAGAAAAAAGACAAATTTTTCAACTTGCGGTGTAAAAATTAAGCTTTCAGTTGTAAAACATTAATTTTCAATAAAAGAAGAAACGACAGTTGAACAAAGTAGTGTAATTTTCCACCAACAAGATAAAACATTATCCCAAGAAAGGAATTTTTTACTAAGTACTTCAACTTTTAATTACGAAACTACAATTGCCATCAAGACAGTTAAAGTTACAAGCAAACAGATAAATTTTTAATTTAAGTTACGATGAATCTACAAGTAAAATAGTGACATAATCAGTTAAAATAATTGATTTTCAATTTGAAATAAATCTTTAAAGCTGAAAAACGAATTTTTCTGTAAAAAATTGAAGTTTTAAAACAAAAATATGCATTTTCTACCAAATAAGAATTTTTTGGGGAAACAAAGAATAATTATTTTCTTCAAAAAAAAAAAAAATGCATTTTTATGATAAAATAAAATAAAATTTCCACTAACGGTGAAGTAATGAAACTTTTAGTTATAGAAACTTAATTTTCAATAAACGAAGAAGCGGCATTTGAACAAAGTAGTTTAATTTTCACTCAAAAAGATGCATCATTATCTCAAAAAAAGGATTTTGAACTACGTACTTCAATTTTTAATTACGAGACTACAATTTTCAACAAAACAGTGAAACTTTCAAATAAAGAGATAAATTATTGTAAATAATTGCATTTAAAATAATTGATTTTCAATTTTAAAATAACTTTGAAGCCAAAAAACTAATTTGTCTGTAAAACAGTCGAATTTTTAATTCGAGAATATGCATTTTCCAACACATAAGACTTTTCTGGGAAAATTGGAAACAAAGAATATTGATTTTCTAAAAAAACAAGACGAATTTTTTATGAAGAAACCAGACAAATTGTACAACTTACGGTGGACAAATTAAATTTTCAGTTGTAATAAATTAGTTTTCAATAAAGGAAGAATCGACATTTGAACAAAGCAGTTTAATTTTCAACCAAAAATATTAACCATTATCAAAAAAAGGAAAGAATTTTTAACTATGTACTTCAATGTTTAATTGCGAGCAAACAGTTGATTTTCAACTGAATTTTCAACTACTGTTACGATGAATCTACAACTGAAAAAGTTACATAATTAGTTAAAGTAATTATTTTCCAATTGTTAAAAACGCGTTGCCGACCAAACAGATTAATTTTCAACTAAGACTAACTAATTTGTTCCCTTTAATATCATGTCTTGTAACTCTTGGTCGCACTCAAATTTCTACCCGTCCACACAATAAAACAGGAAACTCTTCCGACCCCCACAGCCCTAGTTTACGCGAAAGCACCCTACTGTGCTCGAGTGCGCTAAGACGCAGCCCCCCATCATCAAATCGAGTCCCAGCGTGTCAGTCCCAGCACAGCACCCCCCGAGCCCTCCAATCCCCCGTGACAAGAGTTGACACGGAAGACCTGATACGGTCAGGGCCCCTTCGCTTCTCTTGTTCCTATTACTCTAAACTCTAATCTCTAAACTAGCAATTTAAAAATAGTATTATTAGCATCCACGGATTTTTGCGATTCCACTGACACTATACTTGCAAAAGAAGAGCCTTTTGCGGTAACCTCACAGACAGAAAGATTATCAGGATGCTAACAAAAAAATGTAACTGACAAAAATCGCAAATCTTCATTGTAAAATTGCAGCTGAGACAGACGAAACATTATTTTGCAGTTTATTGTTGATAAAAGCGTAATTAATCCATTGTTCGAATAAAGAGCAAATTTAAAAGAGATAACAGTTTTGCTTTGTGCCTCAATGAAGCAACGCGAATAAAAACATCAGATTCGGTAAATCTAGGATTTTGTCGATAAAAATTGTTATTAACAAAAGAACGATGACAGGAAGAAAGATTATGAGGAATTTACCAGATAAATAGTTTTTAAAAATTCGATAATCCTGACTGTAAAATTGCAGCTGGGACAGACCAAACATCATGTTGAATTTAATTGTTTCTAAGGCCATAATTAACAAATGATTTGAATTAAAAGAAGACCTATGAGAGACAAAGTTTTTGTTTTGTATCTAATTTTAAAAACACGTCAAAAATCAAAATCTTGATCTGTATTTTTTATGAAATTTGTTATTAATAACAAAAAAAGATTAAGATTTTTGCAATGAAACAGAAGTATTTGTAATTAAGGTAATTTCCCCAATATTTTTTACAAAAGTTATAGCATCGACCTTGCAAAATGTACACAAAGTCTTTTATTAGGAAGTTAAAAAAATTGTACTCGTAGTTGTTAAAAATTGACCGTTTTTTACACTTGTATATTAACACAAGTTTTAGCTCTGTCGGAAAATTTTCTTTTTCCTCGTGGAGCAATGTGCCCTGAAAAATGATGATTTACATTTTTTTCGAAAAATTTCGGTCCAATAGTTGTAGAGATCTGCAGCCGCAAATATGTCAATTTGAAAGTTTCGTTTTTCCATGAACTTCCCGAAAATAATTTTAAGGCATTTTATCCTAAAGAAGTAATGTAATTGTTTCAAAATACAGTGTTTTCCGGCCTCCTTTTTTAAGCGTCCACTTTGACCCGTTCCCATATAAAGGGAAGATTCTAAAAACATTCACAGATATTCTTTCAACATTTTTTAATGCAAGACACTTTTCAAAATTCAGAAACATTCAACAATTTACTTTTTATGGGGATTTATTTACAAATACTTCATCTTGAGAATGAATGAATATAGAAAGTCGTTTATTGGCTCAAAATGTACAGTTTTGTGATTAAAGTGTAGTGCAATAATTAAATTTATGATAAAATCATAATTGCGAAAGAAATATCATTTTCAATATTTCCGATTTTAATCAGTGTTGGCGCGTGGTCCGGCCCAGCATGACAAGTAATCGTAGAACAGCACACTTTCAATGACAATAGTGACTCCAGAAGCAAGTTGACTCCGTTACTATTGTCATCGACAGGGTACTTCTTTCTGCTGCTTATCCCGCTGTGCTGGCCACACGACCACACTGATTAAAGTCAGAAATATTCAAAATGATATTTCTTGTGTTACAATGATTTTGCCGTAATTATTGCACTGCACTTATATTCGCTGTGAGCCGCGCTCGTGTCGCCGCCTAGCGGATTTGATAGGTAATAGCGGGCGTGTATATTTACGTGAGAGTAGATGGGTAATAGTACAAAAATATACGAGAAATCGTTTAAGCATTAATCTTTCAAGTATAGTGATAGTATGTGGAAATTTTGAAACACCAGCGAGTGAAACATCTAAAAAAAACTTGTAAGTATAAAATTAATACTCTGAAAAATCTACCTGTCATATAGGTAGTATAAGTTAAGTCCTTCAAAACAAATGTATTGAAAAAATGAATCAAAAGTGATAATAACGGATGCACAGATGAAATTATACTTAAATAAATGGCATGTACAACAAAACATTCTCTAATTAATCAATTTTTTTTTTAAATTGCAGCCATTAATTATGAATGTTGTGATAAGAACAGGATTTGCGTAGGTTAAGTTTCATGAGATCGGTTCACGTTAGCGTAGGTATAGTTTTAGCCTTATTATAACAGTCAATGAAAAGCGTTACAAAAACGCTCGAAAGCGAGGCATTTTATTCGAAGTCATTAATTATCTCTTTTTATTATTTGAAAACTATAATAATCATTTCAACATCGATGGCTCCAACCTGATTTATTCTCAAGATGAATACTACTAGCTAGGTGAAGTGGATATAATGGACTTTGAAGAGCATTTCAAATCCACTTCGCTTAGGTTTAGTTTTATGAGATCGGTTCACGTTAGCATATACATAGCTTCAGCCTTATTATAACAGTCAATGAAAAGTGTTAAAAACACGCTCGAGAGCGAGGTTATGTTTACTTACTTTTCCCTCTTTACAGCAGCTATCCATTTATTTCTTTTCAGTATTTTATGTGCTGCTTTTGGAAATTTATAAAATTTGCAATCCTTCGCTTTACCATTATTTTTACAATTCACAATGCATCACGTATAATTCCACATACTGCCTACTGGAATGCATATGAAATGCAATCAAAACACACGCCCGCTAAACTCATTACTCGCCACCCCGAGCGCTGGCATCGTTTCCTCTATCCCCTCCAACCGGCGGCTCACAGCTATTCGAGTCACTAAGTGGCTTTCTATCTTCAGTCGTTCTCAAGATAAAGTACTTGTAAATAAATCCTCGTAAAAAGTAATTTATTAAATATTTAATTTTTTTAAATGTATTGCATTAGAGAATGTTGAAAGAATATCTGTGAATGTTTTCACATTTTTCCTAACGTCGTCCTCTTCCTGGGAGCAGGTGAAAGTCGACGCTTGAGACAGATGATTGAAAACCCCTGGTTTTTGTGACATTTTGCCCTCTAACTCTTTACATCATTTTTTAGGATAAAAGTGATCATACAATCTGGAATACCTTAAGCTTTCAGATACTTTTTAGTAGAGAATTCAGAGATTTTTTTATTCAAGTTGCAATCAAAAGAAGTGAGGAACGGAAAATATTTATTCGTGCAATATTATTTTTTCAGATTTCTTTATTATTTGATTGCGTATGTAGTAGAATGTGCAGTTGCACTGCATATGAAAACTGAAGGCTTACGATGAATGTCGGAATTTCGGCTCTAAAATAGTAATATTGCATGAGTACATATTTTTCATGAATAACTAGCAATTACATAGTGTTCAGTCATTATTTTTATTTTCCTAAAGGGTCTGTTAACTTATAAGGTAAATGAAAATGGCTTTAGGAAGTCATTTCTTGCGTTCTATCAATTGATATGAGATGATTTATTGAACGGAAAAAGTGCCTTTAATCCTACTGACGCACAGTGGGTGAAAAATGACTTTTTTAGTTCCAAATAAGGTACAGCCCACAAATACTGACCGATTTCGACGAAAAAAAAAATTGAAAAAAAGCTGATAAGATTTCTAGGAGAATTTTTGAGTTTGATTTTTAAAGTAGGCTTTCAATTTTCTTATAAATAAACAACTATGACGGAAAAATGGCTATTTCTTCTATTTGACGTTTCTGGTGTTTGTCAATAACAGGCAAATTGTTGAAGCCGCCTAAGTTTCATAGAGTAACATTAGTTAAAGATGTTCCAATGTTATATAAAAAAAAAGATTTTATAAACACATTATTTGTCGAAATAATGTTTTCTATGATTATCCATAATTTTAAGTTTTTTTAACCATTCGATGGTAGACTTCCCGACGCATAACATAGCTGGCATACTGGGGTCTCTAAGCCCCTAAGTGAAAAAACTTGCCGCAAAGAGTCAACTTATTATTTTGAGTAGCTGAATTTTTTTACATACTCTTGGATATTTACTTTAAAGAATGGTGTGGGTTATTTAGAACAAAATTTATTTTAAATATGAAAAAAAGATGGTACAAGTTAAAACATAGCGAAAAATGATATTTTTTACGACAAAATGAATAACTTTTTTTTTCTTTTTTAATAACCGTATAAGTACTATTTTGAAATGTTAAAGTGATTTAAATAAGGTGAAAAATTCCTGGGGTCTTTTTGACCCCAGTGTGCCAGCGAAGGGTTAAGTTATATTGCAAGAAATTTGAAGGCAAACAGTAATATAATAAAAAAAATTTCTCTTAAGATTATAATTGTTTATATTATAAACAAATATAATTAACAAATGCATTATTCAGTTGATAAATTTCATGATTTCTGTAAAAAAAATTAATTAACGAATGCATTAATGAGACATATGTCGACAGAAAAATTCCGTTTTTTCGATGTCAACTTTTTAAATTAGGAACTTCATTATAATTTCAGGGAAATTCATAACTTTTTGATCAATTTTACGATTTTTTTAAACCAATTTAATGAACCAAGGCATTATTGGGTCATCTGTCGGCGGAAAAATTCTTCTTTTTCCATGTCAGACTTTTTAATTCAGATCTTCATAATAAATCCAGCAACATTCATGCTTAGTTGATTGAACGAACAAATGTATTATTCGGGCATCTGCGAACGGAAAAATTCGTTTGTTCGATGTCAGTTTTTTAAATTGGGAACTTGATGATAATTTCAGAAAAACTCATAATTGGTTGACAAATTTTATATTTTTTTTAAAAACAAATTTAATAAAAAAAGTAATATTCGGGCATCTGCCGATGTAAGAATTATTTTTTTCTTCAGATGATAGTCTTTTTTATTGGAAACTTAAGGGCATGTGATACTTCGTCGTGTGGTAAATCGGGATCAGTTCCCCCGGGTTTTTGTCCACAAAAATTAAAAATCTATCCAACCGAGCAATTCACGCCTACCCCGAAAGGGAAACGGCTTAATGATATAATAATAATAATAATAATAATCAAAATACAAATACATTACGTAGAAGTACTCTTGTGAAGTTTTTAATGCATTCTAAATAATAATTTCTAGTTTTTATAAGTGTTCTTAATATTTTTGAAAATACTCTACCCACGGATAGTACCGGAGATAGGAGAAAGAATTGATTAATTTAATATTTCACAAAAGTGATATTTAGGATTTTACCATTCATTTTAGCCATCAAACATGGACAAATCTTCATGGGTTCATAAAAAAATAATTTATATGTGCCAGCATGCTAAATTTAAAATAAATTCCCGCAACCTGGTTCAGCGGCTAAATTTTAATAGGTCGCCCGGTGAATCATCCCATAATATCCATCTGTAGTGTATTTTGAAAAACATTAAGAACAGTTGGTTGTTTTTAATGTGGGCGAAGCAGCTTGTGAGAGCCATTCCCCCTCTCTGGCGCTCAGGATATAAAGCCCATTGTGTCACACCTGTGTTAATTATCAAGGCAGTAAGTATACCGAATCTGGGCATCTTCACTGAGTTAGATCTCGGTGCATTTTGTTGTTTCCAACTTTATAGAAATATACCTCTCGTATGCCAGCCGTCTCTCATGGCACAGTGAATGACGCGGACCGCTTTGCATAGCAAAGTGAGTTTTATACACTATGCCATGCGGAAGCCTCCCTCGCCAGGCCGTATAGGAAAGACGGCCAGATTGGGGTGGACAGAGTGGTCCTTTCTGAGTCTTCTCAAAGTCGACTAGTGACCCCCAAGCAATTTTCCCTCCATCATGGAGGCTCTTCCTTGGTAGATAAATAGCCTAATTTGAAGGGAATTACAGTTTAAGGTGGGTTTCGAAACAAAAAGTCCCCGGTAGAAGTACGTAGATAAATTTCCATTGGTGCAGGTACAGAGATTTAGCCGCAGGCCTCCTACCTGAAAACCTCACGCGCTATTGTCTGAGGCACCGAGGCTCTTTAAGAACACTTATAAAAACTATAAATTACTATTAATAATGCATTAAAAATCTAACAAGAGTACTTTTACATAATGGACTTGCATTTTGTTAATTATAAGCATCCCTAACAGAAATTGCAATAAAAAATGCACCATCGATTGATGAAGGACATACTTATTTAAACAATTATATATTGATCAATAAAAAATGACTAAATATTTATTTTTAATCATTCAAGCCTCTTATATGGTAAAGAAGTGTTACAAAAGGCCGCAGTTCGTTACAGGTTGTATCGTAGTCACTGAATAGAGTAAGGGTAAACTTTGCAAGGTCATTACTCTAGGGGTAGGAACATTTTTTGTGTCCTTTTTTTGGTCTTTCCATTGTACGGCGCGATTCTACTAGAATATGTTTCATCAGAGGAGAGCTTGTTCTGTAGATATCTAGAGTATTGACTTCATGATAAATATGCTTTTTTTAAAACTAATTCTTTCTTTGGTTGAGAATCGCAAAAAAAAAGTTTACTGCGACCCGGATTTCAAACGACACCTCCTCTATTCATGAGAGGTCCTTTAACGAATTCAGCCATCTCAGTACGAAAGTGAATATTTGGACCTTGTACTTGGTCATCTAGGCAATTGGGAGATCCCCTTCGATGTTTTGAAGTGATGTTTTTGGCAGTTTTAATAATTTGTGGAAAAATGTCGAAAAACTGTTGCTCAAAAATTGAACTGCTACCTGGATTTGGACCGGCACCTCCTCTATTCATAAGAGTTGCTTAAACCAATTCAGCTACTGCTTCACGCAAAGTGCAAGAGAGGAAAAGGGATAGGGATCCAACTTGGTCGACATGCTACTGTCTTTCAGGCGGAGGTCCTAATCGTCCTTCGTTATGCTGAAACGCTAATAGAAGAGAACGCTGCTGGCAGACAGATTACGATCTGTTCTGACATGCAAGCGACACTAACTGCAATAGGGAAACCAGACATAACATAAGAACTGGTTTGGAAATGCAAAAAGGCATAACCAACTAGCCGAAAGAAACAATGTGGCCCTCGTATGGGTCCCTGGTCACACAGGGATCAAGGGAAACGGAAAGGAGGACCAGTTGGCAAAACGCGGCGCTGCAAGTGAATACATAGGACCAGAACCGGTACTGGGAATAGCGTTTCGCTGTGTCGGTATGGCCATTAAAAGCTGGATCTGAACAAAACGCCGGGAATACTAGAAACGAATCCAGGGTTGCCGTCAGGCGAAATACATCCTGGGTTATACGTACAGGATAAGCAGAGCCATGGAAATCCTGGGTTTACCCAAGAAAGATTTAAGGACAGTGGTACGGATCCTAACAGGCAGGGATGACGAAACATCCGTGCATGTTTTATGCCAGTGCCTGGCATTAGCTAGGCTCAGGCAACAGACTCTCGGGGCCGATTTTATTGGATCAGAGGAAATTACAATGCGATCAGTAGTCGACATACTAGTCTTCGTCAATAGATCTGGGTTCGACTGCTGAGAGTGGATAGGTAAGGGTATGGCACAATAGGCTTTATAGATTGAGCGCCAGAGGAGCTCTACATGGGCTCCCCGCCTGTTTTAAAACTAACTAACTAACTTTACAGAATTTAGTCCCATTTATCAAAAAAACTGAACACTTGACATGAAAAATCTGTCTGAAATTGTTGACATTCATCCGGCATGAGTCATCGAAAAGGGAGGATTCGAGTAAGTACGGTGATAGTGTGGTGAGTAAGTGTTCTGGGATGAAAGTGTAAGTCTGAATGAAGGGATTAGTAGAAAGTGTGAATTTAAAATAAAAAATAACTAAAGATGTTGAGATTTGATTTTGACGTTAAGTGTTGTTCGGTGGGAAACTGGGAGATCTGACAGACGGTAGGAGTCGTTAGGTTTTAAAAGTAGAAAGAGCAAAGGTGACAACATATTAAGAAAATGGCAAAGAAAGTAGAATCAGGGAGTGAGTTTTGGGTAAATTTTTGAGTTTGCGAAAGAAAGTGATATGTGGAGGAAGTTAGGAGAAAACTGAGGAGGATTTGAGGCTAACTCTGTGGTTAAAGCAGAGCCTCATGTCGGTAATGCGGAGTCCACAGCGTGACTTCAGAAGGCGACAGATGGTGCATGAAGGTTCAAACGAGAACAGCGAAGCGAACACGGAGAGACTGTATCGCAGATGAAGATACGAGGAGCGAAGGCAGTGCAGATGAGCTTCTCGCGACGTGAAATTAAAGTAAAAATGGAAAATCGTACGTTTAAATCAGAAATCTGTCTGGAAAAAAACATTTACCCGAAAAGAGTCCGCATCAATCCGAAATTGACCCGCAGAATCTAGTCGAGAAAAGGGACATAGGCCGAGTTCGGGCTCGTGGGATTTCTTACACAGGTGGCAACAGTCTGCGAACACGAATAGCAGCAAGAAGGTGTTCATTGAAGGGGGGAAACCGGGGGATTATAAAAGGAAAAGATGACAGGGGGTCGAAGATGTGAAAAGGGGCAATGAGATTAAAAAGCCTAATACAAAAAAGAACACCGAAGAGAGATAGGGATGATCAGCGAATTAGAAGCTGTTATAAAGGGATTTAAGGAGGAGATTTGTGAAAGATTGGATGATATGAAGAGGCAGGGGGGGAGGTAAAATACGACGTGGGAAAAGTGAGGCGGAAATGGTAAATTGTAGAAAGGTGAGAAAGAGAAGGTCTGGAAGAAATTGGAAAGCATCGAGAATAGGCAGAGAGCGAATGAGGGGGAAGGAAAAGGGAAATTAAACTGTTAGAAAAGGGGGTGAGCAAAATAGAAATAAGGAATGAGCCAGAAATAAAGGGGTTTTGAAGAAGCGATAGAGTGTGAGGCGAGTATGCATGAGGAAAATGAGTTTGCGTTTGAGACTGATTGAGGTTGATTAAAGAATAGAAGGGGAAGAAAGGGCGAAGAGGAAAATTAATATAATAGTTAAGGGCATTAAAGTGGATAATAAAGAGCGAGAGAAAGAGATTGGGAATCTGATAAGACACATCGGTATGCAAGTCAGTGTGAAAGGGTTAAAAGTGACAAGGAAGGAAGAAGGAAGGGAAAGAATGTATGTTTTTAGTGAAATTAGGGAGTGAGGAGGAGTGTTATGAAGTTGTGGAGAAGAAGAATTTGTTGAAAAGAAGAAATGAAAGAATCAAAGAAGATCTGACGCGCTTCGATGATATATAAACAAAGTACCTGCGTCATGGACTTGCGAACTTTCGCATTCGACGTGGAAAACGCGGAAAATCTCCTCTTAGAAGAGTGTCACAACAAGCTTTTCGTGCGCGGTGTTATCGCAAAATTCAGAGGAGCCGAGAAGGAATCGGTTGACGGATGCACCTTAAAAGACATGCAGGGTCTCTTGAACACTTCAAAAAGCATTTGTCTGACGGTCACGGTTCCAAATACTACCATCAGGAATTAGCGAGAGTCACGATGCTTCCTGATGAGTTCAGAATCTCGTACGCGGAGTAAAGTCTTGCCTCGCCTTTACTGATTGGGAAGAGCATTATGATGATTTATTTGACGCGATTAACCAGAAGGTATATTTCCTGGCCGGTTTACCTATGTAAATTGGCAGATCTGATTGGGAAGGGGCACTTGAGGGTTTAATTATCAAGTGTCCTGAAACTTTCGTACGGCACTGTACATGTATTTAATATTACATGAAATTTTCCATTCCTGAATGATTAATCCAAATGCCGCAAATGTGAAATAAACTTTTTTTTTAAACTTTCATTTGATGAAAAAATTCAAATAAAGCTAGGGTAATAAGTAAAGCCACCGGACGCGTCCTCGGGGTGCGGACAGAGGGTCCCTCTACCAAGGGTTTCTGCTGAATATGGTCACAATCATTGATAAGCAGTCGCGGATAATTGTCCAGGGTGGTCCCAAAGGAATAACCCCGAAGCGGAGGCGTAACAACCGTGCCGAAAGCTGAATGGCACCGGGGTGAGTTGTCCTAAACTGTAACTCTGGAATACCGGGTGATCTCTCAGAGTATACAGCCTTATCCTTGCATGCAGGGTTCTACAAGGACGGACGAACTCTTACCCTAGCTGCTCGTGGGAACATTAATGACACCGCCAAACCAACAAAAAGTTGTAGATGCTGTTTAAAACGATCAAATGCGCAGAGCACCCGTCAATGGGTCGGTAAACAGTGTCGATCACCCTAGAGTTCAAGATGCTGAAAATAATTCAGATGGAAACACGACGACGAACCGGCAAAATTCTCACATTAAGTGGACGAATTGACAAAAGGATGACTAGCAGGACTGCTACGATGCCAGCATTATCTCTTTTGAGGGAGACCATATGGCGCATTTGCACACTACACAGTGGGCCGGGAAACATGAAATCCTGGCCGAAATTAATAACATCGCGATGCATCGAACAATCAGGCTGAAAGTACTTCCGCGGGGGTTTTTAGGGTCTCTGATCAGGAATATTTGTTCAAAAATACAAAATTCGAAATGTCAAATTCAAAATGACGGATTTAAAATGGCAGCGAACCTGTGAGAAAAATGACGGATTGGGATAAAAGTTCTCACTACGGTGTTTTCAGGGTCACTGATTACGATTTATTGCTCAAAAAATAAAAATTATAAATGGCAATTTCAAAATGGTCGTGAAAAATCGGAAAATTTGACGGATTGGGCTAAAAGTGATTACTCGGCGGTTTGGGGAGAGGCTGAATACGAAAGATCGAAAGATCAAGCTCTTCATATTCTTCAGGTGATTCTTCTTCAGTATCTGACTCAACCTGTAACTCCGGATGACTAAGATTAGTAACCTCTGGAACTGAAAGTAACTTTTGTACAGGTTTCGGGAGCGCCAGATGTTTCTGCTTGCGTAATCGAGACGCAGCACTCATTGTAGATGCATTAGGATCTGTATACTTCATGGATCTATTGAATAAATATTCAAGATTAAGCAATCGACTATTCTTTCTGGCATGATATTTTCTGAACTCCCTGTAATATTTTTTTTTACTCTCAGAAGCTGTTCCCCGAGCATCCTTATAGGTAACACACTATTTTTGATTATTTCTCCACGATGAATCAATCTATATCTTGTGCGCTATTGAAGGCATAGGATGCCAATCATAGTGCAAGACATACATTTTAACAGTTAAAGTGCAAATATTTTCAAATTCAGTTGCATCGATAGGAAATTGACATGACAAGGCAATAAAAATAGTTCGAAAATTCATCATAAGATATTCATTCAAGCCAAGAGATGTAGCGAGAAGAAGAGAAACATCCTCCAGCGAACATACCATCCATTCCAGCAAGATTACCTTTGCAGATAGTCGATAATGCCAACATGAGAACTAGGAGATCAAAAATCGACCAAAAAGTCTTTCTCAAGATGGACAAATTAGCTGAAGCTAATACTGCTCTCCCTGATTTGCTCCCCGGAGATGTTATTCGCTAGAATCTGAACTGTGTAGTTTACGAGAAGGTGGTATTCCTGCTTAGCGACAACAGAAGTAACGATATTTTAGTACGCCTGAGTAAGACTTGCGAGTGTATTGCACAGCTTCAGTTTAAAATGAAAACGGCGAGACGGCATGCATCAAACGTTCAGTGAGTGATTAGCTAAATGACATCAATTAAAAAATCCACGCTGAACAAGTGTAAACTTTTGACCATCAAGCAGCACTGGACGCAAAATATAAGATCTCTTTCAAAAGCGAAACAGCGCCTTGAACGGCGAGTACGCTTGCTTCAGGAAAATTCCACCTTTTCTACTCATCCTTCCCGTCTGCTCAATAAAACGTTACGTGCTATTAAAAATCCGTCTGGTCGAGAAGAGATTCAAGTCTTCTGGTAGCAAGTATATGGAGCTACTTATCAGCTAAATGAAGACTCCTTAGATTTATCACTCTTTCGTAACTTTTGCCAAAGGCAAAGGTTACAAGGTCCAGAGGAAGAGTGTCTACTAATTACTATTGAAGAAGTGAAGAAAGTTATCGCTAGAACTAAGAACTTTTCAGCGCCAGGGCCAGATAAAATCATAAACTTTTGGTGGAACATGTTCACTTCCACGCACTAACATCTAGCTTGTATATTTACTACTCTCTTAAACGGAGACCAACCCATCCCGTATTGGCTAGTGGAAGGACGTACAGTACTGATCCCTAAGTCCGGATATTTGTCAAGTCCAAAGAACTACAAGCCCATAGCTTGTTTAAACATCAGGTACAAGCTATTCACTGAAATCCTCAAAGAGAGAATATTTACATCTATCGAGTTGATATGGAGTGCAATAGTTGAACAACGTAGATGCAAAAGAGGGCTGGCAGGTTGCAGGGAGAACCTGTTTATAGACAGGTGTATTACCCAGGACTCGATGAGGTATCGACGCAATCTGTACATGCCTTAGATTGACTACCGTAAGGAATTTGATAACACGAACCTTGAGCTATGTATGAAGCTCCTTTAGTGCCTGGAGGTGCATCCAAAAATATTGAGATGCATAAAAGAGCTTATGCTCTTATGGTGGACAAGATATGTCATGACATCTGACAAAAAATAAGTGACTACCAGCTATATCACATATAAGACAGGGGTCTTCCAAGGAGACTCTCTAAGTCTGACACTTCTCTGGATCTCCCTCTTGCCTCTATCTATTGTGCTTCGAGGCAGAAGCTCTGCATACCTATGTGTCGCACCGAACAGAAGAGAATATAAGGTCAACCATCTTTTACACATGGGCGACCTTATACTCTTTACATCTGCAAAAGCGGACCTTAACATCCTTGTGGCGGCAGTAAGTAGGTACTCTAAAGCGATTTACATAAGCTTTGGACCCGACAAGTGTGCCTGCGTCCACCTACAACGAGGAAGACTAGAAACTACATCATCGCTTGACGATCAGGATTTTCAACTCATAGGTGGGAAAACCATTCAACTTATTGGTAATGGAGAAACATATGTCTATCTTGCAATAACGCAGGCGGAAACCCAAAATGTGCGTGTGTTAAAAACGGCCTTTGAAAAAAGGTATCGCCAAATTCTCAGAAAAATTTGGGCTTCCGAATTATTTTGGAAGAATAAGATCCAGGCGACCAATATGCTGGCCGTTACTATACTGCTTTACACGTTTGGTGCAGTAAAATGGAACATCGATCAGTTTAAGCTACTTGACCGAAGCACACGCACGATGGTGACAATCTATGGAAGTCATCATCCTAGATCTTCCGTACCTCGAATATACCTCCCGTGAGATAAAGGGGGTAGAGGTTTGGTGAGCTTGGAGTGTCTTCATCGAAGAACGGTTCTGGCTACAGCCCGTGCAGTTCTGAATAGCACAGATTCTCTTATGCGACTCGACCATCAACATAAAGTCGTCCATGCTGCGGCGTTTCTATACCGTGCCACAGATAGGGCTGCATAGGAGCTTGGTCTCCCATTTGATTCCAGCGATACTACACCTGGCCTAGCATCACTAACACCTTTGGTGCTCAAAAGTCATGCACAGGAAGCAGAACATTCGCTTCTATTAAGGGAACATGCTAACAAGGTCCTTAATGGTGAATTCTATGGCATTATGCGTAGAGAAGAGCTGCTGATGGGTTTGTCCAACATGTTTCCCAAGTCTGCTGAATTGAAATTGGAGACTGAGGGATTTCTTTTTGCCTGTCAAGATGGCGTTATAGACACCTTAGTTTACCGCGAACGCATAATGAACATACCTGTAGGCGATACCAACTGTTGAGCTTGCAAGCTAGAGCCAGAAACACTGGGACATGTTCTCAATGGATGCTCCAAGTATGCATGCTACGGTTACATAGAGAGACACAATGCGGCTCCTAAAGTTTTATGTTACTACCTTTGGCACTTCTATGGTGTTATTCTAATACCCGTATCGTCATACGCCCTGGATTGACTAGCGGACAGCTTTCGATTCAATCTCTCATAGACTTATCATCTACCTGTTGAAAGTCTTGTAGGTTCATCCACACATAGTGGGATGCATAGAGAGATTGATGCCCCTTTGGAAAACTATATTTACTGTCTCATTTTGAAATTACCATTTGACAACGAAAAGCGTCACCTTCCAGGGGGGCGGGTTTCCGGGCGACACCATGAACCCTCTTCTCTTTTACATTTAGCTTCGGCCACTATCTCTTGCACTACGCAGTTCTCCTGGATACCTCTGCGGCGACACTAATCAATGCGAACATAAGGTCACTTCATAGTACTCTAAATATCTTCAAAGGGTACGCAGGAAAGATTGGTATGGACTTTGGTTTGGATAAGTGTGTCAATATTATTCTAAAGCGAGGAAAGGTTACAGCCGTTCCCGGAGACCCTAAGCTTGCGTATAGAAGTGTTATTAGACATCTTGATATTGGAAAGACCTATACATACCTGGGCGTGCCTCAAAGCCGCATTTAGGACGTAACATCAGTGAAGGAGTCTTTCAGAAGCAGATACAAGCATCTTCTTAGACGGATTTGGTGATTCAATGGATGAAGAAGGAGCTTACGGCGCTTGATATCGCCACGCGTATGATCATGCATATGTATAAGAGCTTGCATATCAATTCGTCCGCTCCGCGATTATATATTTCACGCTGTCAAGGCGGACTTCTGAATCTCCAATGTCTTCATAACCGAATTTTACTGGGTACAGCTTACATCGTGGCAAATGGAAGAGATCCTCTCTTAAAAGTGGTCAGGAAACACGAGATTATTGGCAAATAAGCGTTCTTTTACAAAGCCGCATTACTCCATCTAGATGCCTTACTTCTAAAAGCCCAAGTAAAGAGAGCAGGGATGAAAACATTCCGCCAACAGCTACTCGACAGGAAAATTTACGTAAACTTTCACAGAAATATAGAGGATCAGTCTTTGTCGAAGGAGCAATCTTTTGCTTTCCTCAGATCATGAGGACTTAATTCAGGAACAGAGGGTTTTATTTTCGCATGTCAGGACAGTGTCATTTCCACCTTAGTATACCGTGACCGTATTTTACTGTCGAACGCTCCGAGGGAGATAGAGTCACTTGTCCAAAACGAGAAATGCCAAATTTTCGGGAATTACGATTTTCGGACAGGAGTCTCCATTGTACACTAGATGCCTGTCATTGTTCATTGTCTTCGAAAATCGAACTATATTCGTGATCGAATTCTCGGCTGCGGCCGACTACAACTTTACTTCCAAGGAGAAGGAAAAGGAGGAGAGGTATGAAGACCTTAAAAGGGAGCTGCAAAGACTGTACCCAAAATATTTGTTTAAAATAAGTGTCCTCGTGGTGCTCTTGTAGGTTCGAAATTATCACTGGTTCGTAACCTCAAAGCCATACCCGCGTACGGAAATTATGCTAAGGCGCTTACAAGATGGATGCAGAAAGCTGTCATCCTGGGATAGCTTCCTGTCCTCAGGGTGCACGAGACTTTTGCCGGATTGACGTATTGAGTCCATCGCAGACTAAAACACCAATCTAATGGTCGTTAGACGTGGTTACAGCTGAAACGTTCCAGCGATTTCGCCGGGAGCGGGTACAATTTTGTAGAACTAGTAGTCTTGCGCGCGCCTATTGATTTTTTGATGCAACAGAATAAACCAAATACTTTTTCTTCTATATTATTTATATTTAATTAATGTTGTAAAATATCTGTATAAAATAATTAGACGGCACCACAGAATGATGTCTGTAGCTTCCAATAAGAAGATCCTTTTCTTTTCTTTTTCTTGTTTTTATTTGTAAATTATATTGCAGTAATAAATTTTTTTATTTTATAATTTAAAAGAAATGTGATTTCTGAAAGAAATGGTGATTTGTTCGTTATAACATGTATATGAGTATATAAATTTCAATTTAATAAATGAAATGTAAGAAATTTGAGAGAAATTAAAAATATGAAAAAATGCATTGAATTCAGTAAGTTTGAAATGAGTTCAGAAAAATTCTAGGAAATTTAAGAGAATTTGATGAAGTGCCGACTTCAAGATGGATTAAACAAAAACTAAAAAGAATAAAAACATACATTGAATTTCGTAGAATTAACTGAATTTTAGAGAACTCACGTGAATTAAAAAAATGATGTTAAGAAGATCCTTTAATCAACGTTTCGAGAGTCGAAAGCTCTCCTCATCAGAAAACAGGAATCCAAGTCGCAAATAAGTCCTCTATATTTATAAAAATTGGAAAAACCAAAATGTCATGGTAAAAAAGATTCATGCTCTTACAAAAATTCCATCTCAAGTTAGTTCTGAACGTTCTGCTCCATGGTAAGGGTTAACATCGAGGTTATAGATGCGAGGTTAACGTCCGTGATACTAATGGAAATAGACCTCACTACCTTTTAACATGTCAATGATGAAATATTAAAACTTCAGAACTAACTTAAGATGGAATTGTTGTAAGAGCATTAATCTTTTTTACTACATTTTGGTGTTTCCAATTTTTTATTTGTGACTTGGATTCCTGTTTCCTGATGAGGACAGCATTCGACTCTCGAAACGTTGATTAAAGGATCTTCTTAACATCATGAAGGTCTTTTTATTTGGTCTGAAGTATGTCATCTTATACTTTTCACGTAATTTATAAAGAATTATTTACTCAGACGCATAACATCGCACTCTAACTTTTACCATCTATTAATATGAAATAATACATTATTTTTCAAAATTTTACATTAATTCAAAATTTTATTTATAAATTACGTTATAATATTTTTAAATTCCCTGAAATATTTCCAATTCTTTGAAAATCTTGAAATCACTTGAAACTTTGTAAAATTCTTGAAAATCCCTTTAAATTTTTAAAAATACTCATGAATATTTCAAATCCTTTAAAATCTTTTGGAACGCCTCGAAATTTATTGAAGGTCTTAGAAATTCCTTTGGTTTTTAAAAATACCCAAAATATTTCAAATTCTTCGAGTTAATTGAAAATTCCTTGGAATCTTGTAAGATGTCCTAAAATTTTTTTACTTCTTTGAAATCATTGATAATACCTAGAAATATTTGAAAATCTTTTTGAAATCATACGAAATCTATTAATTCTTGTGAATAAATTTTAGTAATCTATTAAAATATTATAATTTCCCTTGAAATTACATGGAACCTGATGATATTACCTGAAATTCCGGAAAATTTATCAAAATACCTTGTTAGCTTTCGAAATTCTTCAAAATCGAAATCCTCTGAAATCTTATAAAATCACTTGCGATTTGTCAAGATATTATAATAGGCCCTACAAAATCATGCTATATTTTCCGAAATTCCAGGAAACTTTTTAATATGCCATGCAAATTTTTCAAAAACCTTAAAATCAGTTAAATCCTTGGAAATTCCTAGACATTTTAAAAATCTTTTTAAAATGCCCTTTTAAAAAGCCCTGAAATATTTAGAATCGTGTTTCTTTATCTGAGATCGAAATGAAATCTACTTTCTTATGAATAATTTCATGCAAAAAGAGCATGAAATACATTCACAAATCAAAATTAGTTTTCCAAACCACCTCCTTTTTGTCTCATTAGACAGATAAATAGCAAAGGAAAAAAGAGGAAGAATTGAATGACTTCAAATTATTGAGATCTTTTAAAAATACCCTAAGATATTTCAACAACTTTAAAATCTTTTGGAATGCCTTAAAATTTGTAAATCTCTTGAAAGTGCTTCGGAATCTTCTGAAGTACCCTGAAATGTTTTTAATCGTTTCAAATCCTATCAGGTTACTGACACCAATTGAAAATTCCTTGGAATCGTTTAATATACCCTAAACCTTGCATAGATCCTATAAAATTGATCTATATTTTCGAAATTTCAGGAAACTCTTCGATACAATACCCCATGCAAATTTTGTCACATCTGTTGAAAATGCTTTAAAATCTTTTTAAATACTCTAAAATATTTTAAATCCTCTGAAACTAATTAAATAATCTTTATACTCGTTTGAAATACTCTTGTAGTTTTCAAAACATTTGAAATATTTTGAAATCAATTGAAACATTTTAAAACTCTTGAAAATACCTCAGAATCTTTTAAAACCATAATATAATTCAAATCCTATAAGTGACATTAATTTACTGAATTCAACTTTAAAATTCTTAGCATCTTTCAAAATACCCTAAGATATTTAAAATGCTTCAAAACCTTGAATTTTTTAAGCTCTTCAAAATCCCTTGCAATTTTTAAAAACATATTCCTTATACTCTTTTGAAATACTCTTGTCGTTTTCAAATCCTTTGAAATATTTTGAAATCAATTGAAACATTTTAAAGCTCTTGAAAATGCCTTAGAATCTTTTCAAACCATAAAATAATTCAAATCCTATAAGTGACATTACATTACTGAAATCAATTGAAAAATTCTTAGGATCTTTCAAAATACCCTAAGGTTTTTTTTTGACATTCATTGGAATTATTGACATGTCTTTTAAATACCTTGAATTCTTTTCAAATGCCCTAAAATGTGCGCAGTCCTTTGAAGAATTCCTTTACTCAATCATAAAATTTTAACTTCAGATACTTAACTGAATAGTAAATAAAACTTAGCAATTAACGTAAATATGTAATTTGCGGCTAATTCTATTCATTTCATTTGAAGGAAATGCAAACTAAAATTGTACAATTTAAACTCCGGACTCGACTTGTGTCCCTAGCATTCACCGCCACCAAAACGAATCACTCGGGAATCAGCCATGAACGTAAGAACTCATAGACTCAGCTTGAGTGGGAGTGGTTCAGGGTGTCCCCCTCAATCGGTAAGGGGTGAACGTACATAGCCGGCACATCGCCGCAAATACTTAGCCGCCATCATCGAGCTGGTTTTCCTCTTATGGACAGGAGCCCCCTCCCCCCATGTCATGCTGAGCAATGAGTTCTTACGTCCATATCGTCAGCTATCAATCGAAAATACATGACTTGTGCACATGCCTTGGCTTCATAATACGCAGCTCTGTTCTTAACCTAAAAATGATTCTAGATCGCACTTCGGTGCGCATGCATTGGCTTCATAATACATTCCGCTTATCTTGATTCTGATCTCGATTCTAATCTCGATTCTAAAGCATAGGCGGCGAATTTAAATCTAACCAATAGGTGAAGAGAGAATGTGGCTTCAGTTTTCGAGATCGAATCACAACCTCTCTTTTATGATAGGATTTATGCTTATGGCAAATATTGCTAACGGTCTCAGCTAAAATATCCGATGCTATAGAATTCCTAAAATTGTATAAATAAATTATTTTTAATAATTGTTCTACCCTGAGCGCTATTTAAACACTTCCGGGATTTCATAATAATTAATAATTGAAAAAAAATCATAATTGAAATAAGTTAGAATATTTATTATAGATGCTGATAAAAATATGAGGCAAGTAAACAATTCCATTTTATTTGATTTATTTTTTATCTCGTATATCATATAATACACTAGTATATAATTCATTTACAAATATGAAAAAAGTATAGACAGTCAATATTAGGAATTTCAAAAGTGAGGTTGTGTTTATGGTACAATTTTTTATGAATCTAATATATGTTTGAAAAATATTTTTAAAAAATAAAGTTTTTGCAAAATTAAATTGTTAAACAAATTTTTTTAGTTACAAAATATTTTTTTTAAATTTAATTTGTATGGTTTTTAATTTATAAATAGGTTGGTATATTTAAACTACATTACATGAATAATTAATGTTAGTATCTTATTGTTACATGTAGATATGGAGCGATATTTCATAATAATTGAAAAAATAATAATTGAAATAAGTGGAAATATGTATTGGAGATACTGATGAAAATATGATGCAAGTAATCAATTCCATATTACTAACTTATAATAAATTATTTATGAAAAAACTTTCCTAACAGAGTTTTGCTCTTTTTAACACCATTTCTTTTTAAATCTTTTTTAAATCTTTCCCATTTGTGATTCGTTCGACACAGTTTGGTGTGTCAATGGGTTGACATATTTCTGACTGACTTTTAATGCACATGTATTGAAAGTTTTTTCAACTCGCGTTCATGAAATAAAATTCTAACGGCAAACTATTCGGCGGCTAGAGATCGAATGGATTGAATAGACACTTCACTGTTTTATGTTACCCCGCACCGACGTATCATTGGTCGCTGGCGGCGGAGTGTGGCATGCCCTACTGGTAATGGCCGTTGATGTTAGAGTAGGGGCTTTTTTGGCTAATTGTTTCAGTGTGTCAATGTGGAATATGATAAAAGAAACAACTGTGAAAGTTTGAGTCAGTTGATCTTTAATCATCGAACTTATCGAAGAATGATCCTAATAAAATCAGTGCAATGTTTCCGGTTCCGTAAAATTTTTATAATTTCGTGCCAGTGAAATTGTTGTGTCAAATAGAAACATGGATCGTTCCGTGTGCATATTTTTAGAGTGCAAATCTACATTCAAACGTCGCTCTGATTTACGAAAGCGTGCAAAAATTACTTAAATATATTTGAGGGACATATGTACGGCTGAACAAAGTTTAAATGAAAGTACGTAGCAAATGGGATTTTTTATTGTTTATGGTAATGTCTAACTTCTAATTTTTATGGTAATGTCTAAATTTTAATGTTCATGGTAATTTCTAAATTCTCTTAATTTAAACATTTATAAACAACTCATAAAGTTATAAATAATTTAAAATAAAAAATAAATTCATGAAAGATCGTTCATTTAAGAGTCTTTGGGAACCTTCATTTAAGCCTGGTTCGGCCGCATCGTGATTAAGTATATCTACTACATTAATTTACGTACGTTTTTTAGATAATATGCCAACCAACGGTAACAAGAAATACCTAATATGTGACTTCAGGGACAGATTTCAATGTGACTTCTATAATCATTGTAAAGCGGAACATGACATCAATTTCGAGACTGAAATATTACAATGTTCTTCATCGAATGAGTTTTCTTCATGGTTGGCTAAAACTGAAGAAGACTCACAAATGAAATTTATTTATGAAAAGGGTTCTACTGGGAAGCGCCCTCAAAACTCAGGGTATAATAGGATGATTAACGGTTTTTCTCCTGTAGCTTTAGAAGTTCGTATTGATAAGCAGGATGGTCACGATGTTACTTTTGGTAAAACTCATGTTGGTCATAATATAGACGTAGGCCATTTATATTTATGAAGCTTTAGCAACGAAAGTTGCTGTGCAAATTCCCTTCGATTCAATAATAATTGACGAGGCGCGTAGACCAAATACGAATTTCTGCACTTTTTTTAAAATATACTAATATACAGGCCTCACAGACCGGTCCCTATATTCCTTATGGTACCCTATATTCAGTGAAGGTCTCTAAATTACCCTATTTCCAAGATTTTGTCCCTATGGGTATCCTGTTTGCAGTCCATATGGTAACTTGAAAAAAAATTATATTAAGATCGAAGCGCCCAAGAGTTGCACAATTTAATGCCATACATATTATGGAGCAAGGTTTGAGCAATACTTAAATATCGTGCGCTTATATCTGTTTGTGTATAAGAGCTTTTGATTGGTCGATTGTCATCCAATAAGATTAGCGACGGCACACCTAAGGGGTCGTGCATATAATACGTCACACGTTTTTCCTTTGTTTAAATAAAGACGAGAATAAAATTGCCTTCAAGCTGAAAGGGATACAACGACATTAACAAAAGAAAAACGTGTAACGTATTATGTGCACGACCTCTAACCTTCCCAACGGCCTAACCTCAGTCTATCAATTCCAAGATTCAAGACATTCTTACCGGCCAACCTAAATCAAAGACATATCCTACGGCTAAAAAACGTGCTACAACACGATTCACCCGTGTAAATTGATTGTGAATCGCATTTGTATGCAGGACTGGAAATTCTAGGTAAGTTGATCATAAAAATTTCGTATGACTTAAATATTGTATACCCATTGTTTTCATAGTATTTAAGTTTATTTTATACTCGATATTAAATTAACTCTATTTCAATTTTCTGGATACCAAATATTTATGTCGATACGGGACTTTAGCAATTTTTTTGTTTTTTGCTTCACGATATTAAAAACCTCTTCTTAAAAATGATGTAATTTGTGCGCGAGATAATGTAGATTATGCATTGTTGCATGTATTTTTTTATATACTGCAGAATCCAATTTATAAAAATATTTAGGTTATGGTTCTTTTACTCAAATCATTAGAAATTCTGTTTTAAATGTCAACGGTTTAAGCTTCAGTTTTTCTTCATATTAAGGCCATGTGACGAGTGGGTCACGTGACCGGCTTCCTACCTTACCGACACTTTTTGTGTTTGTAAACTTATTTTCACACAAATAGCCACATCGAGTTGAAAATTTGGGATAATAAATAAGAAGCACTAAGAAACGAAGTGCGTATTCTGCGGCTTCAAGTTTGGGACCTATCCAGTGTTTATGTATGTTACTTTTTTTATAACTAGTCACAGTTACGTTACTCAGCGAAAAAAGGTAACTAGTGACAGTTACGTTGCTTGTAACTCTAACTAGTTGCAGTTACTAGATAAAGTAACTTCAAGTTACATAAAAAGTTACTTTTTTCACTTCTCTCGTTATATAATTTAAAATTAACTAAAATGATAATTCATAAAATAGTATATAGTATACATAGGAGTGAAACAGTCTTCTAAAAAAGTAAAATAGTTTCATTTTGTATCAAAATATTTAAATTTTTTACCTAAAAGAAATATGAATTTGAAACAAAATGGTTACATTTGAAACCAAACATCAGAATTTTCAACTAAAATTGTGATACATCAACTAAATAACTGAATTTTTAACAAAGTAGCTCAACTTCCAACCAAGTAGCTTTCTACCGTAAGAGACAAATTTTCAACAAAATAGCTGCACCCTCTGCATAATTTTTGTTTAGCAAAAAAAAAAGAAGAATTTGTAAACCAAAAACTACAGATTGTTTTTACCAAAAGAGATAAATTTGAATCGACTAAACCGAATTTGGAAGCAAGATAATAAAAAAATTTTCCTTGAAATTGTTGAGTTTTCAAAACAAAAAGAAGAATTTTCGACAAAACAATTTCATTTTCAAAACGAAAATATGACTTTTTAAAAAAAGGTTATTTTACTACAACCAAATAGTTGAAATTTCTATCAAAATACATGAATTTCCAACAAAGTAGTCAAATTTTGAACCAAAATAGATGAGTTCTCAACGACAAATATAATAGTTGATATAATTTCAACCAAAAAATATTTTAATTTGAAATCAATCACAGTGGAATGTAACCCAAAGAAAACGAATTTTCAAAACAATAGCTGGATCCTTAACCAAAAGAGATTAATTTTCTACCCATAACTGAGCAATAAACCTCTCTTTATAGCAGATATACAAAATAAAACCGAAGTAACTTTAAAGTAACTAAAATTAAAGTTCTAGGTTACTGTAAAAATCGTAACTAAGTTACCCTAAAAATTACAAATAACATGACTTTTCTGTAACTTAGTTACTTGTAACAAGTTACTTCCGAACACTGGTCCTGTCGGCTTTAAAATAAACTCGGCGTTTTCGGAACCGTCTCCTGAAAAGAAAAGTGATAATTTCACTCACTGCTTAGACGAAATTTCTGCTTTTTTCCCCTACTAGGAAAATACTTCTCACAATACACGCACGTAAGTTTTGGAACACAACAGCACAAAGAGAAAACAAAAAAGGAAGCAACACGCGGAAACAGAACGCGGAGTCAAAAGACGGAATCAGAACACGCAGTCAGAACACGGATGCAAAATACGGTGTCAGAATACGGATACAAAATACGGAGACAGAACACAGCGCATGAAAGCCTTTCGTGGGTCCAAAATACAAAGTTATGGAATTCGAAATCGACACATTTATTCTGGACGAATTTGATGAAAAATTGTTTAATAAAGAATACTCTAAACACATTTCGTAGAATTGAAAAAAGCAGGAAATGTTGTACGTTTAAAATTGAAAGCAAATAATTTAGAATATTACAATACAAAATTTTGAAATTAAAAACTGACTATGGAGGCTTCCAATATAATTTTTTAGAAAATGGTGAGAGTAGATATATTTATTTATTTATTTAATTTTCGTGGTAATGCAAACAGCGATAAAAGTATCGATTTTTTTTATTTAATTTTTTATATCCCAAAGAAATTTCTTCTGATACTTCCCGTCACTTGGTTTCAATGCACAGAGGTGTAAGAAAGAGAAAAAATAGGCTAACTTGTAAAGTTAGGGAACATTCGTCTTTAAAGTATGTTTCTGCTCTGAAATTGTTTCCTTTTATCGTAAGAGGATACGTGGCCATTAACATTTAAGTCCTAAGGGAAGCTGAGAAAAATTATTTGTGCAAAAAAAGGAGGAAATATTAAAGTAATCATGCAAAATAAAATTTTTACATTATTTAGCAATATCTGAATAAGCAATTCCAGACCGAGTTACAGAAACAAATACAATAAACATTTGACATAATAGCATCGAACATCACTAAATTACTCGCAATTGACACAACTACTGTAAAATTGTGCTAGGATACGATGGAACATTTTTAATCATATCTCGGGTACCCATGAAGATTTTTTAAGTTTTCTCGGCTTAAATTAAATATAATATTTCAGGCTCGATATCGTATAATTTTGAGGTTTTAAAAAAAATGCGCTATCTCTTTTTTTCACCGAAATATCGTCGTTCGAAGTCAGCAGTGATTTTTAATAGCGCTCACAAGAGTCGTGCGCACAATTTCCGACGATAACAGGACTTTGTCAGGACGGTGTCAGGACTTTTAAATCCGAATTTAGTATTACTGAGAAGTACAAAAAGTACCAAAAAATTTAAATATTAATTACTTCAAAAAAGGCTAGTGATAAGCGGAAACAGCGTCAAAAACGTATGGAAATTGTACTCTTCAAATTTTTTTTGAGTCAGTTGTAGAGTCGAAGATCGCCGAAGTAGATTGTGATATTCGCACACAAAAGAAAAATATTTTACTCCTTCAATTCGGTGGATATTGAGTCAAAAGACAAGATTTCTTGCCCATAAAATACTACACAATAATACATCATTTTGCCCAACATTGACTTGAACCGGACTGCTTTGATTTTTTTAGTGATTATACTTGAAAAATAATGCCCCACACAGGGCGATGAAACCGATTTCAAGTAAGAGTTGTTTTCAAATATATTTTTATGACAGTTTTCCTGTGCCCTAGGAACAATTTCGACCAAATTAAAAACAATCGATCGGGCGCTTTTAAAAAAATCAATTGTTCTGTTTGATTACAAAAAAAAATTGACAAAAATTTCATTTTAGCCATAGTTTCATTTCAAATTACTTCGTTCCGATTTCATAAACACCTTAAAAACATCAGTAAATGGTACTTACCATTGTATGAAAGAACTACAGCACTGTATCTGGAGCCACGAAATCTCACGTAATTGCGCGATTCACGTTCGTAAATGTCTTGTTTTCGACGTACGTAATGAGTATTGTCCGAAAGTTTTACTAATGCAAACATTTTTTCACACATATATCATTATATAAAACACTGTGTAATTTTGAAGAACAATCGTTTTCAAAAATACTAACCGAGTGTACACGAAACTGAGAAACCCTACGATTAAGAAAACACGCAGGAAAGTTGAAGTCAATCGTCTGAAGGGCTCAGGAAACTGAACTTTTCTGGTTCGAGGGTTGAACCAGAACTAAACTGTACCTGAGTCGGTCTTTATGATACTAATTACCTAATGGCAGAAATTGTCCGGCGAATCCTGAAAAGTATGAGAGAGGGATGACAGCTTCTTATTCCGCCCATACTGTTAAACCAAAAATTCGGAATAATCGGTTTAAAAAAGGAGGGGAGAAATACTGAACTCCGGGAATTTGACGACAAAAGGTTTATATGGTACTGAAAAAATGTTCATACATGCATGGAAGAAAATGTAGCATCCTACAAATGAGGATTTAAAAACGCTGCAGTGATATGGATGTATTAAAAAAACATTTTTGCAAGTACCTGGTTTTGGACAATTTAAAAACACTATAGACAAAAGAGCTTGCATGAAAAAGATGCAAGGATAGGGTTTTATAAACAAAAATGTTTTATATGAAGAAATATGATGCCTGAAATGAAAGATTTTGGATACTAATGGGCCCGCGTTAAGATATTTTCTCAGTGGATTATTATAATGGCTTCGCGAAGCTCCTCGCCTGGGGTGATTGCTAGAGAGATTGATCAGCGGCTCGTTTCGGACCGACGTGCGAGGTTGATCTAAAAACTACCATTTCACCCTCCTTCCCAACATCTCTTACACAAATTGACCATATAAATGCCTTAATCCCCAGTATAGAAAAACCAGGACAGAACCGAATGAGTCATGCTTACCCTGAAAGGGACTTGACTTGATGGTACCATAATATTAGTAAAATCATAACTCTGTGGTAGCCCATCAGGAAATTATGACAAATTTTGCATATGGCCAATTTTCGGTAAAAATAATATCAAATTCAACTTTAGCAAAAATTATTTTTCCATCGACGTAAACCTTTTAAATATTTGTATAATATAGTGAAAGTTCGATAAGTTGCTGTCCGATAAGTGTACACTCCCCTTAAAACGTCATCACACGCACGGCACGCACACTAATTGGGGTTCTCCCACTACGTGTGCTATTATGCTTATGATTTTCGCATCATACTTACACAAGGTCTTTTATTTTCGAGGACCGAGCTTTTCCCATTTAAAACTCCATGTTAATTCAAGAGCTCGAAAGCACGAGTTAACGGTTACAAAAAAACTTACAAATTTTCTTTTTGCGGAAAATGAACAAATTGGGGGGAAGATCGTTCACAAAAAATCGGAAGTCGAATTTTTTGACCACCCTAATGCTTACAGTTAGTTCAGAATTGCTGCTGTTTACCAATTATATAAATAATTTTCATAAACAAATGTAATTTGTCGTAATGTCGTAATTTTTTCCAAGGAGGGTAAGTGATAGGAAATGATGGCAGGGGAAGTAGGTAAAATGCGGGAGAATGAGAGGAGGAGAACTAAGAGAAGTGCAGAGTAATGAGGGCAGGGGAAGTAAGGAAAGTTGCTGTAAGTGAGGGGAAGTAGAGGAAATGATTAGAAATGAGGGTGAGCAGAGGAGGAGAGTGAGGGCTGTGGAAAGTTAGTAGCTGAACGGGAGTGTTAGCTGGTGAAGTGAGGAGAAAGGGAAGTAGGAGAAATGAGTGTATGGCAAGTAGGGGAAGTGAGAGTGAATAAGAGGAAATGAGAGTAAATAAGGGGGAATGAGGGGAAGGAAGTAGGAAGCATAATGAGAGGATAACTAGGGGAAGTTTGGGATGATGAAAGGAGGAAACAAGGGGAAGTGAGGAAAAATAAGGAAGGGGAAGTAGGGAATGTGACTGTAAGTGAGAGGAAGTAGGAGAAATGATTAGAAATGAGGGTGAGTAGAGGAGGGGAAGCGAGGGATGGGGAAGGGTAGTAGGGCGAGGGGAGTGTTAGCTGGTGAAGCCGGATGAAGTGGAAGTAGAGTATGAAGGAACTAGAGAGGGTCTCAAGGGTGAAATGAGGGTAGGGGAAGTAGGGGAACGTAGAAGAAGTAGGGGAGGGAAAGTATGGGAGGAGAAGGTTTGATAGCCACAATTATTCTATGATGGAGGCGCGCAGAGCCTACGTTGACTATTTTTTTTGGCGGGATCGATTCGCAATATCTTATCAAAGACTCCTTGCTGCCATATTTTGCATGATAACAAAAACTGGTAATTATACAAACAATTGTTATGGACAAATGCATATTTTGATCATTTCTACAGTAAAAGGTTTCATTTTGCTGCAGAATCTAATCGCAATGTATTGCTAAAAACTCCTTGCAATCATATTTCCTGTAATGACAAAAACTGTTGATTATATACAAAATTTGTATGAACAAATGCACATTTTGACCATTGTTTAATGAATAGGTTTCATTATTGTTGCGGAATCAACTCAAAATGTCTTGTCAAGAACTCCTCGCTATCATATCATTCATAGTGACAAAAATGGTTGATTATATAAACAATGTTTATAAACAAATGCACATTTGTAGCATTTTTTCATAAATAGGTTTCATTTTTTTTGCGGAATCAACTCGAAATGCCTTTCCAAAGACTCCTTGCTGTAATATTTTACACAGTAGCAAAAACTGGTTAATATAAACAATTTTCATAAACAAATTCACATTTTTATAATTTTCCATGCATATGCTTCATTTTGTTGGCGGTATTAACGCAAAAGGTCCTGACAAAGACTCCTTGCTGTCATATGTTTCATAGGTACAAAAATAAGAATTACCTAAATCATTTTTATAATCAAATGCATATTTTTATTATTTTTACAGAGTTGATTCCGAAAAAATAAGCCTATTCATGAAAAAATGGTCGAAATGTGCATTTGTTTATGATAATTGTTTATATAATTAACAGTTTTTGTCATTATGAAAAATACGACAGCAAGGAGTCTTTGGCAAGACATTTAGATTTGACTTCTCAATGAATATGCATTTACTTATCAAAATTGTTTCAATATTTGGTAAACAACAGATATTCTTACCTGATTGTAAGCGCACATTAATATTTGTCATATTTCATACAAAAATTATGCATTTAAAAAAGCTAATTATACAAATCACCTACAAATGACTTTTGTTCATTGTTTTGTTTATAGCATTATACACATTTATTTCTTATTTTAACCCACTGAACACTATTTTTAGTTAGTTACTGCATTGACTAATGACCAGTTTCAATGAATTCGAAAGTTTCAAAAGAAATAGTATCACTGAAAAGTTAGACAAAAAAAAAGTTTCAGCTTTGATCTTTTGAAACGAAAAAAAAACATCAAAATCTGTTAAGAATTGCACTGTCGGTTTGAACGACTTATTTTCAGGCCCGTCGAGAGGAAAAACCGGGCCCGGGAAGTGGGGCGGGAATGACGGGCCCTTATATGTAATTTTGATTTCTAACAGTTCCGGAAAATCTGGGCTTCCTCGAAAACTCCGGGCTCGGGGAGAATTTCCCCGTTATCCTCCTCCCCTCTCGTCGGGCCTGCTTATTTTTTATTATATTTTAAGGATGACGCACCCCCCGAGTATTTTTATCCTAAATTGAAAAAATTCGGTTGTACTCTTTTTGAAAAACCTTAGGTTTTAATTGTAAAAAAATTGGTTAGAATATTTTTATAAAAACATATGGAAAGTGAAGCTTTATTTGCGGAAACTCCTTAATTTTTATTCTAAAATCAGATTTAAGTGTTCAAGATCGTGCGATAACCTGGCACATTTGAAAATGCTTGAAATCTGCTGATTGTGAATTTAGTTTCAAAAGTTTGACAAATAGTGCACCGTATAATTAATAAAACATTCCGACCAGTTACAAAATTTGAAAAAAAAAATGGTAATAAAATTACAATTTTATCGAAAATACGGAAAACACACCCAATAGATCGCGAAAAATTAATTTTGACTGATTTTTGTTCTATTTTGGATTCAAATTATTGAAAAAAAATACTTTAGTTGGTTCTGAAAGTTTTTCATTCTCTAGAAATTTATTTTCAAAATCTTAAAGGTTTTTATTCATGATTTGCATATTTATTTTTTGTACTTTTTGTCCTACTAATTCAAATTATAATGCAGATACTTAACACTTTTATTTGTTCATTCTCTAAATCTAGTTAAGCAAATTCATCCGTTAAAGAAATTTTTCCTCTGCCCATTATCAGTACATTTAATCCGAATTACTAATTATATTAGAATAATAGTCCAAAAACAATTCAACTTGAATCGAGAAATTGAGAAAAGGCAATCACTATTCAAAGTATGTAATAACTTATTTATTTATCGAAATTCATTGAGTTCACTGATACGAATATCCAGGATATAGTTGTACAAATGTGCGATATGCTATATAGTAATTTGATAAATTTAAGTGTATAATAAAGTGTTCCAACCTATAATAGAAATTCATATGGAAAATACTTGAGTCTCTATAACAGATGGCTTTTTGTCACGCACGATTGAGCACCGCCTTTCTCTCGGACCCGTGGATCCCCTTATCAAGAAACTGCCAAGGTCATCAATTCGCGAAATGTCATGAATTCGAACTTCTTAAATCCAAGTTTCAGTGTATTAGTTTTGTCGTAGTATTTGATTTTCCTGTTTAAATTTTTTAGGCATTTTCAAACAGTGATTTCAAAATCCCTTCCAATGGCGGAAGGAAACGTAATACGAATTTTGAGTCTAGTGCATTTTATCACTCAGCTGATTGGAACTTTCTGTGAGTTAAACTGGATTTTTCATATTAAAATATAAAATTTATATGTGAAATTAAAATTTTGAATTTATGAGTTTCCATTTTTTGCTCCTTTTATATAAAGCTTCTTTATTTAAAGCATTTGATTATCAACACCCTGAAAAGTGGACTGCAGAAGGACTAGAATGCAATGGAACATATCAATCTCCTGTAAATATTCGAACGAGTGAAATAAAAGAAGTGCTCCCAACAAATTTGATAATGAGTGGTGACGAAATAAAACCAACAACAGTTAAAGTAACGAATAATGGTCATAGTGGTATAGTATGCGTGTATTTAAATGATAAATAGTATTATTTATGACTCTTAGTGAATATCAACTGTACGTTGATCAAATGAGAATTTGACCATCAATTTGATAAATTTGACCCCTCTATAAAAGTGGGAAAAAGTAAAGGTTAAAACACAGGGTTCATGGACCTACTTTTTCGTTCGTGAATTTTCTATTGTTACATCTTTGTTAAAAATTACGGAACCGAGTTAAAAAATATCAGGTATCTTTCTCAAGGCTTTCTCCATTCAAAGCCAACAAGAAAATTCCAAAATGTTAATAATTTTAGCCTACATAATGATTTATATAGGAATAGGCTATCTCAGCTCCTAATAACGATGGGACGATGTGTTTCAACTTGAAATGTCTACAAAAATTCTACAAATTCAATTGTTTAACAAACAAGCAAATTATTTATTGCATTTAATACGAGAGGAAACCTCCCTATAGTGGATAATGCAACCTACAGTATAGATAATCATTAATTAAGAGCACCAATAAAAGAAAAATAATTAATTTCAATTTAATTTATTACGGCTTATAGTGCCTTAACTATGAATTAAATCACATTAATTACACAGCCCCCAAAAAAGGTGAATCAGACTAGACCACCATACCTATTCGTTTTTGGGGTCGCTGAATCTGAATCCGAGATCTGTTTGACTCCACCATGTTAGGGGGGAGGTCATTTCAAGGTCAACTTTTCTCTATCAAAAGGAAACGCCTTTTTGACCACGGATTCTAAAAGAGAGGGATATTTTACATTCATCTGGGACCCAAATGAATGCATACTAGATGTAAGCTTGAAGGTCAGTTCACTGCTCTGCAGCGCAGTATGCCTTTACTGGCTTCGTTATCTCAAAGGATCGAAAAATGGATCATTCTAAACATCCTCGGTTAAGGCAGTTATCACAATTTCTAGCATCATCTGAGGAAGCAGGAATTTGAATTTCAATAACAGGATCAGAGTATCTCCATAGAATTTAAGCGTTTCGCTCGGATATTAAAGTTGGTCTCATCAGTGATGCTCCAGTACCTTCATCAGTCCCTTATCATCAAGATGTTTTGGCAACCAGTATATAACAGAGACGTATCCTTTTTCCCAGAGGACCGGAAAACTCAATGCAGATAATTTTTGATCTAAGATAAATTAATTTGAGAGAATGATTCGACCTTCGGATGACCTGTAAAGGTAACTTTGATCCATAAGTCAAACCATATGCGAACGTAAAATATTCCGTTCTTTCAGAATCAGCGGTCAAAAATGCGTTTCCATTTAATAAACAGAAGATTCAGCGACCCCAAAAACGTATAGGTATGTTGATCTCGTCTGATGCACAAAAACGTATAAGAATCGTAGTTTTCTCCGCCTAATCGGGTTTTCCCACTTTGTCCTTGGAATGTCCTTGATCCTGAACTGAGGTTGTGTTATTTTAAATACATTAGTATTTTTTATGAGTGATTATCTACTGTAGGTTGCACTACCCACTGTAGGGACATTTCTCCTACAATAAGAATGTCCTATGCCTTTGATAACTCTAACTTCTGTTTTCTGCCTTTGCTTCCAAACATCTGGTCAAAAGTCTGAATAGCAACCCGGGACTGACAGAGCTACCCGGGATCCTGCCGAGAGTATTACTTACACCTTTCATCCTCGGGCACAAAAAAAAAGAATGCCAGAAAAAAATATTAGTTAATAAGACTTTTCGTATTATTTTTCAACTTTTTTTGTTTGGCAATTGAATTCGTAGAATTTTTCTAAACATTTCAAGCTTAAGGAGGTACGGTCGCGCATACTATCTGCAAAAAGTTAGTCCTAAGACTATGTCGGAAAATACTGCTGTTTGAGTGATATAAGTTTTATCAACCCTTAAATGTATAATATGTAGCTTATTTACGTCGAAGAAAGTTAAACATTAGATAATTATGCCGGTATAATGTTTTATTAATTAATTTTACTGTCAGACCGATGAGAAAATTTTTGACTATGATTTTACTCTATACATAGAGAAGTTGTGTATACAGACGAGCACACACTGACTCCTCAAGATCTGAGCGTAGACGCGGCAACGTCGCATTTTTCATGGTGTCTGCTTTGACATTTATGCTCTTTGACTGCAAATGAAATGTGACATTTGTTGAAAATAACAGATCGATTAGTAATTAAAGGTAAATTTATGAAAAAGAAAGTTTCTCATAAAAAGTTGAAAGATGTTGCGCATGCGCTAGTAACGCTAGGCGCTCGGACACCGTTGCCAGATAGCTACCACGTGCTTTGTTTCGTTTTTCGAATAATTCAAAATTCTCAAACTTTACATACCTCTCATTCTCAAACTAAGAGGACAAACAATCTAAATTTTTTTTTAAATCTCCATGAAACCCCCTTCTAACATATATTAGTTTTTGAAAAAAAAGGTACGAATAGTTTACAAGTTAGAGTTAGAAATGTAACATTTTCCTATGCTTGGGATAGGCTTTACGTGTATAAGGGTTCAACTTTGATCTTAATTATCTCAGCTCAGGAGAGGATAATATATTTTAAATTTCGCAAACGCTTAGCTAACATTTCAAAGAACCTATAGTCAAAGTTTGAACGAATCCGTAAGAAAAGGGTGTTCGTGACCGTACCTCCTTAAACATATCGTTTTATCGTTATTAGCAATTATTATAAATAAGGAAAGCCTTCACAAAGATACCTGATTTTTTAACGATGATGTAACAATTAAAAGTTCACGAGCGAAAACGTAGGTCCATTAACCCAGTTATTCAACCTTTACCGCTTCACATATTTCGATGTAATTTTTTCAGTGACTGTTGTTGCATAGATTTGTTTGGACAGAATAGAATTCTTTGCGATAAAGTTAGTTTTGTTCATTATTAGTGAACTTATAGTGAATCACTATAAGATTACAAAATTTGTTATTGTTATACATTATAGAAAATTCCGTGCAAAAAATTTGAAAAAACGTACATTTAGTGGTACGAAAAATTTTATTTTCTGGCAAAATCTCATACAGTTTGTGCTAAATATTGTTCTACATATTGTGATTAAAACCCTCGAGACATTTTTTATTTGCCAATGCGCTTATGAATTCAAATGAACTGCTCTGTAAAGTGATCTAATCTTGCGTAATTTATCCAAGAGTATTTTTTTTGACGTCTTGGGTAATTTTTTTTTAATTTCACTTTGTATGCAAAAAAGCAACCTGTTTTTTTTGTCTCAAATTTAAATGAGAAGTGATATTTTTCTTTCACTCACAGTCGAATTTTTGCCAACCTATGCATCTGAAAGACCAAGTATTAGTGGTGGACCTCTCAGTGGCACATATGTCTTCGACAGACTCCACTTCCATTGGAGTAACCTGATTGGAAGGGGCAGTGAGCATACTGTTGATGAAAAGCAGTAAGATCTTCAGTTATTTTTATTCTGGTGACCTTTTTCACGGAATAATCATCAGAAATCCATTTGTCTCTTTATAAACTCTACTTTATTATAATATTTCATATTTTTCACTCAATACAAGAAAATACTCTTTTGCTGTTATTTCAAAATAATCATTTCTATACTTTCTTTGACAGCTTTGCCTTGGAGATGCACTTGCTTTATTATAAACAAATTTATGGCTCATTGGAAAAGGCTTCACTCAAACCTGACGGTCTTTCTGTGATTGGTGTTATCTTTGATGTTCCAACAACGACGGTACAAAATTTACAATACTTGTTGCTAACAATTTGGAGCTCAAATTAAAAAACTTAATTTCCTTGCATACATTTTCTCAAGAAAGATGTTTAGGGGTCATCCATAATTTGCGTCAGAGCAACTGATAAAAAAATACAAATGCTACAGAATAAAACTATACAATCAGTTTTTAGTCCGCCACCGGATCTTCCAACTATTGAATTATATAAAAAAAATTAAAGTTAGAATTTGCAATTTTGAGAATATTGAATTTATTCGCAATTGAAGACTCTTGAATATTTAAGGTACATCGTAGAAAATAATGCAATTTTGAATTTTTTTGTTGATAGTCCAATTTTGAAGATTTAAAATTGAAATTTTTTCAATTTTTCAGATTTTCAATTAAAATTTCTTTAATTGAGAACAGTAGCAATTACGGGATTGCTTTATCTTTTGGAAATTCTTATAATTTTTTACATAAAATGTAACATACAAGTACGTTTTGTTTTATAAAGAAAGGGATGCTCATTCAGGTGTATAGGGTAGAGAGTAAGTACATTATATTCAATAAGACATGGCTGAAAATATTTGAAAAAATTACGTAAATTTGGCGAGGACGGGGGGTTCAAACAATTTTGTTACGACTTATCACACGGGGAAGGGGAAATTGCTATTTTTTACCTAACATTTTTTCAGAGATAGAAAAGTGTGATATAAAAAAGTGGTGAAATTTGAGCACCAAAAGATGTTTTTTGCCTTTAATATTCTTAATGAAATTATATTTTCAGACGATAACTCCAAACAATGCAGTACTCACACCGATAATAAACGGGCTAACTAAGGTGAAGAAGTCAGGAGAAACCGCAAATCTTGACCCGTTTCCAATATCAATATTTGGACTAAAAAAGTCTTACTTGACTAAGTATTTAACATACAATGGATCTTCAACAACCCCACCTTGTTTGCAAATTGTGACTTGGTTATTATGTTGGGATATTCAATCAGTGACTTCTGAACAGGTTTGTACCTTCACTGAATATAAACTTTTATATTCTTGTTTTTACTCTTCTTTAGTTGGAAACATGTTTTTTTCTGTTTTATATAAATAAACGAAAACTAGGAAATATGTGCATTACATAGGGCATATCCAAACAAGGATGTTATAGTTTGGCGTAAGAGTTAGTTTCGCAATAAATGAATCAAGTATAATAGGTGAATAACGATTGCATTAAAAATGTATACTTGTTAACAGTAATAAAATCATAAGCTGAACGAGAAAATAGTAACTTAACAATATTTGCTTGTATTTTTACTAAAATGGGTCAAACCAATGGGTCTTTTTCCAACTATGTACATTAATTTTCTTTTTTTAGTTTTTAATAGGCATTTATTTCTATCGCCAGGTATTATGATTGGTTTATAATTCCATGAAGAAAATGTTTAGGAATCATTTTATAGATGAATCGAGCAAAAAAGGTTTCATAAAATTATTATCTGCAGAGTTTTTACATTTCTTGTGTTTTAATAAACCCCTGTATTGTTTTTAATTTCAAGGGTTTCGTATCCCCGGGCTAAAACCCTCTGAGGTTTGGCCAGGTGTCCGTGAGCCTGTCCTACCGTCCTACTTTTTTTACCGCCGATAGGATAGGATAGGATTGGATCGTATAGGATCAGACAGGAGATGATAAGATATGACATGCTAGTATAGGATAGGATAAGACAGGATGGGATCAATTATGAAAGGATGGATTAGTATATGATAGAACAGGATAGAGTATGATAGGATTGGATACGATAGGGTAGGATAGGATAGGACAGGGCAAGACAAAAAGCTAAGAAACACTTTTACATAGGCGTATGTCGCCTACTATAAATATATTTTTTTTATTTTCAGATGAAGGCTTTCAGGGAGGTACAATTGGCACATTCTGATAAAGAAAATGATAGAGCAACTCAGGCGGTACATGGCCGTGTGTTTAAATTCGTTTGGAATTCAAAGTCCGATCCTAAGTACTGATGATAATTCAAGAAGTGGAAGTATATTATTTGGTATCCAGCTTTTTCTACTTGGTCACTCTGATGGAATCCCAAAGATTCGAAATGTGCTAGTTACGCACAAAATAACTTGAATTTAATTAAACAAAACAAATACTATAATCAACTATTCAGTTAGTAGCTTTACTACATTATTATAAGATTCAATAAATAATCAGAAGGAAACAAAAACGTCTTTAAATCCACCTAACAAAAGATCATACATATTAGTAAACAATAAATGCATTGAAATTGTTACTACTTTTTTTGGTAAAATTTAGTCATTTTTAGTGTTCCATTTTCAAGTGAAAAAATTTGGATAGTTCTCTTTAGAAATGTTTCACTGTTTAATGTGGCTAAAGCAAAATCTTTAAATTCTTTAGAAGTGAAAGAAAATTGTTTTCTTGAACGCTTAAAAATGTTGAATTTTTAATTTTTTATCGTTTGATTATTTTTCATTGATTGTTTAGGTTTAATTGGTATTTTTGGATAGGTTGTAAAATATAATTTTATGAATTATAAATTGTCGATCAAAAGATAGATTGGCGAGAGAAAAGGATGTAGAATTAGATTAAAAAGTTCACGAATCTGAAAAAGTATACGTATTAGGGTGGCTCAAATAAAAAAATGTTTCTTTGAATTGAGGAGACATCATCCAAAAAGTCTCTATTTGGTGCAAAAAGCAACTTTGAGTTTTTCCAGAATTGTTTGGATAACAGCAAATACGTTTCCACAGGGGCTATATCACCACCAAACTTAAAAAATCATATTGCCTCAAATTCTTTTTAAATTTTTTATTAAAAAAATGTTTTTTTTTCTTCAAAAAACATTAACATCCGCCAAAAAGTAATAATATTGAAAACTGCAGAAATATTTAAAAAGCTCTAACGTGTAATCTTACAAATACTAAAAAAAAGTGGACACATCAGTTGTTCTAAACCACCTGTATTGGCAAAAAGCAACCGTTTTAAGAGATTAATTATAAATTTTTCTATTAAATTTACCAAATTTTACATAAATGGCGGACAAAGTGGTATGTGAAATAATATAAAAAACTTCGCATTATATGAAATAAAAAACAACCCTTTTTATGAAGAAAAATATGAATTCTGTAGCTATTTAGACGTTCCAATCTATTTATAGAAATGTTATAAATTTCAAGTAGATTCATCATTGAAAAAAATGGTTTAAACAATAGAGTTTTTCTAACCCAAAATCATTGGTAAAAACAACCCTTTTCAAGGGGTAATTATATTCCAACAAATTAATGTCCATCTGTGCAAGTAAAAGTTGTTTTTAAGTAAAAGCATGTAACATTGTAACAAAGTTCAAACAGTATTAATTGATTCAATCAACCCAGTGTTTGACTGAAAGAAAAAAGTTAAGTTTTCAAAAAACAAGTTGTAATTTTGGTTTTAATTTCTGAAACCTCGCGACTAAAATAATGTAAACGTAATAAATAAATTACTAATACTTTTTTGAAAAGCCACAATAGAATAAAAAGCATTCTTTATTATTTATCCATTTTTTAGTAGTATATTGTGTTATTGTATACAATATTTTAGAAAAAGATTCACAAAACTCAATTGCGGCAATTTTAAATACCAACAAACTCATGACTATGGTAGAGATTGGGATTTTTTTAAAAACAAGTACATAAATAATTTATTCCGCTGCCAAAGATAAAGAAACCTTCTTTTGTAGGGATATATTTTTTAGAGGTATAACGTTTTTCTGTATAATTTTTTTTAAACAAGTTCATTCAGTTTTTATTTGTTTCAAAAACTTGATGTGTCAAATATTTTAAACACGATAACAAAAACACTAGAACTTTTTCATCACGCTGCAAGAGATTAAGAAACATTTTTTGTGAGCGTAGACTTTTTAGAGGTTTATACATATTGTTTCATTGGATACTAAATTTTATGGAAATGATGCGCAGAACACCATCGTATCGCTGCAATTTTTAAAATTACCGGAGTCACGATTACGGTCGAGATTGAGAGTTTAAAAATATATATTTGTTATGCTTTTGAAACCTCGAGTGTCAAATAATGTTAATATAATAAGTGATAACCAAATCGGTGACACTTTTTAATTTCGTTCGTACATTTTTTGGAGGCAGTTTTACTATACTAAATTTTATTGGAAATATGAATAATTTTAAAAATGATCAAAGTCATGAATTCGGCAGAGATTAGGAATTTTTTAAAAAGAATTTCATACATTTTTGATATATTTCGGATACCTTCTGCAACAAATACTGTGTGTATATATTTAATCGCTCCCTTTTACGGGTTTGAGGGTCTCCGTTCCCTTTACAATCTGTTACATAAGTGCTTCAAAAACTCTTGGCTTTATCTAGCTTCTCTCCCCTTTTTCCCTCTCAGTTCTTCCAGTCTGTTCATCCATCTTAACCCCTGACCATTCTTATCCAGAACTTCTCTCACACAATCATTCACACTTCTGCATTCGTCATCCTCTCCAGTACGCACTTCTAACACTTGGTCCCAAGATTTCTCTTCATAACCGCACACTTTACACAATTTCTTCTGTTCCTCTATCCAGTATCGACATGCCTTCACTCCCGTCCCTATTCTGAATTGCACCATCCTATTCCACTTATGCTCCTTATGTGAACTCCTTCCGGTGTTTTGGTTCCCCCACCAACTTAACCATCTTATAAAATTTGTTGTTTATCGATTCCATAATTTTCCTCCATCTTTCCTCTCCCTGATTCACTAGCATCACCAATTCTACCTCCTGCCAGTCTATACTCCCTCTTTGGATTCCACATCCCTTCTTTATTTGCTGTCACTCTTAGGCATGATTGTGCAATTTCTCTCCCCTTTCGCCTCACCCCCATGACCCACCGCGAAAATCTTTCGTGAAGACTTTCCACTCTCTTATGCTCTTTCTATCTCTAAATCTCCACTCCATAAAACAAGAGTGCAATAACTAACACATCAAATATCCATATTCTTATCCTTAAATTGTCTTTGAATCTTTTCTTCCTTATGCCCCAAACTTTTCCCATTGTTTTACTCGCACATTCCATTCTTTTCCACACTTACAGTTCCTTGCCGCCTGCTGCATCAAACCAGAACCCCAAGTAACAGAACTCATCCACTAATTCCACCATTTCTCTGTTAATTTTCCATTTCTACTCTGCTTTACTCCAATTATCATTGGTTTACAAAAAAAAAAGGTGAGGACTATTTGACAAGAACATTTTATCCTTATGTATTTTGACGCGCTGAATACGAATCCGAGGTCTATTTACGTCCATCACGTCAGGTTCAAGGTCATTTCAAGGTCAAATACAGAAAAAGCCGTGCAATAAACTTCAAAAACCTTCTACATATGTTTTTAGGGTCGCTGAATCGAAACGTTAAGGATGCGCGAAGAGAAGAATCAGATTCCTTACCTTTTCAGCGAGTGATAACTGATCTGTAACGGTAAGGGGTACTCTGAACAATGGCCAAGCGTCCAGCGAAATTCTCCAAGTCTACGGAAAACAAATTACTTAGAATTTACTCTCGCCGCGGCGCTTGCCGAAACAAAACATTACCTTACCTTGAATATTAATTTTGGTTAAATTGCCTAAACTTGTACTTTAAACATTAAATAGATTAAAGACCTCGAAGCAAAGTCGAGCCGTGTTAGCACTTGGAACGAGAGTGATGATTTCAGCATGGGAGCGACGGACGCGAACATCAGTCTTCTATCGGAGTCACGGGCAGACTATCAAAAAATTCCTTCAGATTATATACGGATGTTCAACCAATCACGACCAAGGTAGATGAAAAAGCAAATGTAGTTCATGGTTATAAGTCACTCACACTTGGCGGCAAAACGGAAGGGGAATAATAGTAACATATTAAAGTTCGTTAATAATAAAGAGTTCAATTTATAATGAATTCCTCCATTCAAAATGTTTCTGAAGTCTGTCGGAAATTCATATAGAAGAGTCAAAAACGAAATTGCACACTGACAGTCCTACCATCTATTCGGGCTTCCGGTGTTTCCAAAACAAGAACTGGTGAAATTATTACGTATTTAAATTACAATGATCAACTGAGCTAACTTTTCTCAAGTGTCATTTGTTTGGAGAGATACGAGCATCTTGTTGATGAATATCTCAGTTGAGTTTCTTGAGAATATAGAAACTTTGTAAGGGGTGCAAAGTGAAGTTCTGGTTCGTACAGGTGCAGTAACATTCCACTGTGAAGACGCGCTGCGAAGGAAAATTGAAAATCTATAATTACAGCCCCATGAATTTACGTGGTGGTCCTTACCGAGCGTACCGATGTGCAGTTACCGTAGAGGGGATATAGACGGAATTTCTAAACTTCGGAAGGAAATTGCAACATAGAAATATTCCATTAGCCCTCTTTATATGAATATGTTCCTCCTGCCTAGTGCTCGATAAAACGCCTTCAGTTAACGACTCGTGGCTTTAGATTTTCAAATGATTTTTCCTCTAGAAGTTTATTCAGGCGTTTTCATATCTGGATTGAATTTATCATTACACATCGTCTTGTAAGTTATGAATTCAGAAATTGCACTGTTTCTCTACGACGAAAAGAAGATTTAAATAATTAAATATCCAGTAGGTTAAAAAATGCTTGTTGATAAAATATTTTTGCTTTTTGAAAATAAAAGTCTTAAAGGGTCAACGGACAAAAGGGCGTGAGTATCAAATTTTATAAACTCGTTTTATTGCACGTGTAGAAAAGTTCCTGTTTAGCCTTTTTTGAAACGTTAGCTCTCGTCAAGGACCCATTTTTTAAATTTCGTTACGTTATTTTTAGAAGTTATTAAATGATTTTTTTGTCTGTTCTTTGAACTCTTTAATAAAGCTACTTGAGATCTTGGAAGTACTTTATTTATTTAATTGAAACACAAAAAAGTCATTTGTTTCTTAGAGTGTCAATATTTTCATTTTTGGGGGCAAACTCCACAATTGACTAGCGGTTTTCACGTTAATGATTCCTTTTTTCATGATGTTTCTTTCATAGCCCGATAAAGTCAAGTTATAATTCAAAAGAACTTCTGCCATTTTTCCTCGAGTAAAAAATAAGAAAGTTCTGCAGCTTTTTTGTGTCTGGTAGGGCGATTATATTGGGCGCGCGGCTTTTTGACAAGGGTTTATTTTGCAAATGGTCGCTTGTTGTAAGGGCTCTTTTCGCGATTGTATAGAGCAAACTAATAAGTCGTAAGGAATTTCCGGTTTTTTTTTCATTAATCAATGTATAAGAACGTTATAGTACTCTTTCTGAGACAAAATTAAAGTTTGTAGTTTCTTGTTTCAAATTACATGCGTAGAAGTTAGACATTTTTGTTGTCTCCTGTAAAAATCGCATTACAACACTTACAAGCTTTTATCCGTTGATCCTTCAAATATAATTGTTAAATGCATTAAATACCAATTGGAAATGATTTATAACTATTTACGATTCCAATAAAAAATTGGAATATTTCGCTTGATTAGGTTTTAATTTATAGTCTGGCCATGTTCAGGCTAGTCTACTGAATATAGGTCTTTGCTTTGCTTTAGAATTCTGAACAATAATTAGAATAAATTATAGTAATAATATTAACTGTATTCATGTCAAGTGGGCAGGCAGTTCTTTGCAACCTTCGGCAAACATAACAAATTTGTAGCTCTTTTTTTTTTGAACAAATTGTGTTTATGCCTTTTTTTTCGTATCTTGTGTCGATTTTCCTAAAAATTAATTTTTTTCCACACAATGTTATTTTTTACGATTAAAACAAAAACTACGCGTCCTTTTGAAAAATGGTTTGTAATGTTATTTTTACGATTAAACGAAAAATATGCGACAAAAATTCAAATACGCACAACTTCTCAAAATTTTTTTTCACATTCAGTCAGAAAAAACGATTTTTATGGAGGTGTATGTCTGTCTGTCTGTCCGTCTGTCTGTTTGTCTATTTTCTGCAGTCTGTAGTATCGCGTAGACATTAGCTTTTGAAAGATTGATCAGATCGGATTGTGCTTTGAGACACTTTTTAATGGCCTAAAATTAAAGAACGAGTTCTTCAAGCAGCTATTTTGGATGAAAATTCAAAAAGTGAGCACATTTTGAAAATTTTTGAGATCACTATTTTCAAGATTTGAGAATTCTGTGTACAGTTATTGGTGGTACTCGAAAAGACAAACAATTTATCTAATGAGATTCTTCGATAAAAAAAATTAACAGAGTTATAGCATTTTCAAAATCCAAAAAAACAAACGAAAATTAACATTTTGAGCCGAATAGCGCACGATATTTTTTTTATTATAATAATATAATTTAATAGTTTTTTTGTGAAATCATAAATTAAAATTTTGATCGCACAAAAAAATAATAAAAAATCAAAAACTCCATTTTGCTGTCAAACTATGCAAGATTAAAAAAAAGATGACGAGTTAAAAATCGTGCACCTAAAAAGGATCTACAAATTTCATAGTGATCACTCTTTGATAGAATGCGTAGTTTTTGTTTTATTCGTGAAAAACAACATTAAAATAAAAAAATTAAATTTTTGGACAAACGACACAAGCTATGAGAAAAAAATGAGTGGACTGAAGTTGCTAATCCAAAGAACAGCTACACATTTTTAATGAACAATTTTTCGATAGGATACTCAGTTTTTGCTTTAATCGTAAAAAATAACATTAAAGTTAAAAAAAATCAATGTTTCGGAAGATGACACACGGAAGGGGGAAAAATAATGGGTAAACTTGTTCACTCGAAGGGGATGTACAAATTTGTTACTTATAATTTCAAGAAAGGGCGAGTAGTTTTTTTTCAATCGTAAAAAATAAGAATAAAAATATTAAAAATTACATTTTTGGAAAAACGACACCAGAGCCGAAAAAAATGAGAAGACAGAAGTTCCTTAACCAGAAAATATCTACAAATTTGTTATAAACTCTTGTTATAAAAATGCATCCAAAATTAAAAATGTACTTTCTAGAAAAAGGACACAAGCTAAAATAACTTTTTATTTAACGCTCAGCGGGCAGATTTTTTTTTGGCGAATCAGAAAAATATGTATCGCCGAATTTCCTCTGAGAAGCAACATATTTTGTCCTTGAGAGATTTGGCGACTTCAAGTGTAGAACCTGTCTGATTTTAGATAAATATTCAGTCGCCTTTCTTTTCTACAATTATGAGCGGTTTCCTAAATTTTACAAATCCGGAAAGAAATCAAAGAAATCTAAAAAATTAACAAAAGAACAATCATTAAAAGAAGGTCAATATTCATTCATACACCAAGTACCATGTTTCTTTTCTAACAATTTGAGCATCTTTTTGATTATTATCGTTGTACTGCAGCTACTGTTTTGTCTGGTCGTGATAGGTCTACTCTACTGGGAAAAAAGTTTTCCTCGATTTTCTCGACTTCGTTCATTTGGCACTTAGTAAACAAAAAAGCTGGGCTAATTTAGAGTATTTTTTTGTGTAATCTTCCAAAATACAGAAGATGTAAAACATCTTTTTCATATAAAAAATGAAGGTCAAAGGAATAAAGTCAAATTACAAAGAATTAAGAAAGGTGATACCTCACTCACACCCAAAAAATAATCAAGATCTCCGTAAATAACTTTATATGCCTTCATATTTCACACTAAAGAAGAGAATATTGCTTTCGTAAAAGGGAGCTTGACCCGAGTTGAAATGAGTAGGACATAAAAAAAGTAATTTTGCTTAATTTATTCGATACATACATGTTCCATGATTTTACGGTAAATTCTGTTCCCTAGCCTATAAAATTATGCCAACGTATGACCTCTTAGCACGGCAACTTCATCTGCATGAATATTGCAATTTTATCTACACAAAAATAAACCCTCTTTTCTAACAACAAAAATGATTCTTAGGGGTGGCGCAAGCCCTGTGAAAGTTTGGCACGTTTTTCCCATAAGGAAAAAAAAGAGCTTTTTGTACATTTTATTCAGAATCTTCAATATTAGCTGGATCAAGTTGAAACTTTACATTTCTCTTCACAATTAGCGATAGATTTCTAATGAAATATTAATTTTCGAGTATCACCCCCATAAGTCGGTTTCATCCACTTTTCACTCAAAGTGAGTTAATATTTATTTAAATTTAGGAAAAAAATCGTTGAATATAATAATACTAGATATTTGCGGTTTTTTTCTCGAATTTATAACTATTGGTCTATTTTTAACTTAGTGTGCCTAACAAATTATTATTGTTTATAACTATCTCTATAATTATGTCAGATAGTTGCGGTTTTTTTGTTGTTGAAATTTTGAACTTTTTGTCCATTTTTTACTTAGTGAGTTTACTGCAAATAGAAAAAAAAGATGTTCAAACAATTTAATATTGTTCATAACTACCTTCTTCTATATAAGTGCTAGAAAGTTGCCGTTTTTCTGAAATGTTAAAGTTTGCTTTACCTTTTTAGTTATGAAAAAGTAATAAATAAAAATGTAAGAAAACCATATTTTGAACAATTTCTTTCTTTTTCTCGAATATATATTTCTCAACTGAAACAGATATTTATAAAATTCATATCTGACTTTGCTGACTGTAGTAAGTATATCTTGTTTCGTGAAATTAATTATTATTATTATTAATTAACTATTTTTTCAAGGTCTTTTTAATCTTTATGTATGTATATTATCATCGACGAGGTGTATTTTCTCTAAAATTTATTTTATGTATTTAAATTATTTACTAATTGAAAAGTGGTTAAAAAGTTAGAAATTTCCGAAAAAATCGCAACTTTATAGCATTAACAAAGAAAAAAATTCTAAATTGAATTAATTATTAACTCACTCCAAGTGCAAAGTAGACAAATAGTTCAAAATTTCAGAATAAACCGCATCTTTCTAGCATTATTCGAATGGAATATTATTATAAATGAAATGAATGAGTTGAAAAATTAATTTTGTTAACTTTGATCAATGATTCACCTCACACAAACTGAAAATTGGACAAAAAGTGGGAAATGTTTGAAAAAACAGCGATTTTCTAGCATTATTCTAATATGATATCATTGATAATAATAATTGATTGCCTAAACAATTATCTTTGATCAAATTAATTATTTCTTCACTATAATTGAAAATGGAACAAAAAGTGGAAAGTTTTGGTAAAAACCGTGACTTTCCTACTCTGTTTTAAGAGAAAATTGGTAAAAACAATCATCAATTGTTTATACAAATTATTTGAACATCTATTTATCTGGCTGGAGTTGTATTTATTATATTAGAATATAAAAAACAATTTGAATTCCAAAAACAGTAAAAAAAATCATAGTTGGCATCAAAAACTTGCAAAACCCCACTTACGGGTTTTTCTGGGACCCTCTAAAAGAGACTTATGGGTGTGGCATTTTAAAAGTGATATTTTATTCGTATTCTTTGGCTAATTATGAACAGGAAATATGAGTTTTAACTTGATTCAGCTAATATTGATGATTCTCAATAAAATTTACAAAAACGTATTTTTTTCTTATGGGAAATACGTGTTACACTTAATGGGACTTGCGCCACCTCCAAATATGATTTTTTTCCAAAGCAAAAAAATATGCATAAGAATTCGAAAAAAAAAATATTCTGATCACCCTACTTTCTAGTGGGTAGACTCGAATGTAACACTGGGATTGACTAGTTTCAAGAGAGGTCACCTATTTTTATCAAAAAATTGATAATCGAATAATATATATTATTAGCATAAAAGTATGCTTTGGCATATTTTTTTAGGTCCTAAAAGAAAGAACGAGTTCATTAACCAGACATTTTGGATAAAGATTTAGAAAGTTAAGGCATTTCAAAATTTGTCAATAATCGCTTCTTGATAGGACCCGTGGTTTTTGTTTTATTCGTGAAAAATAACATTGAAAATAGAAGAATAAAAAATTTTTGAAAAAACGACACAAGCTACGAAAAAAATTGGTGAACAAAAATTTTGCACCTAAACCACATCTCAAATTTTGTCATAGCTAACTTTTTGATAGGACGCATACTTTTGATATTGTTCCTAAAACTAATCTACTAAATCTATCTATATTATTATTATTATTATTATCTATATTAAAAATAAGAATGAAAAATTTGTGGAAAAACGACGAAAGGTACAAAAAAAAATTGATAGACAAAAGTTGTTCACCAAAAAAAGAGATACAAATTTGTTATAATTTATTGCATTCTAATAATTTATGATTGAAGAAATATTAGAATTTTGCGAAATTTGACAACACAAGATTCAAATTTCGAACTAAATGACGCGAAATACGAAAAAAAATTGAGAGAGCAATTATAGCTTTTGAAAAGTTCTACAAAATTCCTTCTAACCATTTGTCAATAGGGCTCGTGATTTTGGTTTAATTTATCGAAAGCACTATGCAGAAAATCGAAAATTTAAATTTCGAATCAAACCGCGTGAGATTAGATAAAAAATTTCAACAAAGAATTGCAGTTTTTAGAAAGTCCTAAAAAATTAAGTTCAACCCTTTTTTGATAGAGCTTATCATTTTGGTTTTATTCATCGAAAATACTATGAAAAAAATCCAAAGTTTAAATTTTGAGGTAATAAACGACGCAAAATATAGGGAATAGTTTATGGAGGAATTTCAGCGTTTGAAAATTCCTACAATATTTCTTTGTGCCATTTTTTGGCAAAACTCCTTGTTTTCCATTAATTTCTCAAATTTGATATGAAAAAAATATAAATTCCAATATTACGTTGAAAGACGCGAGATACGTGAAAAATCCGAAGGAAGACTTGTTGGATATTTTGTTTTATCCATAAAAAATAATATGGAAACAAAAACCCTATTTTGAACATAACAACCTGAGATAGGGAAGAGTGTCTGAAGAAAGGATTGGAGTTTTTTATTTATTTTAGGGGAATTCAGAAAATAAATATACCTCTAAAAATGAGCAATTTGATCTTTAACTATACTTAATTACGTAGAAAAATCCGAATATAAAGCAGTGCTCCCAATTCGGCTCCCCAACTGCAGTGCGCATGCGTTGCATCGACCGTCTCACTGGCTGTGAATGGCGCGCTTTTTTGAAAATTGCGTGTGTACATCCATTTTTTATAATAAATCATCGTTATGGAAATAATAACAATTCATTTTCAGATCACAAAATAGAATTTTAGATTGCAAGGTGAAATAATTCTTCGATTCTACTCTTTACAAATAAATGACTGATTTCAAATTCAAAGAAAGAAACACATTTTTCACTAATGTAAATTTTTAATCATTCATAATATTTTTTGTACTCTATGATTATTGTACATTATACAAAATTGATTTGCATATTTCATCATTTCAAACAAGCGCGCGATCAACATCCAATGAGACTGCTCGTGCGACGCATGCGCAGTGGGGTTCAAAAGCGCAGTGCGGCAATCAAAAGAAGTGAGGGCCTCACTTCTTAGGTAACTTGAAGTTACTTGATTTAGTAACTGTGACTAGTTACAGTTAAAAGTTACTGTTACTGTTACAGTTAAAAGTTACTTAACTGTAACTACTTTTTTTTCGCTGAGTAAATGGTGAAATGTTAAAGATAACTGGTGATTCAAACAAAAAAACTCACTCAATACTGCTTAAGACTGCCACGAAATTTGTCCACACGAGTGTTAGCAGTGAAAGCGATATGTGTCCGGCTACTAACTGTGCCAAAGCAATTCCATCTGGAAACCCTGCTTGGTCGCAGGTTGCACACGGACGGAAGGCGAAGCGCGCTAACTCTTTAAAGTTATTCAATTTGAGCGCTACTCGCCACTTGTACATTTATTTCGCAATTCAATCAACAGCCACTCTTGTGACCCGTCTGCCGGCTCCCGTAGACTCTCATTATATTTTCAGAGCATCGAAGGTGTGAACAAGAACGACAGCTATTTTTGAAAAAAAGTCATGAAAGGGTGGCCACTATTTTCATAATTTTCCTCTCACAGCTTTCTCCTGGTTCTCTCAGTAAAAATTCGTGAATTTGCCCTGTGTTATTGTAGTGGATACTTTTCAAAATTCATTAAAATTTTGCAAAATGCATTGCAATTTTTTGAGTAACCTGTATTATCTATCCTCTATCCTGTATGCCCTATCATCTAACCTTTATGCTCTATACTCTATCCTCCATATTCTATTCTCCATCCACTATCATCTATCATCTGTCCTGTATTCCCTATGATCTACCCTGCATCCTGTATCATATATTCTCTATCCTTTATCATCTATCCTCTATCATCTATCATATATCCTCTATTCTGTATCACCTATCATCTACCCTGCATCCTCTATCGTCTATTCTCTATCATCTATAATCTATCGTGTATCGCCTATCATCTACCCTGTATCACCTGTCCTCTAACCTGTATGCTCTATCACCCTCCCTCTATCCTCTATTCTCTATTCTATATCCTCAATCCTCTATCCTCCATCGTCTATTCTCTATTCACTATCGTCTATCCTCTGTCCTGTATTCCCCATCATCTAACCTGCATCCTCTGTCATCTATTCTCTATTGTCGGTTACCTCTTATTTACCCTCTATCATCTACCCCTTATCCCCTATCATCTACCCTGCATCATCTATCGTCTATTCTTTATCATCTATTATCTATCCTCTATTCCCTATCATCTACCCTGTATCCTTTATCATCTCTCCTCTATCCTTTATCCCCTATCATCTACCTTCTATCCTCTATTCTCTATCCTATATTCTCTATCCTCTATCTTCTATTCTCTATCCACTATCCTCTATCATCTATCCTCTACCCTGTATCCCCCATCATCTACCCTGTATCCTTTATCATCTATTCTCTATCATCTTTCCTTTATCCTGTATCACTGATCGTCTAATCTGTATCCTCTATCATCTGTTCTCTATCCTGTATGCCCTATCACCTACCCTCTATCCTCTATCCTATATCCTCAATCCTCTATCCTCCATCGTCTATCCTCTATCCTCTATCCTCTATCCTCTATCCTCTATCCTCTATCCTCTATCCTCTATCCTTTATCCTCTATCCTCTGTACATCATCTATCATCTATCATCTATCCTCTATCATCTATCATCTATCATCTATAAAGGTTTTAAAAGATTTGAGGGTATTTTCAAAACTTCTAAGAAAGTTTCAAGAGCTTTAAAAAGTTTCAATGATTTTAAGTGATTTAACAACATTTTCATTAGGTTTTGAAGAATTTAAGCACATATTAAACGATTTTATAGGACTCACAAGGCCTTAAAATGTTTTGAAAGATTCCATCGAATTTTGTAAGATTTTCCAGGATTTAAATAATTTTCAGGAATTTGAAAGCTCGCAAGATATTTCAACAGAATTTCAAAGAATTTATTAATAAGAATTAAGGAATTTCGTCGGATTTCAAATATTTTCAAATATTTACAAATATTTTCAAGATGTTAGGATATTTGAGAATGTCTGGAGAAAATGTCAGTTCCAGTCAATAATTTAAAGGAATTTGAGGGAATTTTGAAGATTTTAGGAAATTTTTATAAATTCCAAACAATTTTCCAAAGCCTGGAAAAATGTTAACGAATTTCAAACGATTTATGTGAAATAATTGGAAATATCTTAGGGTATTATTAATATATTTCAATAATGTAAAGCGATTTCAAAGTATTTCAAAGATTGAAGGGCATTTTCAAGAATTTTAAGAAATTTGCAAGAGATTAAGAATATTTCAAGCGATCTCAAGAGATTAAAAAGCATTGAAATATTTTAGTGTATTTAAAAACAGTTTAAGAAATTCTCAGCAGCTTTACAAAATTTTAAGATGTTTTAAAATATTTTTGAGGAGTTAAAATATTTCAGGGTACTTGAAAGATGTCAAGATTTTCCTAATTTAATCCAGTTGAATATTTGACGGGATTTCAAATGATTTTAAAATTGTAGATTATTTCAAATGACTTCAAGAAATTTTCAGTCGATTTCAGTAATTCAAAGGGATCTTTAAATATATTAAATATTTTATGATATTCGAACACATTCAAAGATATTTTCAAGAGCTTTAAATGGTTTCAAAACATTTCAAAGCATTTTAAAGGATTTCAAATGTTTTGAGAAATTTGAAAAAATTCCGAGGAATTTCTAACTATATTTCAATAATTAAAAGGGATTTTGAAGGACTTCGAAGATTTTGAATATTTTTCCGAATTCTTAGGTTTCAAATAATGTAGGGCATTTTAAAAGATTCCAAGGAAGTTTTAGAAGATCTCTATATTTTGTGTATATTCCAAAGGATATCAAAGATTTTTGGGTATTTGACAAGGTTTTACTTTCAAGGAATTGTAAAGGATTTTAAAGAATTTGAAATATCTAAGGTAATTTCAAATGTATTTTAATCATTTGAAGTGATATCGACGTATTTCAAAGAATTAAGGGCATTTTTAGAAACTTCAAGAAATTTGCAAGATATTTAAAATGTGTCTTTAACGTCAGAGAATCAAAAATAGGAGAAAAAAGAAGAACAACAAAATTATATGGACTCTATTAGACAAGCTTATTAAAATCTTGAAAACCCAATGCTTCCGAGATTCACCATTTCCAGATAGAGGATAGATGATAGGGGATATAGGATGGAGGACAGATGATAGAGGATACAGGGTAGAAGATAAGGGATACAGGGTATATGATAGGGGACACAGGATAGAGGATAGATGATATAGGATACAGAATAGATAATAGATGATAAAGAATGCAGGGTAGATGATAGGGGATACAGGACAGAGGATAAATGATAGAGAATAGTGGATAGAGAATAGAAGATGGAGGATAGAGGATGAAGGATAAAGAATAGAGGATAAAGGATAGAGGATAGAGGATGGAGGATAGAGGATAGAGGATAGAGGATATAGGATGTAGGATAGAGGATAGAGGATAGAGGATAGGGGATAGAGGATAGAGGATAGAGGATAGAGGATAGAGGATAGAGGATAGAGGATAGAGGATAGAGGATAGAGGATAGAGGATAGAAGATAGAAAATAGAAGATAGAAGATAGAAGATAGAAGATAGAAGATAGAAGATTGAAGATTGAAGATAGAAGATAGAAGTTATGAAGAAGGGAATTTATGATAATTTATTCATTTTGAATATCGGTTTTTCAAAGTAAAACTTTTTTCATTATCATAATCCAAAGCTGATGCAAGAATCCAAAAGATTCAATACTTTGGGACGAATTGATTGGCCTATTATATTAATACATTTCATGAAAGAGTAGGGAAGTCATGATAATTTATATATGTTGAAGATCAGTTTTTTGTAGTAAAACTTTTTGCCTTAACATAATTCAAAGTTGATTCTGGAATAAAAAGGATTCCTTGAGTCGAAATGAATCGATTGACCTGTAATATTGAAACATTTTATTGAGTAGTAGGGAAGTTATGACAATTTACATTTTTTGAAAATCGATTTTTTATAGTAAAACTTTTTTCCATATCATAATTCAAAGTTCATGGAAAAATTAGAAAGATTCCTTGGTTCGAGGCAAATCGATTGACCTATAATAATTATACATTTTGTGAAAGAGTGGGGAAGTTACGATAATTTATATATCTTGAAAATCGGGTTTTTATAGTAAAATTTTGTTCATCCTTATAATTTGAAGTTGATGAGAGAATAAAAAAGATTTGTTGATTCGAGACGAATCGATTGACCAATACGATTGATACATTTTACTGAACAGTAAGAAAGTTATTGTAATACATAATATTTGAAAACAAGGTTTTTACAGTAAAAATTCTATCTTTAACATAATTCAAAGTTAATTCAAGAATAAAAAGATTCATTGATTCAAGACGAATGGATTGACCTAAATATTAATACATTTTATTGAATAATAGGGAAGTTATGATCATTTACATGGTTTGAAAATTGGTGTTTTTATAGTAAAACTTTCTTCATTAGCATAATTCAAAGTCGATGAAGAATATAAAAGATTTCGTGGTTCAATACAAATCGATTGACCTATAATATTATGACATTTTATTAAAGATTAAGGAAGTTATCGTCATTTACATTATATTGAAAGTCGATTTTTATAGTAAAAATTTGTTCATCCTCATAATTTGAAGTTGATACGATAATAGTAAAAATGTATTGATTTGAGACGAATCGATTGACCTACAATATTGATACATTTTACTGAAGACTAAGAAAGCTATGGTTATGTATAATATTTGAAAATTCGTTTTATACAGTGCAATTTTTACCTTTAACATAATTCAAAGTTAATGCAAAAATAAAAAAGATTCATTGCATCAAAACGAATCGATTGACATATAAAATTAATGCATTCCATTGAATAATAGGGAAGTTATGATCATTTATATCCTTTGAAAATCAGCTCTACAATAAAACTTTTTTTCATTAACATAACTCAAAGTCGATGAAGAATATAAAAGATTTCGTGGTTCGATACAACTCGATTGACCTATGATATAATTACATTTTATTAAAGGGTCGACAAATTATAGTCATTTATATTATGTTGAGAATCGATTTTATAGTAAAAATTTAGCCATCTTCATAATTAGAAGTTGTTGCGAGAATAGAAAAGATGTGTTGATTTGAGACGAGTCAATTGACCTCTAATATTGATACATTTTACTGAAGAGTAAGAAAGCTATGGTAATGCATGATATTTGAAAATACGGTTTTATAGTAAAACTTCCATCTTTACCATAATTCAAAGTTAATGCAAAAATGAAAAGGATTCCTTGATTCAAATCGAATCGATTGACCTGTAATATTAGTACATTTTATTGAGGAGTAAGAAAGTTATGATCATTTATATCGTTTCAAAATCCGTCTTTTATAGTCAAACTTTTTTCATAAACATAATTGAAAGTTGATGCAAGAATATAAAAGATATCGTGGTTCAAGACGATTCGATTGACCTATAATATTATTACATGTTAATGAAGAGTAAGGAAGTAATGGTCATTTATATTATTTTACAAATTGACTTTTACAGAAAAACTTTTGTCATTAGCACAATTTAAAGTTGACGTAACAATATCAAAGATTCCTTTGTTTCGAGATGAGAAGATTGACCTATAATATTGATACATTACATTAAAAAGTAGGAAACTTATGATAATTGATATTGTTTGAAAATTGGTTTTTGATAGTAAACCTTGTTTCATTAACATAATTTAAAGTTGATCCAAGAATATAAAATATTTCGTGGTTCGAGACGACTCGATTGACCTATATTATTGGTACATTTTATTTAACAGTAAGGAAGTTATGGCCATTTATATTATATTGAAAATCGATTTTCATAGTAAAAATTTGGTCAGCCTCATAATTTGAAGTTCATGGGAGAATAGAAAAGATGTGTTGATTTGAGACGAATCGTTTGACCTATAATATTGATTGCACGAAAGATTAAGAAAGCTATGGTAATGCATAATATTTTAAAATGCGGGTTTCATAGCAAAACTTCTATATGAAACATTATTCAAAGTTAATGCAATAATAAAAAAGATTCATCGATTCAAAACGAATCGATTGACCTATAATATTGATACATGTTATAGAATAATAGGTAAGTTATGATCGTTTTCATAGTTTAAAAATCGGTGTTTTTATAGTAAAACTTTATTCATCAACATAATTCAAAGTCGATGAAGAATATAAAAGATTTTGTGGTTTGATGCGACTCGATTGACCTATAATATTAATACATTCTATTACAGAGTCAAGAAGTTATCGTCATTTATATTACATTTGAAATTTATTTTTATAGTAAAAATTTTTTCTTCCTCATAATTTGAAGCTGATGAGAGAATAGAAAAGATGTGTTGATTTAGGACGAATCGATTGACCTATAATATTGATACATTTTTAAGAAAGCTATGGTAATGCATGATATTTCAAAATACGGTTTTTATAGTAAAACTTCTATCTTTAACATAATTCAAAGTTGATGCAGAAATAAAAAAGATTCCTAGATTTAAAACTAATCGATTGACCCATAATATTATTACATTTTATTGAAGGGTAGGGAAGTTATAATCATTTATATAGTTTTAAAATCGGTTTTTTATTTCAAACTTTTTTCAATAACATAATTCAAAGTCGATGCAAGAATATAAAAGATTCCTTGGTTCGAGACGACTCGGTTGACCTATAATATTCATACATTTTATTAATCAGTAAGGAAGTGATCGTCATTTATATTACATTTAAAATCGATTTTTATTGTAAAAATCTGGTCATTTTCATAATTTGAAGTTGATGCGAGAATAGAAAAGATGTGTTGATTTGAGACGAATCGATTGACCTACGATATTGATACATTTTGAGGAAAGCTGTGGTAATGCATAATATTTGAAAATACGGGTTTTATAGTAAAACTTCTATCTTTAACATAATTCAAAGTTAATGCAAAATTAAAAAAGATTCCTTGATTCAAAACGAATCGATTGACCTATAATATTCATACATTTTACTAAAGAGTAGAAAAGTTATAATCATTCATATCGTTTTAAAATCGGTTTTTTATGATAAAACTTTTTTCGTTAACATAATTCAAAGTTGATTCAATAATATGAAAGATTCCTTGTTTCGAGACGACTCGATTGACCTATAATTTTAATACATTTTATTGAAGAGTAAGGAAGGTATGGTCATTTATATTATTTTATAAATTGATTTTTTATAGAAAAACTTTTGCCATTATCATAATTCAAAGTTGATGTAACAATATAAAAGATTCCTTGGTTTAAGGCGAATCAATGGACCTATAATTTTAATACCTTTTATTAATGAGTAAGATAGTTATCGTAATTTAAATTACATTTAGAATCGATTTTCACAGTAAAAATTGTTTCATCCTTATAATTTGAAGTGGATGTGAGAACAGAAAAGATGTGTTGATTTGAGACGAATCGATTGACCTATAATATTGATACATTTTCAAGAAAGCTATGGTAATGCATAATATTTGAAAATACGGTTTTTATTGTCAAACTTCTATCTTTAACATAATTCAAAGTTGATGCGAAAACAAAAAAATATTTCTTGATTCAAAACGAATTGATTGACCTGTAATATTCATACATTTTATTGAAGAGTAGGAAAGTTATGATCATTTATGTAGTTTGAAAATCGGTTGTTTGTATTCAAGCTTTTTTCCTTAAAATAATTCAAAGTTGATTCGAGAATAAAAAAGATTCCTTGGGTCGAAATGAATCGAGTGACCTATAATATTAATACATTTTGTGAAACAGTAGGGAAGTTATGATAATTTCTATATTTTGAAAATCGGGTTTCTATAGTAAAACTTCTATCTTCAACATAATTCAAAGTTAATCCACAAATTTTAAAAGATTCCTTGGTTCAAGATGAATCGATTGACCTATAATATTAATACATTTTATTGAAGAGTAGGGAAGTTATAATCATTTATATAGTTGCAAAATTGGTTTTTATAGAAAAACTTTTTTCATTAACATAATTCAAAGTTGATGCAAGAATATAAAAGATTTTGTCTTCCGAGACGACTCGATAGACCTATAATAATAATAGATTTTATTGAAGAATGTGGAAGATATCGTCATTTATATTTTATTTAAAATCGATTTTTATAGCAAAAGTTTTGTCATCCTCATAATTTATAGTTAACAAAAAAGAGAGAAGATCTGTTGATTTGAGACGAATCGATTGACCTATCATATCGATATATTTCACGGAAGTGTCAGAAAGCTATGGTAATGCATGATGTTTCAAAATACGGTTTTTATAGTGAAACTTCTATCGTTAACATAATTCAAAGTTAATGCAGAAATAAAAAAGATTCCTAGATTTAAAATGATCGATTGACCCATAATATGATTACATTTGATTGTATAGTAGGGAAGTTATAATCATTTATATAGATTTAAACTCGGTTTCTTATAGTGAAACTTTTTTTATTAAAATAATCCAGAATTGATGCAACAATAAAAAACATTCCTCGGTTCGAGACGAGTCGATAGACTTACACTATTAATACATTTTATTGAAGAGTAAGGAAGTTATCGTAATTTATAATATATTTCAAATCGATTTTCATAGTAAAAATTTTGTAATCTTCATAATTTGAAGTTGATGCGAGAATAGAAAACATGTATTGATTTGAGAAGAATCGATTGACCTATGATGTTGATACATTTTTCAGAAAGCTATGGTAATGCATTATATTTGAAAGTACGGGTTTTATAGTAAAACTTTTATCTTTAACATGATTCAAAGTTAATGCAAAAGTAAAAAATATTCCTTGATTTAAAACGAATCGATTGACCTATAATATTCATACATTTTACTAAAAAGTAGAAAAGGTATAATCATTCATATAGTTTTAAACTCGGTTTTTTAGAGTAAAACTTTTTTCATCAACATAATTCGAAGTTGATTCAACAATATAAAAGATTCCTTGTTTCGAGACGAATCGATTGACCTCCAATGTTTATACATTTTATTGAAGAGTAGGAAAGGGAAAATCATTTATATTATTTTATAAATTGATTTTTTATACAAAAACTTTTGCCATTAGCATAATTCAAAGTTGATGCAACAATATGAAAGATTCCTTGGTTTGAGGCGAATCAATTGACCTACAATATCAATACCTTTTGTTAATGAGTAAGATAGTTATCGTTATTTAAATTACATTTAGAATCGATTTTCACAGTAAAAATTGTTTCATCCTTATAATTTGAAGTGGATGTGAGAACAGCGTCTCTTGTGTCGTTTTTCCAAAAATTTAATTTTTTTATATTTAATCTTATATTTTACGATTAAAAGAAAGTCGTCTTGTCCTATCTAATAATTTTTTCTGACTCAGGGGGCCTCAAAACATCGACATTTCATGGAATCCGCCAAAGTCATTTTTCACATAAAACCAATACCTTCTCATTATGATGAGAATGTAAAAATAAGAAACTGAACATAATTTGAATTTTTCTATTTTTGCATGGCGATTGAGTGAAGTTTCGATTTTTATTTTGGCGCAAAAAATGGACTGTTCCTATATATTTTGGAACATAACACCTAAATTACTGAACAGATTGTAAAATAATATGAAGGGCGATCGTTTGAAATTTTATTTCCTTTAATTTGAGACGCAGTGCGACCCAATCTGACGTTCATAACTCGATGTATGGCCTAACATGTGAAGCCACCGCCGAAAAAAATATTTCAAAAAATCATATCTCGAAAACCTATCCAAAAAAAACTTTGTTATTGTGATTTTTGAATTGAGCGAGCCAAAATACATAGAAAAAAAAGTTGCATTGAATGTACATTTTGGCTGTAAACTAGTGATATTAGTGGAAACGAGAGAATAGTACAAATATAAAATTAGAATAGGTAACGAGATGGAGTGATGGAATGACAAAGAAATTAGGTGAATTTAAATGTTAATAGGGCAAGCGGAATTGAATAAAGTTTGGGAAAAAAGATAATAACTTCTTGGTGTGTTGGGTCTATGTACATTGGGGGGTTTGGAGTGAATGTATAGGAAATGAGTATGAATATTTGAACGAAAATTTCAGAAAAGAGGAGTGCTACAAAAGTGCTGGCAAGATATAAATGAGAGGGAAGAATCACAATGTTGATAGAAGTAAAAAAATTGTGGAGTAAGAGGTGTCCATTCAGAAAAAACGGAAATAAGTGAAAAAAGAGAATACACATTATAAAGGAATCGAAATAAAATGTGTGGAAAGGTAGATGGAGGAAACATGTTAGAAGATATTGGGTTCGAGTTGCGAATCCTCGTGTAAAGATACAAAGAAGGAGGGATTGCTAAAATAGTGAACAAAAGGTAGGAGGAAGATTATATGCAGAAGGATAGCCATCTTTAGAGTCAAAAATTAGAGTGAGGTCAGGGGTCTTTCGGAAGATTGTGCGAGACGAAGTAAAATTTAAAACAATTATTAAATCGTTAATACGAGTAGAATATAAGGATCATCTTACTGGACAATGAGAGAAAGAAAAATTGGTGAAAAAAAAAAGAAAAAAGTACTTAAAATGCTGTGGGTAAAATTTTTAGGACAAAAGTTTTAATGTGCATAAGATAAGACAGCATGAATAAATGTTTTTTTATTATCTCTCCTTTCCAAAAGAAACTGAATCTAGTTATATTCTAGAAAATGTTGTATCGCCGACGAATCACTATCTGTGGATCGTCGAAAGGACGTTAGAGTTGTGTAAAAACTGAAGTTTTACGATTACCAAAATGTCTGCGTACGTGACCTCGGGGGATTTGCAAGAAAATGGCCTGCGTGTGTCAGTGGCAAATTATCGCTGGGGCCAGAGACGAAAGGATTGTAACAGAGCTAGGATTGTAAGGGATGCGGTGTAATCGTCCTCATATTGTCCTCAATCATCATCCCTGACACGGGGATCCGGTGCTTCAACAATTGCAGCAAATAGTCACCTACATGTACAACTCGCTCCACTACATAAATTCTGACAATATTACAATCTGTATGAATATCTACATTGTATTAGTCTTAAAACATTCTTTTTAGATGCTGCATAATATTCCTATTGCCCAATGAAGAATTACACCCAATAAAATATTATTTATGGCAGTTGCTCAAGCGGTTGAAACCTGTAATAAACTTAACTATTAAGGATTGCATTCAGATTTATCGCAATTTACGTGACGTAAGCTTCATAACTCACGTTCTTTAATTTAATTATGTGTAATTTGAATAAAGTAATCGCAATTTTCTCATGACGGATTAATTTCTTTTGAGAATTTTATGTCCGACCATAATCGTGAAAGATATATTTTTCTCATCTTCATGGGAATTCCTGGTATATTCCATCAAATAAGGTAATATTGGTATTCGATAATTTAATATTGCAATTATATCCCTCGGGGTTACTATTCAGTATTGATGTGCTATCAATTTTATTGGAAGCTTTCAAAAATGAGATTTTAATCCTTCTAGAAGCTTAAAAGCTTACTAAGAATACAAAAATAGTGCTTAAAGAAAATAAAGGGATAACAAAATATAAATGTCTGGAACATGATAACTAGAAAAAACCAAATCCTTACTTGTGTGTTTGCAAGACGCTCACAAAGATTTCTTGCAAACGAGCCCTATTTGTAACGAACTTTATTGGTTCTCTAGATTTGTAGAATGAACCCAGCTCTTGCCTTCTATATCACACATTTTTCGTTGGGAGCTCCTCCCTCTGACAGTTATCGCTCCGTTTGTGGATATTCGATGAAATTACTGCGAGCAGCTGTGTCTTTTTTGGTCGTTCAGTATCTCCTTCAAGAATTATTATGTTTAGGCACTCGATATTCCATGTCAGTATATAAGCATAACCTTTGAGCCTGGGATTATATTTTTCTTGAAGCTAAGTGGCGGGGAACTAATGGTAAACACGACTCCTCAACGCTATAAGGGAAAATTAATGTGCTGGATGTAACGGTTAATGGAGTAGAAAAGAGACAAGAGACCGCGTGATAAATGATATCGGTTCGTCGAAGCAGAGACAAGTTGACTTTTTGTAATCCTTCTTTTCGCCTTCTTTCTTGATTGCAGGATCTTGATGATTTATTTTTAGCCTCTATGAGCATTGAGTAAACGCTGTCTTCTTTAAACTATAAGAACACTGCAGAAATAGTCTTACATCATGTACGCTTCCAATTTCAGTTTTTAATAATTCAAGTTGTAAATCATTCCATTTTGAACGCTTTCACTTTTAAGTTGTTCATTGTTAAGTTTCCAATCAGAAATTTGTTCAATTTATATATTTAATTTATATAACTTAACTTCTTTGGTGCTAATTAAAATTAATTCAAAAGGTAAATACGATTGGTAAGAGGGCGAGTTAACTACACAACTCTTGAAATAAAAAGGATTGAGAATCGTTAAATAAGGAAATCGCGAAACGTGTTCTCATAAATTTCGCAAGCGAATAAAGTATCGAACTACTTTGGCAGGGATGGGAAAGGGCGATGATAAAAAATGGCCTATAATTGAATCGAACGTAATAGCCACTTCAGCCTAATGCTACTGCACTCGATTCCGTCGTGCTCATTTAATTCCCCTCGCCCTGGTAATAAATTAGCGAATCCCGTTACAACGTTGAGCACCCTTCGTTTTTAGTGGCATGCGCCCGCATATCTTTTTTTATGTAAATCAATTTGATTTTTGAATAAGGACTCGAAGCGTATGAATCAAAATTCGACGAGGCGAAAAAATGAAAATACATACATGCTCGAATTAGATGAGAAGTGTCACGCCACATGAGGGTTATTAATTATTAATTTAAAGATAAAAAATTATATACTAACATTTTCTTTACTTTTTTCTTTTTATTGAGATTTTTTCCAAATCAAAACAGAAAATGTATTCAAATATGAAGCCAACTAGCGAAGTTTAGAAAATTGTGTAGGATCAGTGTTTCTGCACGTTAGGTGGAAATGTGACAAAATATCTGTTAAATCCAATGGAGTGAATTCCATTTTCAGATTTCTGTCGATATGTACGATGTACACGTCATCTGGCTTATCAGTTTCTGAAAGAATTTCCATTCATTATCCACTAATGTATCGTGAGTTTCGTAGCTGAGGTAGTCATCACAGGCGTAAATTTACGTCAGATCGTTGTGATTGATGCTACGTTCATCAGATGATATGTGTTAATGGTGACGGATGAGATTGCTAATGGCGTATAGCCCGATTCCTCGCCAGTTTTACTCATGATTTCTGGTTACGGGATTTTCGTTGAATCGGATGCCCGCGTGGCGTGTAATTATGACTAACGAGTCACCTCGTAGGACGAAATCTACCCCGTAGGTCGCTTACCACCGACGGAAAAAGGAAGAAAAGCAGACGGCCTGGCTGGCATATATTGAGCTCTATATTTCCATAAGCTGATATTTACGCGGCAATATACGCGACCGTACCCTGTACTTTATGATCCTCGTAAATAAAGCAGTCCGCCGGGAATTGGCTGGCAAGGCAGCCGGCCCAGAGACATAAATCGCCACCAATTGTAAATAACATGGGACGTATGCTGATCTCCGAACGTACCTTTATGCGGGTACGCTAAGAACATTAATGCTGATAAAACTCAGTTGCGGAAACTATGGCATTTCCTCGCCATTCGAGCAGGTTCATAGATGGTGGCTGCGGACCATGAAAATCCATTTCCCGTAAAGAATAGGTCTATCCGTTTTGACGAAACTTTTGCCATTGATTTTTATCTAGGAGACAGTATTTCCAATTTCGACACATTTTATTGTTTGGACTATTACTTACTTTAGATATTTTTCTGAATATCAAGTTCTTTATTCAAAGGATTTATTGATCTTGATTGAAATAGTGAATACTACAAGTAATGCAACAATGGAATATATGATGTGATAATAGTTTTCAAGACGCGCTCACAAGAGACAACTATTAAATTTATTAATGAAAACCCAGAATTTGAAAAGATTTGATTTAGTTCATTTTATAAATTCCTCACTGACCCGGATAAACGGATTCATTCTAGATAGCCACACCGGAAAGCAAACCTCAATGTGACAAAAAAAAAGCTAACAAGAAGTCCTACATGGAAACGTAACCAATCTTATTTAATTGAATCTTCCTTCTTATGGCATATACTTGGTTCATAACCTAAATTAAGAATAACAGAAAGCAATAATTATCTTAGCAGTTTAGACTATACATTCCTGCCTATTTAAAAACTCGTAATTCAATAATTTCTTAGAAAACGCAGATACAATCGTAACCTGTTTTGCCGTTGAAGAACAGCTGATACAGCTGGCGCAAAAGCAGAAATTGAAATTGTCCACCAATAACAGACATCTTTCAAACTCATCTAACCACTTTCTGATCTTACATCACGAGCAAGAGATTCTTCAAAATATGTTGCTTCTTCGCTTTATATCAATTAATTATTGTTCTTAGGTAAATCATATTTCTAATTTTATAACTTTGAATGAATTTCTACTTCCTTTCGCGTGTTTGTTACGTATCTTGCATATATAATGCGTCAACAAGATACAAAAATGTTTTAAAAAATGCACTGCGAATAAAATTCATCAATATGAAGTATTAAATAATATGAGTTTGATTATTATTAAAAGAGAAAAACGAGTTCCTAAAACAAGCCATTCGACTTTTTTTTTGGACATCAAAACTTATTACCTTATCAACATTTCTTGAAGCAGTATGCATATAAACTTCATGAAATAAATAACAAACTTCAATTTCGGAAACTACTCTCGTTTCTGAGGTTACATAACATCGCATTTTTTTTCTGCGCTTCCTCCCTATACAAAATTAATCGATCACGGGAAATTTGAATATTGTAAGCAAAGCCATATAGAAACTGTGTTTCACAACAATAACAATAAAAATATGTATTTCAGTAACCTTATTTAAAAAAAAGCATTATCATGCTTTGTAACTTATATGAAGGAAACAAATAAAAGCATATATTCTTTGTCGAACATTTGTTTAATAAATTTTGAGGATAACAATTTTGATATCTCTTGCATTATAAGTAAATGTACTATTACTTTATCTGAAGATATTATAACTTATAAAGAATAAGAAACTACTCGTTCAATTTATTATATAAATTATGTCTCCATCTTACTCAATTGCTAAAGTACTTTACAACCATCGGAAACGCTTAGAGAGATCAATATTTATGTTAAGGTCCCTCCACAAGCGTATTATAAGAATGTAAATATTCTTAAGAGTATGCAAGAAGCTTTCTTTATAATAGTACTTTTGTTCGATGACTATATTCTTCTCTGATGTAGTATATGGTTGCATTATCTCGTTGATCTTTTGAGAATAGCCAAAGGGTCAGTTTTCAAGCAAGGCTCCATAAAGTACTATTACGGGTTAAAGGCTACGTCTACCAACCTGTAATTTCTTTATCGCAAGTCCTGGGCATTATTGAGTTATTTTCCGAGTAGATCCGTAATCGGCTGAATTGCGTCCCGAATCTACTACGACTATTATTCCCCCAGCCTTGCAGACCGCCTCGTCCTTTCTAGGTTCCTTGTTCCCGCTTGGTTATGAATATAAATATAATGGGCCGGATGGCATAATATATCGTTGAAAAACAAAAGCCAGCTGTAAATAATGCCTTACTAATTCTGAACTTGGGCGTCTTACGAGCCAGAGCAGAGAAAAAGCCGTAATATTTTACGCGAGCGGCGTGCTTTACGCCCGATAAAAATCTGAGTGCACGCTGTCGGAACCAAGCACTGGCGTGAATTGAAATTTCGGGTCCGGAAGTGGTGAAAAGTGATTTTCACGATCGCAAGATCTACTCTAATTGTAAGTCAAATTCAGAATAACTGACAAATAAATAACTTTACTTTAAAAAACGCTATTTTAACACCATTTCAAATTCCAACGACTAACTTGGTTCAAATTCAAACTCACCCTCATAGAGCTTAATAGAAAAACTGACTCCATATGATTTTTCTTATGCAGCAAATAAGAATACTCGAAATGGTCTTTGATCAAATACTTCACGTATTACTTCACGGACACACTTGAAATCTTGATCAAAATGTATAATATAGAAATAACGAGTTTTTAAAGTAGAAGGGTGCACTCATTAAAAATTTTACTTAAAATAGTCACCGCGTTCTTAAAAAATACTCTTCTATATCCCAACCCACTAAGATTAATAAATTTCAAATAAAAATTCGGTGCCAAGCTGATTTCGTCCTCTTCAGGCCAATGACCTTTATGCATCATATTTCTCTAGAAACTTATTTTTTTAATCTGGACGCCACGTTCTGGCTACTGCACATGCCTTTTCTCTTCCTTCAGTGATTTATTCTCTAGCTTCTGGAATTAAACACTTTTTGTGATGTGAAATTTTGCCAGGCTGATTTTCGCTTCTCAGTAGTATCTCTAAACTGATAAAAAAAACCTTTGTTTATATGTACAGCGACGAATGAGGTGCAGCCAGTAATGAGGCGCGATCGCTTCTACCCAAATCTGCGTACGATGAACGAGTGAAATTTGAATTATTTTCTTTGATCAATTCTTCACTAAGTAGTAGCCTACTTTTGTGTGGAAAAAAAACTAGTTAAATCATTCGATATATTGTATATGAAACCAGATCGAAGATTACCTGCAATTTGATGTTTCAGGTAAATCGTGATGAAATGAGACGGAATGGCCATCAGACTGATGGAAGGTCTTGGATTAGTTCAAACGCTCAAGGAAGTGATTGCGAATGATGAACGATCTAGATGATAAAGTAATATCATGACATGAAGAAATATTGACGGAAAGCACCCCCATCCATCATGACTGCCAGCACAAGCCCTACCTCATTCGTTAACAATCACTAACTCATAACACTGGCAATGACGCCAAATAAGTTTTAGTACAAATCAGGAGGGCAATCAAATCGAGGAAGCAAATTCAATTATCAGTACTAAAACCCTGTACTTACATATTCATGAGAAAAATATTGGAAGTCAGTAGGAATGAAATTTTGTCAGCATCTTGAGATGTGTTTGCAAATCACTATAGGTACTTTTGCCAAACTGTAAAAGTGCCAACTCGGATTCAAACATCCATACATGAACTTTGGTAGTGCATTTCTGGTACGGACGTTTCACCGCACTGTTGGGCATATCTCAGTTAAAGCTCGTGAAATCCAAGTGCTTTCAACCCTGTGACAACTCGCAATCATAACTCAAAGATACACGTATAAGAGCTAGAAAAATTTCATGGTTGATGTCATCGCAGTCTCACGATTGCGCGACACAAATATAGCGAATGCATATCTAAATTTCCCAGATATATACGCATAATGTGCTTTACTGGAATATAACTCATTGTTGTACGAGCATAAATAAAGAAAATTCATGATACGTAACGCAATGCCTAAAGAAGATTTAAAGCATGTATATTATTCATTGTGAAATATATATTACAAAAAAATACACAGACAAAACTAGGGTTTCTATTAGAACCAATTTTTGGTTCCAAAGGAGCTGCAACAAAAAGGAACCTCTCTTGCTAAAAGGAAACCAAAATGATGAATGGTTTCTGAATGAACCTAAAGTGTGGATTGAAACGGTTCCAATAGAGCCCTTTTTGGTCACTTCTACCTTGACTCAATTCGAGGATTTTACAAGTTAATGGTGCACATTTTGCTTTGTAATACAGATTAAATAATTTTGCAATGGGAAAAATTTAATGAAGAAACTAAAATTATAGACCCCAGACATTCTTGACAGGAAGATAGTGCACATGAAATATGTCAGTTTTTAAGGTCATGTTGAAAATCCGACGTTTTCAACTGTGCATGCATAAAAAAAGCGCAGTACTATTCAAATATATATAATATACACTTACAATATTACGTTAATATTAAATTTTTTAGGAAGTTGATTTTTCTGTTATTCAATTTAATTTGGTTTCAAAAACAATAAAAAAGGTTTCCTATATTTATCTGTATGTTTATTCACAGTATTTATTTCTTTATTTCGGCATATGCGCAGTTGAAAATATGAATAGCTATCTATCGCATATCAACGAACTAAAAAGGAACCCTAAAAAAGAGTTCCATATTGGAGTCTCATTTCTAAATGATACCAACTTTTACTTGGGCCGCAACATTACTGAACCCTCAGTTTTTTCTGTGTAAAAATTGAAGTTGGGAAGTTCATTTCAGACCAAATATTATCCTTCATTTCCCCAAAATTTGTTTGAGCCTTCAAGAACATTCTCACTCTCAGAGGCACTTATAATGGAATTGTAATTACACTGTAAATTTAATTTAAGTGCGGTTTTGGGCATGGTCCTAAATAACCTTCACTTAAAGCGAACACAACATTCACTCGCTCCGAACGTAAACAGTCAGGGCCATATGAAACCTTTCTGTTGAATTTGGACGCACGACGTATCCTGATGCAACTAACGCGCTGAGTGCGACCCTCCTGTTGTTTGTCACGCTTGAGTGAGCCACTGCCTCCCCTTTCGGCCCCACGGCTCCACCTTTACGAAACCGCAGCGGCATCAATTCTCGGAACGATGTAATAAGATATACTTAAATGGGATTCCCAGTGTACTTCAGCAATCAAAAATATTTTTTTTTATTCAAATTTCTGAAGTCTTCTCAAGATTTTAAAGGTATATTTTGAGTGTTAGGAATTTCTGAGGGTTGCCAGTAAATAATAAATTAATTAGATAATTCTCACACACGTGAAATGTACAAAGAAAAATTTAAAGCATTGTCTAATTTAAATGAACACATAGGGAATTAAAACATGATTGTGGCGCGGAATTCAACTGTTTTTTGTTTTTTTTTTCTATGAAATATAGAAATCACATTTTTGAAATGAATGTATATTAAAACAAAATATCATAACAAACTTATAGTATTTCAAAAAGAAAATTTTCAAATCGGATCTAGAGTTAGAAGGGTCGTAGTAAGTTAATACCTCACTTCTCTAAGTTCGGGTTGCACAAAGAGATGTAATTTTATACCTGTCTCAATTTTCTTCAAGAGAAATGTGGTGTCAAAGGAAAAGTAGTATAGAGTATAAGGGAGCAGAAGGAATGAATAAAGGAAGAGGAGATGAGGGTTTCAAGAGAGTGGCTGCATGTCATCTCCTGCCGGCTCGCATCGCGTGTCAGTTTTTTACCGTATCTGCCGCTCGTTATTACGATTTAGGGGCGTCAGCTGAAACAAAAGGTTGGATCCTAAATCATTAAAGCTTAGTCTGAAGTGCTTCATACGCATCCGACCGCTGGCATCTCATTTTACAGAAAAAAATTCACACAGTGAAATAAATTTTTTAAACCGAGCGAACTAAATTCAATTTTTATATTCATTTTCTCGTGAATGAATGTGTAATATAGTGCAAAGTAGTAGTGTTAGAAATTCACTGGGATTAATGTGGCTAAATATAATACGAGAGAACTTGATTGATATTCCGCAGAGAATTCCAGAGAAATTCGCTTCATGATTTACGCACCCACAACTGCTTCAGTCCCAGTCCAGCAATAACGACCTGACTAAATGCAATCTTGGCGGGTTAAGCTGCTCAAGAGTCAATGCTGCTGTAGTAGAAGTAGCAGGAGGCGGAGAAAACGCTCTTAGAAAATCTATAGTAACAGTGGGATATGTAAATGAAGGTACTCATTACCAGCGTAGTTCGTAGTCTGAGCGCGAACTTCCCCTTGCTCAACGATGAAACGATTAACACCCTCCGGTTTGGGATAAACATCACCCTTGTCTCTTCCTCCGGGGAAAGTAAAAGCCTCTGTTCCGGCAACCGAATATTTTAGTTCCTTTTACCTACTTTAAGAAACTTATTTTTTTTAATATATTCCTCTTTGGTGGCGTATACTGTTTCATGTATCCTAATTCTTCCTAGATGAAATAATTGTTTTTACACCTAACTTCAAATTGTCAGGCTTAATCAGTCTGCAAGATGCGCACTTATTTTGAAACTCTTTAGAGTTTGTTTAATAAGTTAAATTTCATAATAATTGACTCACAAACGTATACTGCAGGCTATTTTACTGAAAAAATTTACTTATATTAATTCTAAAAGTTTCTTTCTCAGAAGGCCTCAAATTCGAGCAGAAGATACCAATTTTTTTCCTCATTTTTTCCTTTTTAGTTTATTCAAATAACACGTTCATTCCGCAACATAGCTCCGATGCAGGTCGCTGATCAATCTCTCCAGCGATCACCTCAGGGGAAGAGCTTCGCAAAGTCATCATGTAAAGCTCTCCACTCGGATCCACTAGTATGCAAGGTCTCTTGTTTTAGGCGCAATTCACTCAACTGACACTCTTTATCATGCGTTTCTTATAAAATATTTTTCGCCGTTTATACCTCAGAACCTGGGAGCAATCCACCGATTTTAATCAAACCTTTTGCAACGTGCTGCTTAATATTTGTGGTAAAATCTTAAGAAAAAACAACTGTTCGCTAATCTGAAAATCCATTCTTTTTTCAAAAATTCCCAAAAATCAATTAAAAACTCGAAAAACTTGATCAAATTAAGTCTAAGAGCAACAAAACCACTGTGTATATGTATATTGGGGTTGCTAATTATGAATTTAAGGTCAGAAATTTCAAAATGATGGACTAAACGTTTTTAACATTTATAAACTTAAAAGAATAATAATAAATTATTAATGTTTGGCATTTATATTTCTTGAGGCATAGGAAGTCAATAAAAATTAATTTTGACTCGGTAAGAAGGGTAAAAACACTCTGAAATCTTAAAATCCCCCCCACGCCCCAAATGGTTTTTGACGATTATTTTAGAAAGGTTGCATCGATAAAAAATTCCAGTTCTATACACTTCCACCCAAAAACGGCAAAAATCGCTTTCTAAAGATTATTGTACAAATTTCTATAGGTTACTTTATAAAAAAAAGTGTCTTAATATATTTTATTATGAATATTTTTGTCCTGATTACTTGGCGAACTTTCATTAAAAACATTCATGTAGTGTACGTGGCAGATACTGTATATCGCAGATGTTTTTGGTGGAAAATCATATATATTTTTTTTCTCAATAAGATAGTAGCACTCAATAATTTTAATTTTCATTAAATTACTAATTTACTAAATTTAAAATATTGAATTAATTTTTCAAATAATTTTCGTAAAAATTTAGTTAAATAAATTAAATTGATTTATTCTTTAATTCAATTTGATGGTATAATTATTCAATTTCAATTTTCATTGGATTTTTTAATATTAATTCAAAATGGAGAGGGTGGCTAGCTTGCCCAAACTTTTCGGATACTTTTTAAATACAATTTTAATACATATTATTTAAAAGTTTTAACCTCCGCTCACCACTATACAACCGGTTGACACAACATTTTAGTAAGACGTCTGTAGCAACACATTCTCGATAAATATTGCTAGAATTTTTGATATTTTGAACGGTTTTCAAAATTTTACATTTAATTGCATTTCTGAATTTTAATTTTCACACTAAATACGTAAGATCCTAGAAAACTGTTTCAAAAATAACGATAATTTATTGTTACTGACTTCTTAATAAAGTTCTGTACCAATTCGTTCGATAGATTAGGATGTAGAGGTGAACACAGGCGAAACAATGATAAATTTAGGCCATTTCCCTTTCGGGGTAAACTTGACTCACTCCGTGAGAAAAGAAGTAATGCTGGGGAGGCGGTATAGATTTTTAGATTTATCTAGAATTCCCGTGTTATTTATTCAAATAACACGTTCGTTCCGCAACTCTGATCCGACCCAGGTTGCTGATCAATCTCTCTAACGATCACCACAAGTGAAGAGCTTCACAAGATTGTTATGTGAGGCTCCCCACTCGGGCCCTTTAGCATCCAAGGTCTTTTTTTTATCAGGCGTTATTCACTCCACTGACACTCTTCTTCATGAATTTCTTATAAACTATTTGTCGCCACACCTTTCTATACACTTTCTCATGCAAGCTCTTGTCTTTCTATGGCTTTTTATGTCTCTTTGAGTTAGCTCAACTTGTGTCTCCTCTACACCACATTCTTTAAGGATTATGTCAGTACTCACTTTGTTTATCAGTCTTTTGCAGCACATCATGCGCAGGAATTTCATGTTAATTGAGTTAAATTTACTCTTATTCTTTTCTTTGTAGGTCCAGGCCCTTTTTGCTTTACTTGATATATTTTTACTTCTCATAATGGGCCCAGCTCTACGGATAACCTCCTTATCCTCGTTTATACGCCTAGGCAACTCTCCATCTATCTTAAAATCATTGGTGAATAGGCTACCAAGATATATGTACTTATCAACTTGGTATATTCTCCTATCATTTAGGACAATGTTGCATATTGTTTTCTCACCCTTTTCTTCAAACACCATCATATTTATATGAATTATGTTAATTTCCGGACGCTAACCCACGTATCCTTACTATTCCGAGATCCACACCTTCTTCGTGAAAGAGGGCCATTCTTCGACACTTTTCCATGAATATAATAAATAGCCATGAAGACATTACGCATCCTTGTCTAACCACCTTGCATAATATCGAACCAATCACTCAGTTTCCCATTAACCCTTACAGTGCCTTTGCTACTAGCATATATGGTCTTTATTGCTTTTAGGAGCCAAATCGATTTTTAAATATAAAATATCCATAATTAAAGTTTAAAAATAATAACGAGAACGTATTTTCTAAAATACGCATCTAGAGTATGTTAATGCAAATTTCTAGTTGAAATATTAGGCAAGATGTTTAGATGAAAAATGCAGTATTGTTTTCAATGATTTGAATAAAATTAAATTTTTCATTCGAGATCGAAAAGAACTCTATTTTTCCGTGAATAACGCTATGTAAATTAAGCATGAAAAAGATTCAAAATTAAAAACCAGGCTTGCAAACTGCCTTACTTTTCGGCTCATTTGTGACAAAAAAATAACAATTAAGAAAAGAGGGAGAAGAAAGGAAAAGGTCAACCACATCCAACATCTAACTTTTTCCTTTATCTGTCTTTTTTATACTCCCAGGGAACCAACATGTTTCGAGGACAATCTAGACCTCCTTATCAAGGCTTATTCCTAGGAAAAACTAAAGTTATGACAAAATAATAGACCTGAAAAGAAAATATTTAGATTTATATTAATTTAAAGTTGATTAAGTCTAATATAATCCATATGTTTAGTGAGAAAATGATTGTTCTATAAAAGGATTCTTGTTACTTTTAAGCAAAAAAAAGTTACTTTATCTAATTAATAATTTTATCCTATACTTTATTGTAACTTGAGAGGTCACTTTTTGAATTGATAGCTTTGTTACCCTCTATCTTTATAAATAACATCTCCATGAATTCTCTCTTCTTCTGATTTCTCTCATGAAAAAAGTTTTATTATCATTCCAATTGAGTGATATAAAGGACTTATGTGAAAATTATTTTATGTTCATCTTTCATAAATCGGAGAGTCCTTCACCTGTGCTCACCTCTGCAGCCTAATCCATCCAACCAATATATATATATATATAAACTCCTGAAGGCCCGGATTAAGAAAGCACAGGAGAAAAACTTCCGCGAACAGCTCCTCGACAAGGAGATGCACTGCATCTTCCACAGAAATGTGGAGGATCTGCCGATGTCGTATGAGCTAACATTTGCTTTCCTTAAATCATCCGGATTGATGTCGGGCACGGAGGGTTTCATTTGGGCATGTCAAGACCGTGTCATTTCCATTCTAGCATACCTTCGCCACATTTTGAGCCGAGACATGCCCGATGAAAGCTGCAGAGCGTGTCATGCACACCCCGAACATTTAGGACACATACTTTCTAGTTGTCCAACTCATGCGGGAACAAACGACATCCAAAAGGCACAATGCGGCACTGAGAGTGCTTTATAACAATCTCTGTCACTCTTACGTCATCAGCCAAGGAGAAAGAAAAGAAAGAAGAGGTATAAAGACCTTATAAGGGAGTTGCGACGGTTATACCCGGAATATTCTCTTAAGCTAATCATCTTGATCATCGGCGCTCTTGGAGGTGCCAAGGTTTCACTGGTTTAAAGCACGAAAAGCATCCCTGCGTGTCAACAAAATGCTGAGATACTTCCGGGGAAAATGCATAAGTCGGTCGTCGTTGGGGCGCTGCGTGTCCTCAGCATGCACGAGACTTTTGCCGGATCATCGTATTGAATTCGTCGCAGACTGTAACGACCTATCTCACGCTTGTGAGACGTGGTTACAGCTGAAGATTTACCGCTGTTTTGTTGGGAACGGGAGCAGTTTTTCAGATTAGCACCCACAGCCGGCGTAATCCTGTTGTTGTCCTTATGACAAACTTTTAACTATACATATGGTGATATATGGATATGGTTCGCGGAGGCCTTATGGCGCGTATGCGCACTCTGCTAGAAACACCCAGAGCTTCAGCTCGTTTCGCATCAGGCTTTGCGAAATCAACACGCCTACCTCTGGATATGTGCGCGGAGCGCTTCCCCAACCGCTGCTTGAACACGGTGCAGACGAAGATGGGGAAGCGATATTGAGACCAACCGCGGAAAGCAGGCACTTTCTGAGGGATAATAGCGATTTCAGGACAAGGAGGAATCTTGACATACTGGTTCCATCTAATCCCCAAGATCTGGATGAAATGGATGCCTCCCTTCGTGAGGATATCTCGGAGCAGTCCGACCTCTGAACCATCAATTTTTCATTTTCTGGTGCTGCGAGAACATTGGCTGATTCAAATGCAATGCTAAAGCCGACGATTGATTGACTATATGGCATCTGGTAGGCCGTTCACGGAAAGGGTTCGAAATTTCGCTGAAGAATTAAGGATCTTCAATCATACACTGAACAAGGCAAAGCTGCTGACAATCAAGCAGCACATTGTTGACAAAATACGGGCGCTATCTGACGCAAGGAAGAAAATATAGAAGAGGGAGAGATGGATCAGGGAGAATTAACAGTTTCTCGCTGACCCATCTCGCCTCTTCAGTGATCACCCTGTTTCTGTCAAAAATCCACCCAAGCTGAACGAGGTAGAGACTTTGGAGAGAGGCATACAAGATCCCAACAACACTGGAATTGAAAGAAGATACTGATAATATCATCCGCTTCAAGGAGTTATGCGACAACCTCATAACATCTGAGGAGGAATGTCCATTAATCACTGCCGAAAAGGTGAAAAAAGCACTTAGAGGCACGAAGAACTTTTCCGCTGCAGGACCAGATGGTATCAAGAACTTCTGGTGGAAGAAGTTTACTTCTACATACAATCATTTGGCCCGCATATTCACCTCATATTTAAAGTCGGAAACGCCTATTTCGCAGTGGCTGGTATTAGGATGCAATATACTCCTACCGAATAAAGGCAACTTGTCCAACCCAGAGAATTACAGGCCGATAACTTGTTTGATCACACTGTATGAGATCTTTGAAGCTATCCTGAACAACAGGATCGTCTGAAGAATTGAGCCTGTATGGCGAGAGAAGTACGAACAACGTGGCTCGAAAAAAAGTGTAGCAGAATGTCGAGAGAACCTGCTAATTAACATGTGCGTCTGTAAAAACGCTGCAGCCCATCAGCGCGTCCTGTCAATGGCCTGGATTGACTACCGGAAAGCTTTAGATTCAACATCACATAGACTTATCATCTGTCTGTTGGAAAGCTTGAAGGTGCATCCACACATAGTGAGATGCGTAGAGAGATTGATGTCCCTTTGGAAAACTAGATTTACTATCTGCCTCTATTTCTCGCACTACAAAATTCTTCTGGATACCTCTGTGGCGACACTAGCCATCGTGAGCATAAGGACACTCATATATTTTATATGGATGACCAGAAGATCTATGCCTCTAGTAAAAGCAAACTTCAAACTGCTATAAATATCATCAAGAAGTACGCCGAAGAGATTGGGATGGACTTTGGATTGGATAAATGTGCCAAAATTCATTGTAGAAAAGAAACATTGTTGGCGTTCCCAAGGACCCTGAGCTTGTGGATATAAGTTTTATTAGACATCTCAACACTGGCGAGAACTATACATACCTGGACGTGCCTCAAAGCCGCATCCAGGACGTAACATCAGTTAAAGGGTCTCTCCGAAGCAGATATCAGCATCTTCTTCGCCAGATTTGGTCTCCAAATCTGTCGGCGTTAAACAAGGTATCTACGACTAACATCCTTTCCATCTACTCGTTTGGGGTGATTCACTGGACGAAAAACGAGCTTACGACCCTTGATATCACCGCACATAAGATCATGCATATGCATCAAAGCTTAAATATCAATGCGTCTGTTCCGCGATTATACATCTCACGCCGTCAAGGCGGACGCGGACTTCTGGATATCCAATGTCTTCATAACTGAATTGTTCTGAGTACAGCTTGCATCGTTGCAAATGGAAAAGATCTTCTCCTAAAAATGGTCAGGAATCACAAGATGATTGGCAAAGGAGCGTTCCTTTACAAAGCCGCAGAGCAGGTGGCTGAGACCCTTGGCCTGAATTTTAACGTCAGTAGTGAGGAAAGTGCATTACTCCATCTAGATGCTTCACTTCTGAAAGCCGAGGTAAAGAAAGCAGAATTTGAAAAATTACGCACAGTACTGATCCCTGAGACCGGAGATTTGTTCACTGGCATCCTCAAAGCGAGGATATTAACATCTATCGAGCAGGTATGGAGTGCAATAGTTGAACCACGTGTATGCAAGAGAGTGCTTGCAGGTTGCAGAGAGAATCTGTTAATAGATAGGTTTATTACCCAGGACTCGATCAGGTATCGACGCAATTTTTCCATGGCTTAGACTGATTGCTATAAGACATTAGATAACACGAACCATGAACTACTTATTAAGCTCCTCGAGTGCCTGGAGGTGCATCCAAAAATAGTGAGATGCATGAAAGAGCTTATGCTCTTGTGTCGGACAGGATTTGTCATAACAATAGACAAAAGACAAGTGACTACCAGCTATATCACAAATAAGAGGGAGGCCTACCAAGAAGACTCTCTAAGTCCGATACTTTTCTGCAGGTCCCCCTCACATCTATCTATTGTGCTCCGAGGCAAAAGCTCTGGATACCTATGTTGCCCGCCAAACAGAAGATAATAAAAGGTGAACCACCTTTCATACATGGACGAGCTTAAACTCTTTGCTTTATCCGAAGAGGACCTTAACATCATTTAGGCGGCGGTAAATAGGTACTTTAAGCGATTGGCGATCAATATGCTGGCCGTTCTCATACTACTCTAAACGTTTGGTGCAGTAAAGTGGAACGTCGATTATTTGAAGCAACTTGATCGGAACACACGCATGTTGATAACAATTTATCAGTCATCATCCTAGAACTTCCGTACCTCAAACACACCTCCCTCAAAATAAAAGGGGTAAAGGCTTGCTGAGCTTGTAGCGCCGCAGAGGAGCTTGGTGTCCCATTTGGTTCCAGCGACAGTACACATGGTCGTGAACAGGAAGCAGAGCATTCTTCTACTAAGAGAACATACTGACAAGCCCCTTTTTGATCAATTCTACGACGTTATACGTGGAGAAGATCTATCGATGGGTCTGTCCAATATGTTTTTTCAAGTCTCCTGGATTGAGGGCGGAGACTAAGGGCTTCCTTTTTGCCTGTCAAGATGGCGTTATAGACACATTATTTTACCGCAAGCGCATAATCAATGTACCTGTAGACCATACAAACTGCCGAGCTTAGGCACTCTCATGGTGTTGATCTATAACCCGCCTTGTCATACACCCAGGGAGAAATGGAGTCCATTTTGGAGAATGATCAGTATAAGATCTTCTGGAATTTCTCATTCTCCACCACGGAACGTATCAGTGCTGCAAAGCCTGGTATTGTCCTCCAAGATACGGATACGAAAATCATTTACGTGATTGAATTCTCGGCACCAGCCGATGGTAATATCACGGTAAAGGAGGAAGAAAACCGGGCAAAATATCAGGCACTTCTTTTCCAACTGGGCAGACTACCAAGGTGTAGTAATTAGTTTAAACTTTGAAAATAATTGAACATTTGATGTCAAAATTTGATAAGTTATACTCTAAGTATAGGTTTTAATTCGAATGCCAAATTAAAGCAGGAAAAAATTGTTTTCAAATAAAATTTGAAATAAGTTAGATTACCAATTAGAAAATTTTAAATTTAACATCAAAAATATCTATTAAGAAATGAAATTTATGCATTATATATCAGGTTTATCAAGTATGTATGAATCAGAGTGTGAATATTGTTGTGAAATTAGTATATTCAATCTCCAAGAAATACAAGTACATATATCTCGAGCAATCAGTTCACCTCACACATATACTCATCACACATGAAAATAAAAATTTGCATCGCTACCATTAGCGATAAAGTTTTAATGTAAAAATATATAATTTGCACAGCCAGTAAAATTTAAGAGCATAAATTCATTCAAGTAAAAGAAAATTATTGTGATCCAGAAAATGAAAAATACTTATCGCACGTTGAAACGCTTAGCCGTTAATTTGAGATAGAGAACCAAACGACGGCCAAGTCGACATTGAAGGGAATATAAAAAGGGATTTGGAACTCGTCTTCCAGAAAGTATAGGCTACAGCAAGAATTACGAAAAAATCGAATCAGCATGTTGAATTTTGGATCAGTGGATCAAATCCTAGCATCTAGTAGTCAGATATGTAGCTTATTTCCTGGATTGATTAGGCTCGGGCGACATAAATAATTTGTTGAAGACGACACACTAAATTATCAAAAGGGACAAAAAATAAGTCTTTTTAGAAAGACAAATTTACAAAATTAAACTTTCACACATGACTTTCTAATGAACAAATTGATATAATAATACCTTTTCCGATTCTAAACAAGACTCCGGCTTGCCAGCGTCAGGCACAGTCCATCGCGAGCCGAATGGCAGATGTTCGTCTTCTGGGATCACTTCATCTGGTCCGTCAACGCTGTTCCTCATAACATTATACAAAGATTAGTAGCTCTAAAAAAGTATCCAGATGTAAAACAGTTATCTCTAACTGTGGCGTCTGCCGCATAAGATCATCCACCGCTAGAGACCGGACTACAAGGGACAGCGTTTATATGACGTCTCTTGCATACAATTTCCCGCTCTTGCAGGATTGGATGACGTACACGTTCCAGTTGCGAATTTTAAATCAAAAGTCGTTAACATTGAAGAATTTTCAGTTGTAAATTTCCAGAATTAAACCATCAGAAAAATATTTTTAAAAAAATGTCTTTCAAATATAAGTCCTAATGATAGGTTAATTTACAAATCTACATTTTTAACATTCAATCATTTTAATTTTAACACTTTAAAATTTTCAAAATTGTAATTGGTTATCTCAAAATTCAAGATTTATTATTTGAAACATTCACGATTAAAAACTATACTTTTTTATATTTTACAGTTAAAAATTCGGCAATTTTGATGATTTACATATGAAATTTCGTCAATTTGGAAGATTTAAAATTCATAACTCCTGACCTCTGATCTTAAAAATCATCACAATTCCAGAATTGTTATTCATACATCTTTCGGAATTAAAGAATTTTCCATTGCAAATCTTCAAAATTGAATGGGCTTAGATTGGAAATCCCTTGAGTGCAAGAATTTTGCATTATAAATTTTCACAATTGAACTAAATATTTAAAAAAAAAGTTCAAAATTATATACCCTCAAAATATAAATCTTGAAAAATAAATAAATGTCAATTTAATTGAATTTCAATTCCAAATCTTCAAAATCTTGGAAACTTGAATTTTAAATCTTTAGAATTGTAGATTTTTTCATTTTTGCTGACTTTTGATATTCAAAATCATCACAACTCAAGAATTTTTACATACCTGTGAAATATAATTCTTGAAAATTCAATAATTTGTAATTCGAAATTTCTTATATTCAAAGTTTGTCAATTGCAACCCTTCAAAATTGCATAACTTCAAATTGCAAAGCCTTCCAAACTGAAGAGTATTTTGTTTTGAAATTTAGAATAAAAGATAAAAAAATCATCTATCATACTATTAATCATATATAATATTTGACAATAATCATAATGTCATAATTGAATAATATTTTGTAATAATTGCGCTTTTTCATATTGTATTTGCCGTGAACGGCGTTCTCTCAAATCACGGCAGGCCTATTTCTGAGATCCGTCATTCGAAGTGAGCCATAACTGCCCGTTACGGCGTTTCCGGAATTTCAGCACCCCAATCAACACCTTCAACTGCATTTTCAATAAGTTATCAACATTTTCAAATAATGTTTTACAGAAATGAAAATATCATAAAAAAATTAGTCAAGAACAATAAAAAGAAGTTAAGAAAATGAATTAAAATCCGCGATACACGCGAATAAAGATTCGTTCAGTTGTGGTCGATTATCTTGGCTTCGTTCATTACGCAGTTAACGATGTTCTTCCAAGTCACGGCAGTATATACTTGGAAACGCTGCTTTGAGTCTCAAGGTGTCCAATTTTCATTAATTTTGGTTTCCTGACTCAATTATCGTTTCAACCAATCAAAAGGCGTAAAAAAAATCGGTAAAACTTTCGCCAAAATACGTTCATTTTTTGAAAACTTCCAAATTTATCTGCAACACATTTTATCTTCTGTTATTTTTCTGGTTGAACTCTGCAATTTCAAAAACTGGAAATCATATTATATTGTTTTCCTTTTTTTAATTTTTAATTTGTAATGTATTATCTTGAATTTGCTGATCTTTTCTCGAAAATTAAAAATATGAATCATTTACAAAAGAGAATTGTTTAATTAGAAGATTCAAAGAATTAATAATAATCATAAGTGAAGTAATAAAAACTAAACGATTCGAATGCGAAAATTTCATTATTGAGTTGCTTCAAATCAAAATGGATAATAATAGAACTATCTGAAATTGACATCCCCATCCTCCGCCTGGCATTTCTTGTCTCTGGGATAGAATGAATTTGGCGTCAACCCTTCCCTAGTCATATCCTCCCTTATTTTTAGAGAAACCCCTGTTTTTTATATCCTTTTCTTCAGACGAAAACTAAGTTAAGCAACACCCTCTTTTAGCAGAATTCTCCAGCATTTCCAGCCTTCACCCCAATTTTTAATATTGGTTTCCGTTCGAAGTCCGGAAATAAATTTTTTCGTTTTTGATTTGTTCAAATAAAAATTCAAGGCTGAGAAATTCTTTCCCTTCTATACATTTTTTGTTATTCATTAGAGAATAAGTTCCAAATACTGAAATCATGTCTGAATTTCCAAAAACAGGGAGGTTTTAGAAAACTTTGAATTTCAGGGTGGAAGAAAAGTTCTGATTTTCCTACATTGTTACAAAAATGTAAGAAAAAATATTTAAAATTAATTTTTAATAAGAAAATGTGCAACGAAAACTGTAAATCTTCACAAAAAGATTACTTTTTACCCACAAAAATTTATTTTTTATACGAAGAATGAAACAGTAAAAGTTTCAGTATGAAGGTGCTTTCACTTGGCATTCTACGACGTAATTCTCCTCATTCACGTGGAAATCCGCGAAAAGTCCCATGGGGAATTTTACGTGATCTTTTTCTTCTGCGTAACATAACCTCAAGTTTTTTTATGAAAAGCAGAATTGAATAACAACGTTGCAGACAAGTGACTTTTGTGCACTTTAAGAAAAATTCAGCCCTCTGTTTCTTGTTCCAGAATTAAGTTCACAATTCGACTGTTCGCCTATTGGCAACCCTGTTCCTGGTCTTCATCGTTGCAGACCTGTTGCTTCTTCTTCTGACAGACATTCCCCTGGAAGAGACCTTTCTCCTGTCACAGCACATTATTCTGCGCGGTCTCCTCCACATGCCGTGCTACCTTTCCGTGAAAGATCCAGGTCTCCTCCTTCCCAGGATTCTTCTTCTCTCATACTTGGATTCAAACTTGCAGAATTTAGATCTGTTCGACTTATTTCCTACAACAATCCAACTCAAATATTTGAACTTCGAAGATACACTTTTTCTTCCGATAAACCAATTCGATTGAGAACCGGACGTAGTGCACTTATGCCTATGCCGACCGAAGAGCAAATTGTATTATCAACACCCAATGGCGACATCTTTGCAATATTCGAAATATGTAGGAAACAAAAGTATTTTCGTGCAATATTTTTACATGTTACTTCGAAAGGAAAACGGGCGAAAATTAACATGGAAAGCGGCGATATTCACGTATTGACCCCAGAAGAAAAAGCGGAATGTCCAGTAGGTTCCCGAAACCCAATAGAAAAGAATTTTAGTGTATTTCGTGTGTAAGCCACTATTCTTCACACCGTTAATTCGATTTAACAAATCTTTTCAGCCTGGCTGTTGGACCAAGAAATTATATTTTATTTCTGTTTTGCATATTTTTAAAGAAAAAGTCTATCCACTCACTTGAAATATCACAAGCTTCGTACATATCATGTGATTTAATGCGATTTAAAAAATGTTTGAACGTTTCGCAATAGGACAGAAAGACTGCAGAAAACCATCTTAACCGGATTATCAAGTGTACACAGACATCCTCGGTGTCAAACCTCATATATCGCAAAGTGTCATCCACCCGAGTGCTAGCCACACTCAAAATGGCTCAACATCCACGACTCTTCCCGATTCGAGATACATTGTGCAAATGATTTCCACATTTTCATTAAAATATATTTCTGTTCTAAAAATATCATATTCTGAAGACGCTTATCTTTTTCTTAATATTCTCATCATATTACTTCCTAACATCGAATTTTAATATTATTACATAGAATAATTTGTTGATTTTTTAGATACTAAAACAGTTTATGTTGGTTATTATTTACATTTTCAATTACTGGGTGTCTACCCAAAGTATGATTTGCATTCCCAAATATGGAAATGGAATTTTTTTCTATACACGCTTTATTTATTCCCCGGCAAAATTCAGAATTATAACACTTTTAGAAAGTTTCCTTTCCTAAAGTGAGAATTCTAATTATTTACCAAGTTATTGAAGAAATTATGTTTCATCCTAGTATACTCATGGAATATAAATTACGATTTATTTCTTCTTTCATGAATAATTTTAGTTGTATACTCAGTGTCTTAGTTTATTTTACCAACCAAAATTATTAATGGAAAGATAATTGATTATTGAAAATGCAGAAAATGATTGAAATGTAAGTTATTCAATTCCCAGAATTATTTAAAAATAATGTGACTTACAGTAATTTAATTAATTCTGGAAACGTCACGTATTCTTAAAATTTAATATATCAACCAATTTCTGATTGTTTTTTGTTCGAATATAAAATATTTTTAGGTGAGAAATGAGGTCGACGGAAATTGTAATGATTCAAAAAACAATTTTTAAATACCGAAATTTTGCTCCCTAAAAAGGTAACCTTATATTCAATATCAAATCATAAATACACATACCTGGAAAACTCATTGAGCTTATTAGGGTAGTGCTGGCCCGAGGATTTAAAGAATTTAGATTGTGAATTAGTTTTCAGATACTTCGAAAACAATAAAAATTCATAAAAAATAAAAAAATTATTGTGGTTTGTAGTATTTACGAATCAAATGTATCGAATGACGATCACAGTGCGACTATTCGCCTTTCCCACGGCATACACGACATTCATCTTTGGGATAATCCCGTTAATTTTCAGCCGGGGAAAAAAAGGATTTTATCCTGAAAAGTGAAATACTTATCCCTTTATCCAGATCTTATGAGGCTTTAATAAATTGAACTTTTGCGTCAGGTGGTCAGAGCCACCGCCTCACAAGAGAAGTTATAAAAAGAAACACCGGCTTGGCTCAAAAATCGGTAGACTGGTGCACTTGAAAACCTGCAAATCTTATGCATGCAAAATAGGAGAGATCTTTGGATGTGAGACGACATAAATAAAAGCAGTTTGTTTGGAATTAATTTTCAAGATTAATAATATGTATTCAGAAAGATTTGAATCAAACTTCTTTGACACAAGGGTGAAGACATTAGTATAACTGGAAAGAAGATATTTAAGAATCAACAGAATAACAAATCGTATACTTCTTAGACCGGACGATCAAAAGTTTAGTGTCAACTATAACCAGACTTCGCGTCGTTCCGCCATAGGCCAAATATTTTTTTCAAGGCTACAAAATAAATAATACTTTCTGTCGTATGTTAAAAAGCTAAATATTATTTAAAAGTGAGACTTTTATCTATAATATAGCTAAACATTTAAATACCTATTGATATAGAATATACTTGGTTTTGTTGATGTAAAATTGCAGAGGTATAATCCGTCGTTGTTGATAAAAATTCGAAATAAAGTTAAAAGTTGAAAATTTGTTTGTTTATAACCTGATGCGCAAAAGAAGCAGAGGTTGAAATACTTGACGTTCTACATTTTATCTACAACAAACAACGACAGAAGAAAGAACAAAAAAATGTTCAAACTGTAAACTTGTTTTCTATGGACATATCCAAAACAGATGATTCGTAAAAACAGAAGCTGAGGTTAAAATATAGAATATGTATAAATTAGACAGGAACAACAACTCTCAGGTAATATTTAACGCAACGACCATGGTACATCTATTGAGCGCGGCAAGAAGTTTCAAATTCAAAAAAGAAAAAGCATAAATTTTATAAAAATTGATTCGAGACATTTAGATTTGTAAGAGATATTTTCTCTCGCTAAAATTCGTATTCTGTTCTAATTAAAATCGAAAAAATGGTTACAAGTCCAAGCATGTTGCGAAAGACCAGTTTTATTGTTACCGATTGCACAATCTCTTGTGTGCTCAGCTATTCGTATCTTTAATCTCCTACAGTTTTCTCCGATATAGACTTTCTCACAAACTTTGCATTTAATCATGTAAACTATATTAGATAAATTTTTCTTTGCATTCTTGTCTTTTTCATTGACGAAAAAATTTTATAATTTGTGGCTATTTTAAAAATAAACATTAATGTTAGACTTTCCAAGCGAACTTCTCATTCTTTCAGATAATCCTTGCATATATGGAATAGTTAAGACTTTATCATTTGCATTATGATTATCCAACCACTTTTTTTCAGTGTTGCTAGAACAGTTATGAATTTCATAAACTCTTTCTTTCATGACACTGTTGATGAGTGATAGATGATAATAATTCAATGTTAAAGTTTCTTCAATAAGATTTAAATTTTCACACCGAAACTTTACATGACTTAGTTTGATACACGTGTCAAATAAGTTTTTAATTAAACTAATGTTTTGCGAAAAGGGGTGATGAGATTTGTTATTAAGATATTGGTCTGATGATGTCGGGTTTTTAAACCAATTAGTAATTAAACATTCGTTTTCAGTTCTTATGACAGACGAATCTAAAAAATTTTAAATATTGTTTTTCTCAATTTTGAAGGTGAACTGAATTGATTATTAATACTATTGAAAATTTTAACAAACTTATTATTTTATCACTCGGGATTAAAGTAGAAACATGATCGACAAGCCTATTATAAAAAGCCGGTTTAAAATTTAATTTGGATGAAGATTTTTCTCCCACAAATTCAAGAACTATGTTTCATATTATTGATGACATGGTAGACCCCATTAGGCAAACAGATATTTGCTTATAAATAGTATTGTCAAAGGATAAAAAAGTGTTATTAAAGACCGTTCTTACTGCCATTAACTATCTCTTGTCAATTTTCGTTCTACACATATTAAGGATAAATCTGAAGGTATGTTGTCGAACATGGATACTGCATCTAGTGAAACCATAAAGTGATCTTAAGGTATTTTTACTTATTTGATTTTGGCAATAAATTGTTAAATGTCTTCGATAGAAAAAATTTGTTGCTGAAAAGGTAGGCTTCAAAAATTCAGATAAGTAAGATGCGAATTTATAAAAAAAGTATCCATGTCCGTTCCATGAACTTAGTACCTCATCAAAATTCAAGCAACTCAGTTCAAATACTCAATTATTATTCGAGTTCCGAGTAGCTGGTTGTATTTATATCTATCAGACATGAAACAAACATTTGAGCCACAATCACTTATCAAATTAATCATCCTTGAAAGTCTCCCATTGCAGTTGTCATGATTTGCTCTAAACCCGCGTGGGATAAGGAAGGAAGGAGGGCCCACCACAGAAGACAGCCCATATCACGACACAGATCAAACTATTAAGCCAGAGCACAACCCAAAAAACGCTCCAGCTTGCCAACTGATTCAACAGTCGGATTATATATGATCTCATTGATATTTAACTGTTCCACAGAGGGCAGTTCCGGGAATCTCCGATTAACGTATCGGAAAAACTCGGACCTGCCCGCAGCAAGCCGAGGGCATTGGTAGAGAATATGATCCAGGCTTTTGACCTCGGCGCCACACTCGCAGTCCATCGGACTGATACCCCGCAACTAAACCCTATGAGTCTTAACATTCACAAACCCAAAGTACTTAGCCCTGGAGCCCCCCGTTCACTCATAAGACCGGCAAAGGAGAGCCCAGTCCTGAAAATCAAGCTGGCAGACCAAACGAAGACCACTAACGGGAATTCCTCTCAGATTAATGACCGGAAGTCTAGAAGCCATCCTAGAGAATTCGTCCGCTAATTCGTTTTCTGTAATACCCACGTGCGCTTGAACCCATACAATACTAATAGAGACACCCATACATCCAGCTGAGGCCACCTGATTCCGTATAAGTCGAATGGACCCGAATGGCCAAACTGTCTGTCCCTTAAATGATCAAGGGCAGACCGGGAATCTGTAAAGATGACAGAGTCCTCAACTTTCCCCTCGATGTCATGCTTAAAGGCATACAAAATGCCGTACAGGTCGGCCGTCAGTGGAGATGCGAAGTCTTTTCGCGGAAGGCCAAATCTAAATCCAGACGACGGGACAAAAATGCCACAACGTGACGATTCTATCTCTGTTTTCACCGGCACATCAGTGCAGATTCTGGGTGTGCCCGGAAAACGTAACCCTGCAAAATCCTCAAACAGAAGTCGTGAGGAACTCGGATCTCTGAATGCTACCTCAGAATCTAGATCCAAGATGACTGCGCGGACATGTCCACTCATTCCCCATCAAAATAGAAGGTTCCTTGTGAAGCATCCACTGATGAGGTGAATATAGCCGTCGAGTTGAAGGCGTCCATCAGGCCGCAAATTTCGCGAGCACCGTAAATCTCTTATCCCTTGCCAATTCTGCAAGCGATTTAAGTTAGTTAACAAGAGGATTTCCACTCCAGCTGAAGTTTCTCAAAATGAACCTATTCGTGAGGAGTGATCTTCTGAAAGAGAGGGGAACATCCCCTGCCCCTGCAAGAAAAATAGGAATGAGTGTAGAGCTCATGCAGCCTAGGGCAACACGGAGAGAGGCATACTGAACTCGATCTAGCTTTTTTTTATCTAGCTATTTCAGCGTAGCTTGAAAACGAACGACTACATTTCCAGGAGTCAGAGAACTCTCCCCCAGGTCAACCCTAGGTCTTGAGAACTGACACAATTGACACTTGGTGATAGAGATAGACAGCCGTAATGTTTCCACCTAAAGAAAAATCAATTTGAGAGCACGCAGCAGCAAGTCCTGCAGGACGTTTCGCAAGAGTCCCAGCGCGAGCATAAAGAGAATTGGGGAGTGTACACCCCCCTGAGGGACCCCAATCCCACAGACCCTTGGGACCCAATAAGGGCACTAGGGAGTACGGAGTTGAACGCGCCCTTGATATCCAGGGCAAGAGCAAGTTGTCTGCCAGCACGGATCCCACACAGTCCATTGAAGACCTCCCTTTCCTAAATCCATACTGGAAATCCAGGAGCCAGATCTTATGCTCCGCAAGATATTCCAGTCGCTTCTGCATCAGTCTTTCGAACAGTTTGCAGAAGGTAGATGTGTAATCTCAGGGCCGAATTCTTCTTTCACGCTACGAGGCCAGCAGAGAACTCATTCCAGGATAAGTCCTTGTTCATAAGATCCGACTCGTCTACGTTTCTGACCGGTTCCATCTCTATTGTAGGAATATCCAGGCGCGTCAAATCCTCACGCAGCTCCCTGGAAACTGAAGAATCCGGGTCTGTTTTTACGTGAGTCGACTTAAGTTGACCCTGATGTACTTGGGTTTTTTTTTGGACATGCGTCGGGCCTTTCTGACCTGGTGCTGCAATTCATTCTCTCTCTCTCTCTCACCCTATCTTCAACAGAATCTATGCTCTGTTCATATTCTCGGAGGCTTGGGTTGACACTTTTGTCATCTTTCTGCCCAAGCCTGCTGGTACGGGTTTTTGTTCAATATCCCTGACGTCTACCATGTGCAAGTTGTTTGAGAGAATGATTCAGCCTAGGTTAGAGTTTAGGGCAGAGAAGGATGAATGGATCTCTAGATTCCTGTATGGGTTCAGAAGAAGTAGATCTGCTCTGGAATGTGTCTCGACGGCTACCACTGACATCATGAGGAGATTGGAAGGGGGCGATCCTTCCCTGATTCTTGCGATCGATATCAAGGGCGCATTCGAATAAGATTTCCCCGGGTTCTTGTTCCAGAATTTGAAGGATATGGAAGTCGCGGCAAAAATGACTAATTCTATATTATTTTTCATCTCTAGAAGGAAATTATTCTTCTCTGAACAAGGCGCGTGATTGAACCCTCGTTTTCTGGATTCGACTTTCACACCAAGGTGAGCTTATGTTATTTTTTTTAAGGACAGTTAGAGTGTTTGCCTAATGGGGCCTCTATTTCTGGTGTTCCTCAAAGTCGACCTTCAGCTGCTTCTTCTTCCCTTCCTGCAAATTAAATTACAAACTCGATTTCTCATTATTATTTCATTTCTTGGGCCAATTTTATTTACGTAAGAGTCTTGCCTGCAAAATATTTGTCAAAGAGGTATTTTAATTCCTTCACTCTTTATACATTTATGTATTGTCTGAGTTTCCTAATTTAAAATAATATAATTATTGCATAAGTTTACCATCAACTCTATTACATTTTGATGATACTTATTAAAAATGTCCACGGCACCAAGCCCCAAAAATTATCCACATCCGTAATTCATGCTCGAGTAGGGGGAAAACGCAAATATCTCAGAACATTATATATATATATATATAATTAAAAACTAAAGGTTAACAACCACCGCAGGGTACCACTGGGAGCAACTGTCATTTAAAAAATTACATCAGCTCCCAGTAGGACCTACATTTTGAAAAAATGATGATTCTTCATATCCCGGTCTTAACCTTGAGTGTTATTCTTAATTCAATTGGTTAGTAAACAATTGAATAATAAAATTTTTTTTTAGTAAGTACTTTGTAAAATCTAGTAGACAATCATGTACGTGAAATACAATGTAAACTCAATATGTATGAATAATTATTATTATTATTTATACCATTTATTTGCTAATTGAGTATAATGATTAGATGACTTTAGGACTTGCTTATCTTCATCATTGTCTTATCGATTTTTTATTAGCAACTTTATACCTCAAAAGATTTAATTTCGATCACTCTTTGCCGAATTTTCAAGCTTCGAAGGCGAAATATGAAATTTTGTCTTCAAAACTAAAAAATTTGTGAGTTTTATACATTATTGAGGAAAAAATTCGTTTAAGAAGAAAAATGAAAGAGTCCAGGATTTTCGGGTAATTTAAATCGGTTTTTAAAACGATCACCCTTTCAAGGCCAGTAATTTGTTTGCCCAAAGCAACGATTTTGAATTTTTATTTTCAGTTTGAAGTAAATTAACATAGCTTGGGTGTGTAAATAATTTTTTATACAGTTTGGAGTAATCAATTGTAAATACGTTATGTTGTTAGAAGTGACGTAAGCTATTTATAAGTTCCACAATAAAAAATGTATACATCCTTCAGCATTATTTGCCAAACTTTGATATCCCCATTTTGTATGGAAATTCGCAACCGACTTACGTAACATAAAATGTAATCGTCGAATTACGCTTTTACTGTTTTCAAAATACATTTTTCACGTCTAAAAGTGTTAATTAATAAAAAAAAATTATATCAGAATTTTAAAACCATTATTAATTTATTGCACTATGAAGTATTCTAGATGCATGGAACCTTGTTTTCCATGTTCTAAAGAAAAATGTTCGAAAGATATACCGTCACGAAATTTTAGTTTTCTATTGAGCAACTTTCTTGTATGCTCTTTCTACTGTCTTTTTTACTTCCTACTGAATCACACTGTTCCGTAATATGTTTATTCGTATTCTTGGTCCAAATTTAAGGAGCATGATGTGCTCTTGATTTTGCTGATTAAAATTTTTTTGGGAACTATTCAATAGATTTGGCAATGCGTTGAACGCAAGATTTTGAAACGCTGGTTTTGCTGGGAAAACCTTGGACTTTGGAAGTACATATTTCTTTGAGCTTCAAGCAATGAAATAAGTTTAAGGTATAGGCGGATTCAATGTTATTATCTAAAACTCAAAAATGTTGTTATTGTAATGTCGTAGAATGAGTTTCTGCACAGATATGTACAAAAAAATGTGTCGGCAAGAAGGCTTGTATTCAAAAGGTGTTAACAATCTCAATAGTTAGGAATGCCGTTTCTGTCTTTTTTTTGTGGTTGAATTTTCTATGAGGCATTAAAAATATTTATATTTCAGTGCCCTTCAAAGCCAAGCGGAGCTATCGAACGTAACCTGAAATAAATTAAAAACGCCATTTTCGTTTAACGCACTAGAAGGCACTTCGAAAGCATAGTAAAATTTAGTAGGATTGTGCATAACAATACATCACTTCATCACAAAACTCTCGCTTCATTTAAATGTAATCAAGTAAAAAAGGTTCAGGTATTTGTTCTGGATTAGAAGAAAGCTATACTTATAATTTAATCTTTGGTGTGCTTTGGTGTCTATACTGCATATGATCTCTCTTTCATTTATGGAAAATAACTGATCTGTCAGAACGCAGGCACAAGCTGTTGTAAAGAGAATGAAGTTTTCTAGTCTATAACAAATGTGATTACGAAATTTAGGGGGCTTGCGCCCTCTTAGCCACCGCCCTGGGTACGTCACTGCCCAAACTGCATGAATTTTTTCAAGAAGGCAAAAACAAAGGAGGAAATGGTACCGACTGGTTTATTTATCTCAATTTTTTTTCAACTAACCAAAACTTCTTTTCAATCTATGACTAACAATTTTATTTAGCCTACAATCTAGGGCATAATAATACATCACTTCATCACAAAACTCTCGCTTTATTCAAATGTGATCAAGAAAAAAATGAACAAAATCATGATAAAGAAATTTAAAAAATTAGGTTTCCTCACAGCTGCCTGTTTAGTAATCAATCTTGAAAAAGTGAAATGTCTAATACTCTGTTTTCAAATGATTTTAACCTGATTATCATTCGAATAACAGTAAATAAGAACAGCGAAATGTGCAAATTTCAAAGGGATTAAAACTGTTCTATTTTGTCTGTGTCTATGTCGCTACTGAGTACAGAAAGGGATTACGTTTAAGAGATAAGTTCTCCAGCTATGGGGATTCAAAACGCGAGGACAAAAACGGTATCGAAAAGGATTCTATAATTGTCACGTCACCATTGAACAAGAAATTTTCGATTACTTTTCATTGAAAGTCTTGTTACCGGGGTATTTACTGCGGAATAATTATCTTTCATCTAAAAATAACATTTTGCTACAATATACTGTCTGTCAAAAACAGTTATTATTAACTTCAAACTTCTTTTACTTATAAGGTTAATATTACAGGACCTAACGATACAATCAGTATATGAATGCATTCAAATACCGGAAATAAAGCAGATACCAGTTTTACTGATTAAGCTTTTTATGACAATTTAAGAAGATTACTTATTAAATTGTCATAAAAAGCTAAAATTGATCGATAATGAAAATTTTCATTCAGCAAGAGTGAGCTTACTAGTGCTATTTCTTTTTGAGGAAATGTCAGTAAATAGAATCAAGTATAGGTAGCAAAAATACAAAACATTATGTTTTTTTTGGCAGCTTTATCCTAAATAACAAATTAATGAATAATGAACTCTTAGAAACTTCACATGTTTCAATTTACAAAAAGGACGTCTGAAATCGGTTAAAAATACAGGCTTTGAAACTTTTTCAACCAATGTATTTATTGCAGGAAAACCTAAGATTAAAATAGGAAAGTTTCTTATGAAACACTACGTGGACGAAAATTTTTCACATCAAGATGCGTCAGTTATGGCAATTACTCATGAAATAACAGGTTACTTAAGTGAGAAATTATGTGTTTTGGATAATAATCCTTTGGAATGGTCAAAAAATGGTCATCGATTACCAAAGTTAAGTAACGCAGCTGAAGAATTCTTAGCAATTTCAGTGGTTATAGAGTCAGTAAACTCCACAACATTCGTTGCTATGCCAGTGAAAGACGTGCCGGAAATTAGTTTTCTGCATTCTAACCTGACCATTCCGGAATTATTATAATTTGTAAGAATTAAGTTTGAACGTCAATCTCTAAATATGTTAACAGTTAAAAGATTTCGGTATTCAGTGTTGAATAAGTGATTAAAAAAATTTAACAATAAATTCACTGAAACTTACCTTTCTGTAACGAATCATGGAAATCCGTCAGTTTATTACATTTTTCATCTGTCAATTTATTAAAGAACTCGAAATTTCGAGCATGCTCGAGCTTGACTCGACCCGACTTGACTCGGCCCGAGAAAACTTGGCTCGACTCGACTCGAAGTTTCGAGCTTTTTGTACATCCTTATAAATTTCAGCTTGCGAAGGAAAAAATAAAATGTAAAATTGAAGGAAACTGTTTCAAGACAAGAATATTCCTTTCACTTTTTCCTTTGAGATTTTATTCACCATGTATTTATTTATCCAAATAGTATCATATTAGGTTGCAAATTAGTGCAAATTTCACAAAATTACTACAATTTTTCAATATTCTAATTGTACGAATTATCTGAAAACTGTTTGGGGGAGTCAATTCGTTTTCTATGCATAACACCGGCACACAAAAAAATGTGGTCTGCCCGGCGGACTACATCGGCATATCTATATGTTTTTGAGGTCGCTCAATTCGAATCCGGGGTCCAAATACCCAAGTTCGCTCGTAATTTCCAAAAAAAAAACGCTAAAATAGACGTAAAATCGACGAAAACAGCGATTTTTCTTGTATCCTTTTATAAAAAACTAAGTATTTTTATGCCCAGTGGACCTTACCAGCATATCAATATGTTTTTGGGGTCTCTGAATCCGAATCAGGGGTCTAAATATCCAAGTTAGCTCTTTTCTTCAAAAAAACGCAAAAATAGAGGTAAAATCGACGAAAAGAGCGATTTTTCTTGTATATTTTTACCAACAAAAAATATCTACATGCCCAGTCGACTTAACCAGCACATCTATATGTTTTTGGAGTCGCTGGATCCCAAGATGGGATCCAAATAACCCAGTTGGCTCTTATTTTACCAAAAAACGCAAAAATAGACGTAAAATCGACGAAAACAGGGATTTTTCTTGTATATTTTTGCACAAAAAAAATGTCTACATGCCCGGCAAACTAAACAAGCATATCTATATGTTTTTGTGGTCGCTGAATCCGAATTCGGGCTCCAAATAAACCAGTTGGCTCATTGGTGCCAAATTAGCTACATGAAGCTTTTTCAGAATCTCTTTAAGCGGGCTCTTCAATGTGACTGCAGTCAGTGGCTTCCTTATTTTCATTTTTCTATGAACTCTAATAAAGAATAAACTATAGAATTAAAACACATCATATCTTCTAAGCGCTGTTTCAATTCCAATTCATCCACTGCCACCATAGCGCTTCATTGCGCATGGAAGTTGAAAACCAAAGTGAAAATTGGGTTTCTCAGAAAGTTTGTAGTGGTTGTTTTAGTGCATTCAATCGATTGAAAGGCAGAGAAGAAAATAAGAAAACTCTTCAGATTCAAGAACCTACGATATGGAGGAAACCTCTTCGGAAAGAGGAATGCTACTTTTGTAAGCTTCCTTCACGTCCATGCATTTTTTCATGCAAGCTCTCGTGTTTCTATGGCTTCTTATGTCTCTTCGGATTAATGACTCATTCACAGATTCTAAACATTCTTTAGGCGGTCTACCTCTGGGAATTCTGCCATTTACTTTACCTTTATACACCTGTTCGGTCAGTCGTTTATTATTCATTCTTTCAAGATGTCCGAACCACCTTAACTGATTTATTTACCGTATATCAACTAGTGCCTTCCCTGTGCCACATTCTTTGAGGATTATCTCGTTTCGGACTTTGTGCATCAGTGTTTTACCGCATATTGTGGGCAGAGGTTTCATACGAATCGCGTTAATTTTACTCTTGACCTTTTCTTGACATGTCCATGTCTCGCTACCGTATAATACAGCCAGTACAAATAATGATTTATATACGGTCATTTCAGTTTTTTTTTCATTTGTTTTGATTTCTGAGAATGGACCCTGCTCTACCGATAACCTTCTTACCCACATTAATGCGCCTACCTAACACCTCATCTATTTCTCCGTCGCTAGTGAATAGGCTACCCAGATATACGTATTTATCAACTTGCTCTAATCTCTCATCGTTCAGGACAATGTTGCATATTGTTTTCTCACTTTTTCCTTCAAACACCATTACCTTTGTTTTATATTCGTTCATTTTGAGGCCCATGTTCTTCATGCTCGTATTAAGATTATTCAACATTCTTTGCAAGTCCTCGATTGATTCTGCCGTGACAATCTTGTCACCTGCGAAAGCCAAACCACGCACCTTCACTGTTTCAAGATGTACATCCTTGTCTTACACCCTGCATAATTTCGAACCAGGCACTCTGTTTCCCATTAACCCGTACACTCGCTTTACTGCCTGCATATATAGTTTTTATTGCTTGTAAGAGCCATCCATGGACTCCGTACTCTTTAAGGACTTCCCAAAGTTTACTTCTATTTACCTTGTCAAATGCTTTTTCTAGGTCAACAAATGCACAGAAAACTTTCTAAGTATTTTTGAGTATATTTTACTTACGGCACTTAGTGAGCTGATACCTCTGTAATTGTTGCAGTTGTTTTTATCTCCCTTTCTTTTGTATATTAGTACGATAATCGCATTTGTCCAATCGTCTGGGAATTGTCCCGTCTCTATACATAAATTTATTAGTTCGCACAACCTGTGAGGTATGCACTAGTCCTCGTATTTAAGCATTTCAGCGCTAGTACTGTCTACACCAGCAGCCTTACAATTTTTCAAACTCTTAATTATATCTTTAACTCCTAATAATTCTTTAAAAGAATTTTTTATAACGTCTACTATCCTGTCTTAATCATATAGCATTTCACCTTTGCTGTTTCTCATGCTGACAAACTCTGTACTTTTTCTTTTCATCATCTCTGTAAATGTTAGTTTCATGGTTCCTTGAAAGTCGTTTTGTAATTTCTTCTCTTATTTTGTTCTGATTTTGATCTGTTTAAATCGCAACACGCGTTCAGCTGCCAAAATTTCGATAAACAAGTCTACCAGCTCTGCCCTACGATTTAGTAGGAGAATTTGGGGCCTGGAACCAGAGAATGCTTCGAATCTACAGCCAGTGATAACCAATAAGGACAAAGAAGAGACTTCTACCGAAAAAACATCAGCATCGTTCCAAGAAAGAAATGACTCCATATCTGATATATTGTTTCTCGGCCCGGTTTGTAATTATTCCGGTTATCAGGTAAGCCACGTTTCGGCCAACGCTCAAGATAAAATGGCGTCAGTAACGATGACTCAAGAGCAATTTGCGCTGTTTCTTGGTTCGCTAAAAAGTGCCCTATCTGAAGCGCGTCCTGCGACTCCAAGCGAAGCTAGTATTTCGGCACCACCGCAACGAGCCAACTTCGCGAAATGCTCTGCTCGATTCTCCGGGAACAGAGATGAAGATGTCGATTCTTTCATCGATGCTATCGAGACACATAAAGTATGTGTAAACATCTCCGATGATAACGCGCTAAAAAGGTTACCAATCCTTTTCACCGACATTGCCGAACAGTGGTGGCGCGGTGTTAAAGAAATTAACACTATATGAGAAAACGCAATCATCTCGCTACGTCATACTTTCGGTCCTCAAAAATCGCCCTATCGCATATTTCGAGAATTATTCGCACACGAACAAAACGAAGCGACGCAGATCGATATGTTCTATGGATTACTCGCACACCGTATTCGCAAAGAAGTGCCGCGCCATGAAGTGACCGATATCAAGACTTTAATCGATCTGTCACGTTTGACAGAAGAGAATATCTTCGAGGAGCCAGTAGTAAAGCCTGTTTTTTCATCGGGCTCCTACGACACGGGAGATCACCCACTGGTATCGCAACCGTCGTACCAATATTCTTCACGGAAGAAAGAACTATTGCGCATCGAATTAGATCAGATGGTCGAATTGCACTTCGCCGAGGAAATGAGCAGCTCCAGTAGTATTGATCCCGAAGAAAGATGGAGCCGGTAGAGTATGTGCAGATTACAGACGGCTGAATGCCATAACAAAACTTGAATCTTATCTTCGGCATATTCAGATTCAAGCGAATGCCTTTTGGTCTACAAAACTCTGGAGCGACTTTGCAGAGGTGAATTGACCATTTCCGAAATAGCCTTAAAAATGTAGTAGTCCTAGCGTACATTGATGATCTGATATTGATATCAGAGGACTTCGATAGTCATTTACGTGATCTGCAAGCAGTATTTGATCGATTGCGTTTATTTTTTACCCAAAGTAAAAAGCAGCATTTATAAACATGAAGCCAACCCGCAATGTTAAGCATTTTATTAGTGTTTTGCAGACGTTTTCTTGGTTGCATTGATTATACCAAAGTTCTCGGATATCGCACGACCATTAACCAAGCTGACCAAAAACAATGCACAGTGGGAATGGGTTCGTGAGCAGAAACATGCCTTCGAACAATTAAGAGTGACCCTGACCACTGCACCGATCCTGAGACAGGCTGACGACAAACTTCCATAAATGCTTCACACCCACGCAAGTAGCTACGCACTCGGATCAGCTTTGCTGCAGGAAAAGGGAGAGGATGAGAGACCCGTGGAACACGCCAGCTGACTACTCGCCTCAGCTCAGCGAAACTACAATACTATCGAGAGGGAAGCGCTTGCAGTCGTCTGGTCTATCGACAAGTTCCGTGGATACATTGAGGACGCTGACGTCACAGTGAGCACCGGTGACCGGGCACTTCGCTGGTTGATGACTTTGAAGACACCTACAGGACGTTTGGCTCAGTGGGCACTTATGTTGCAACCATTCAATTTGACAATTGTTTATATGGCTAGAGGCTACATTATGTCCGACGGATTACTCTACGTGCGCTAGGAAGCGTATTATGCACGAGTACCATGACGCATCTACAGCAAGACACTACGGCATTGAGCGCACCTTAAAGAGGATATCTAATCGATTTTATTGGCCAGGAATGAGAAAATACATAACGGAGTACATCAAGAAGTGCCTCGAATGTCAGAGGTACAAACGGACAAACCTAAAACTAGCAGGATAGCTTAGGACACCAGCAGCGCAACAAAGATTCGAAACACTAGCTATGGATCTGGTGGGGCCCCTGCCAGTGACGAGCGAAGGCTACCAATGGATTTACATCATAGAGCACATTGCGTCCAAGTGGGTTGAGATTTTCGCATTCGTAAGCGCCACTGCAGATACCTGTGTACAGGTTCTCATCAACAAAGTGATCTTTCGTTACGGAACACCGAGACGTGCAATCTCTGATAATGGGACACAGTTCATTGGAGCTGTTATGCAGCAGGTATCTTTCTGCTTGGGATTTGATCAGAAATTAATACCCATGTACCATCCAGAGGTGAACCCAGTAGAACGCAAAAACCGATCTTTGAAGACCCAATTTGTCTTATTGGCTCAACGCGATCACACAAATTGGGCTAAGAACCTTCCAGCAGTCAGGCACGCAATGAACACGAGCTATATTCAGACTACCGGGCATACACCTGCTTATCTAACCTTTGGCATCGAACTGCGTTTAGCAGACGATGTTCAGAGAGATCTCTGAGCAAACATCCTGGAAGAAAATGATTGCAGAAGTCATGAAGGACTATCGTAGGGTGCACGAAACAGAGCAGGTTCGAATGCAGAAGTACGCAGATGAGCACAGACATTTTCACGTGATCAGCAATGTAGCCGACGGTATCATTAGGAAACTAGCACCGAAAAGGGACGGTCCATACCAGATACTGAGCAAAGTATCCGAGAGATCTTACTGAGTTGCAGAAATGAACTCTAAAGCACCTTTGGCAACTTACCGCACCAAAAATTTGATTCTTTATCAAACATCTGAAGAACAAAACTTGCCCGGGCCTGTACGACCAATTCGACGCTGGGAACGACCAAAGAAAACCCCCGTAGTCGCCAACAACTAGTTCACTGGATCTTATACGAGGACGTTTCTTCGATCCAGAGGGGTAGACTGTAACGCGGAAACCCTAAACCTGCCCTTAGCAAGGAAGGCCCCTATACAACCCTTGGTCTAGCCCCACCATCACGAAGAGGGCTTCGCGCCTGAAACTACAATGCAGAGGCAGTCTACGCACAACCACTGACGCGTGTGATTTTGTTTGACGTAAATTCAGTGTCTGATCCAATTTGATTCAATTTAATTATTTTGCCTTTATATCTTGACTTTGTACTGTAAACTTTTGGTCTTTAATAAAAACTCAATTTGTATAAATAAACACTGGTGTTATAAAGTAAAGTACCTGTAACAAAACACAAATTGGTAAAGTTTTACAATTTTAGAAGACTTTGTTTAGAAATTAATAAATAAAAACAACGCAAAATGTCCTGTCATCCACCTATATCAAAAACACAAACTTATAATGAAAAATGCTAAATAATATTCGCAACATTTTTCAATTATTTGAAATTCGCAGATGTACCTTATATTGAGTTGAAAGAGATAATATTTTAAGAATAGGGTTCAATATTTTAGGGTTAGGGATTTCAACAGTTACTTCAAAGTCTGCCCCACTAGTTTTTCGTCCTGTTATCCGAAGTTGCAATTTTAGGTAAAAATACGAAAATAATTATTCAAATTTTTTAAAATGCGCGCTAAAATTGGCAGTTTTCTACTGACGAAGAATTTTATGTATTTCTCAAGACAGAATCTAATAAATTGTTAAATACTAATTTTCCCCATATTTTAACTCAAGTGAAAATATATATTTTGACCCGTTTGAAAAATTTTTTATTTTTAAGTTCTCATGATCAAAAACAGAAAACTTTTTGGCAATCAGCATACTTAACGGCATTGATTCACAATGGTAGTTTGTCAATTGTTTTTCTTTCAATAATTTTTGTAATGTAATAGCTGAAATAAGCTTGAGCAATAATTTTGTCAAAGCTACAAAATTCGTCTTTTGGCCATTATCGAGAAAAATTACTTAAAATTTATTTAGAATTTTTTGGTGTAGATTTTTTAACAGCGTTGAACTGCATCAATTTGCAAAAATAAACGAAGATTTTCATATTTTGATAAAGCTGGTACAATTTTTAGTATTGCTCCTGGACATAACAAAATATAAAAATATAATAAATAAAGAATTATACATTTAATATACAATAACTACAATTCATCTTTAAATGCCAGAAAAGCGCGAAATTTCTACATACCTCAGTCCTAAAAATTCCGATTGTCTACTGCTGGTTACCTGCTGTTGAAAATGTAATTAAAATAAGAAATACTGAAATATTTATAAATAATACAGAAAGAATGCTTTGTTTCAATAGATGTTGTTCATTAAATTTGAAATTTCTATTTCAAATATGTATAAACTTACCACGAAAATGTTTTATTCATATGGAAAGTAAAAGTAAAGAAGATTTTTCAGGTTGAAAAATGACTTTTGATTCTCACAAATTAATTAATTACAATATTTCAATGGAACTTCATCAGATAATGAAGCATCCTAGCCGAAATGTAATACTAAAAAAAATTGCTACGATCCTAAAAAAATGTTCATTTTTTCCAGTCTTCCTGTTAATTAAGATTATGTACTGTAAATCATTAAATAATGTAGGGTGGCTTCCCCTACATGTATTATATGAAGGAAAAACAATTGCCAAAATCTCTTTGTCAGTCTTATCCATATAAGCTACTAATTATAGACAGGTGTTATAAGCTTTAATATCAAACGTTTTGTATTATTCTTTAGGAATCTGAAAATTAAAAATATAATTATTATTTAACGTCTCTAGGACAACACTTCAATTTCTTGTAAATCTGAAAAATCCTATAATATTGAGTGAACTCGTTCACTACAATAACAGACTTCACAGCCCCAAATTCTCTCAAAACATAGGAAATAGGGTGATTTCTCACGAAAATAGGGGAGATAATGGATAGAGATAACAGATTTCAAGTTGAAATATATTGCATTTTCAACAAAATAATTGAGTTTTCAACCCAGAAAAAAGTTAATTTTCAACAAAGAAAGATGAATATTTGAACTGGATACTTGAATTTAGAAAGAAATGTCGAGTAAACAGTTACATTTATAAGAAATTGTTTAACTTTCAAGCAAAAAGACCAATTTTTTAGAAAAAGTTGAATATTGAACCAAATAGTTGCATCTAAAATAGTTGAACCTACAAAGATGAATGTTCAAACTGAAAAAAAAAATTTCAACAAATAAAGTTAATTTTTCAGCCAACAAAATTTTTTAGTCGTTGTTGAAATTTCAAGCCAAAAAGACGAATTTTCTGCATAACAGTTGAATTATCAATGCGAAAATGTAAATTTTTAACAGAAAAGATAACCTGCAAAAAACAGATGAATTTTCAAGTCAAAAAGATGAAGTTTCTACCAAAAAGTTCAATTTTGAACACGAAAATATGAATTTTTAACAGAAAAGTTAATCTTTAACCAAACAATTAAATTTTCATCCAAAAAAGATTTTTCAGTCAAGGAAGAAAAAAACTCCGCCAAATTGTTTAATTTTAAAGCCAAAAAAACGAACTTTCTGTTTAATAGTTGAATTCTTATCCCCAAAAAATTAATTTTCAATGAAAAAGTTAATTTTCAATCAAATAGTGGAATTTTAAGCCAAAAAGATGAATTTTCCACAGAAGAGATAAATTTTCAACAAATCGTTAATTCGTATCCAAATAGTTAAATTTCAATTAGTTGAATTTCCTGCCAAAATGTTAAAATTTCTAGTCGAATTTTCTACGTAACAGTTGAATCTTCAAACCAAAAAAATTAATTTTCAATAAGAAAGTTAATTTTTATCCAAATAGTAGAATTTTCAAACCGAATAGATGAATTTTTCACAAAATAGATCAGTTTTCAACTCCAGAATATGATTTTCAACAAAATAATATAATAATAATATAATAGTTGACTTTTCAATTAAAATGACTTAACTTTCAACTAAAAATGTTTGAATTTCATTATTGGGTTCAATTAATTCAGTTTGCATTTGAGCGACAAAACGAGAAAAGGAGGAAGCTTTTTGAAAACAGGGGAAGAAGAGGCATTATTTAAAAGAGAGGAAAAGAGCGGGATTGGGGGAAAAGTGTGAAGTATTTGATAAGTAACATTAATAATATTGAATAATTCAACATACCAGCTTATCACAGACGACCACCATGTGCAAAATCATATTTCCAAAGGAATCCTGTTCATCAGGATCTGCTCCAGAATCGAGTAGAAGATTATAGACGCTCTCATTAGCACAGCATGCGGCCCAAGCCAAAGGATACTCCCCCAAATAAGCCAGTCCTTCATAATCAGTGGTCTTGGCAGGACGAAGTCTCTGTTGATCTCTGGGTAGAAAGAAGCTCCCAGTAGCCCTCTGATTCACTATAGCCCCAGCTTCCACCAAATCTTGGACCAACTCATTATTGTTATAAGCAATCGCCAGATGAAGAGCACTAGCTCCCAAATATTCCTCGCCTTCAACAACATCAATAGCCAACCTTGGAAAGCACTTAAGCAAAGTGCGTGCTATTCTCGTGTGAACTCTGGTATCACAGATGATCAAGACATGAAGCAAACTCTCTCCCAAGGATCCTCTGTACTGCATCTGCCAGCAGGCTTCGTGGTCACTCCATTTGGAAAGAGGGTCGTACCTCGACAAGGATGCTTCTATTGGCAAGATGACCTGTTCCAGGTCTCTAAATTTCCATCTTAGATACTCAGCCCGATTTATTACCTGACCCTTTCCATCAGAGTACATCAAAATTCCAAACTGCTCGCTGATGACTCTTTCGACTTCTTGCTGGCCTCCTTGGTTGTAGGACTCTATCAGCTCACCTCCTTTTTTGTAGTTGGCAAGTCGATAGAGAAGGCACTGATCTTCATTGCTGGCCTGGCTGATCACACGGTCCAGGATTGAGCCAGCATTGACCTGGCTCCCTCGACCTCGGCACGAGCACGTTCCACCCATTCAGACATCACAGGTGAACATTAAAGAATTCCTGTTAGGTATCAGCCAGGGTAACAAAACGTTGCAAACAGCTGAAGGTATTTCACCAACTACAGTATGTGACAAATTAAAAATACCCATTGTGTAACGGTTTGATACCGACGCCTCCATTCAATATGAGTCTATGTGTTGACAGCGCCCTGTATGAGACTATTCCCTATGCTTATACATAGAGCATATTCTCATACACAGAGCTGTCGGCAGATAGGCTCATATGGACTGGAGGCGTCGATTATGATTTTCTTGCTCAATTTCATATTTGGGCATTAAGGCTTACAAAAAAAAATTATTTTTTTTCTTCGGAATAGGGATAAAAAGTTATCATTAGGTGTAGAAAAATACACCCTTCGAAGAAAAAGAAAAGAAAAAATTTCTTAAGTTTGCGCAACAATTTTGAAGCCGAAAAGGTTTTTTTTATGTACCTATGCAGTATAAACCCAATACAAAATTATCTTACGTTCTCGCATTAACGTTCAGGTAATGAGTATTGGTAAAAAGTACAGAAAGTAGCACATTGCTTGTTCGTTTAAAGCAAAACAATTTTTTGTTGTGGTTTAGACTAAATTGAAAAAGTTTCATAGTGCTTTCAGAGTTGGCCTGCACGGTTTAAACCCCAGAGAAAAATATCTTGTGCTAACACATTGGTAAAATCAGTTCGAGCAGTGGGCGGCAAGTGCCCTCACTTAAAGATTTCGTAGGAACGGTTACGGTTAAGATTGATCTTTTTTTGGAAAATTTTCAATTTCGTATCTTGGTTTTGAGTGAATTTGTGAATAATTTCTTAATCGTTGACCCTAGGAGTTCATAAAAAAAATTTGTTTATTTCTGGTCTGGTAGCTCTAGAAAATATTTTAATTTTATTCGAAACAAGAAAAACAATTATTTTGCCTCAAACAAACAAGAAATATGTTAATTTTATAATTTTTAGCAATACTCAACAATTTAACATTAATGCAAGATAATTTTGTATTGGGGTCATACTACATTGTTACATATATCGATGTAGTATACAACATTTTCTATGGATTCTACTTATGAAAAATATTTTCGGCCCTAAAATACTGAGAAATAACCGAATTTTCATATTTTGGAGATTAACATCCAAGGCATTTGTTTTACATTTGTTTTACACAATGAATAAATAAAATAAATAAAAATTATGCATAATATATAACCCACTATATATAAATTTTCCGCCTGGAATCGTTGCGCAAACTGAAGAAATTTGTATTCATTTTTCCTTTGAAAAAATAATTTCGGCACCTACTAGCAACTTTTTATCCCTATTCCAAAGTTAAAGAAAATTAATTTTGTTTTGCAATATGCTCTATTGGGGATTTGTGTAAAATTCTAATTTTCTATTTTTGTATTTTACCGAAGCTCATGTGATGGAATTAACCATTCAACTAATTTTTATTTTTCCAAATTTACGTTTGTCCTCACTTTTATTTATCTGAATTATCATTTAACCTAGTTTTAATTTTTCCAAATTCTTATTAAACATAATATTTAATTTTTCTGAATGACCATTTCACGCTTATCTTAAACCAATTTTCACTAAAATAAGCTTAGCTGTCCATGTTACCTGTAAAATTTATTTTAGGAATGGCTATCAACTATTTCAGGCCTAAAATTTTAAAAAACAATGGCCTACTGTAAAATAGAGCTAAGCGGCTTCTTTTTTTCAGTTTTTGACAATAAAGTGCGAGAAGAAATTTAAGTTAGGTACTGATGCTGCAAATTTATCATCTCTATCTCTCTTTCGTACTATAAGGTACACACGGTATTTTAATTCATAAACAACTATTTATCATCTCTTGAAGTGTGAGCGTCTTTACCCCACAATGTGGAGCTAAGAGTTGGTCACGCATAAAAAAAGTAAGATGAAGTACTTGGAAGGAATAGTTGACAGAAAAAGTAATCATTTATACCAATTGTCTACCGTTAAGGAATTTTCGGTAAGACTAAGCCCTTTCCAGCTCGTTCAGGACTAGTGTTATAAGTTATAAGTTCTCTAATCATTTTGAAGCAAATAAAGTTACTAAAATTCATGGAGGCGTTAAATAATCTGCTTATTGTCACTAGAATCATAACCAAATTTATTCTTAACCTCACATATAAGTAAAACATATTACAATAAATCTTATAATTTGATAGATTTTCTACTTTTTGCAACAACCACCTCGAAAGTGAGGACTTCCATGCCTCTGCATTATATGCAAAAAGCTTCAATCCAACAGACTGTGCGAGAATGACAATGGCGCATGCGCACTTTGCAATACCTCTATGTTATGAATCGACGCTATGGACGCGCATGCGCACTTCATAAATAAGTAAGTTTGCGCACCAATCTTTTTCTCGGTTGATTACCAAGGAGAAAACTTTTTCTTTTGGGTTATAATAAAATACTATGAACTGCTTTCCCCCTCAAAAAAGGAAATTCATACAAAAATCATTCTGCAGGACGAAAAATGTATTATATTCATTTGAAAATTTGCATAAATTTGTTACGGTTGCTAGAAAATATGATGCTTCGCACAAATTTCCACTAACTTCTGCAAGTCCAGTTTTTCACGAGTGATTTTACACAACCTAGCCAAATTTATAAAACTGAGCATCTTATACGAATGCACTTTTTATTCGTTACAACTAACGAAACTGCGCCGAACAAGATTCAAAATAAAGTTTAACATTTGTGAAGTGGAAAACAATCGTTTTAATCTTAAAATTTCTTATTTAGAGAAAGTGGCAATGAATTATATATAGCATAGTTTCAGGCGAGCCGGTTTCCCCCATACTCTCCGCTGAGCCCCATTTTAGTACCATTGTGAAAGTTATTTTTAGTGACATTTTGTTCGAAATTTTAGTTTCAGTAAAATATATTTTTCTCTTCAGAGTTTACATCAAAATTGACCAGCAAGAAATAAAATTAGACTAAACTATCTACATACCTAAAACGAAAGTTTTATTCTAATTCCAGAGTTATCGCAATTCTAGAGCCTTTCAAAGTTAACACATTTTTATTGTACTCTATTCGACACTAAGGTTTTTGTAAATAAACTGCTTATTGTGCATTTGAAGTGTAAAATAGTCGACATAGAATAAAAGAATAGAATTCAAGAAAATAGCCTGGAACAGAAAGCAACTCACAGTTTGACTAGAACCCGCCTAGCAATTTTGGCAAGAAAATAGCCAGATCACTAAACACATGGAATTAAATTGTTTTAGAATAGACCGACTAGACTCAGACCAGACCCCGGCCAGGAGTTTTGAGAGAAAAAAAGCCAACCAACCACCGACCAGTCTCCGACTAGGAACATTGTCAAAAAACATAGTCAAAGAAGTTTGAAAGTTGTTTCCGTTTTTCTCATTCTTTGATATATATTTTTATAAATTAATTATATATAATAATCTACGATTCATTAATTCTATCCACTATTAGCTCCTATGTTTCCGCTCGCTTTTCGAGTGTTTTTTGTCTCGCAACTTCTTCTATAATATCAATGTGACAGATTATTAGTACACATACGTCAGTTTGACATCTGACCCTGGGTAAAATATGAGACACGTATTTTTTGTTTTTGATCAAAACTTTTTTTCACGAACTTAGGGCTACATGAATATTCAAGTGAATGATATAAAAATTAACGAAATTTTTTTTGAAATATTGTATCTTGGGAACCAATTGACATAATTTAAATTTCTTCACAGGAGCTTGTAGGGAGAACTAACTCTTTTGAAATCCAGAAAGAAGATTGAAAAAAGTTAAAAATTACCAAAATGGCATACATTTTTTGCAAAAAATAAAAAGTTAATTTTCTCAAAAAGGCCAGTTCCGATTTTTTTTTTCAAATTTATTGTAATATGATGAAAATATCCTGTGAGTTTCCTCCTAGCTAAGCTATTCCTTTTTAGAAATTCAATATGATGCATAACTACAATGAAAATGGACGAAATTATGACTTTTGCTATTCTGTTTTGATTTATTTTACCCCTTACTTCATTAGTTTCGCGTGTTCTATTGGTTCCGATTTTTCTGTTTCATCTCCTTCGAGTACACTGTTACTTCTTTCCATGGATGTCTGGAGGTATGACATGGGCTTTTTGAATGGCTGGAAATTTTCCCCACTATTTTTCCTTTCCTTCTGGTGTTTGAGATTCTTCGAAATCGTAGAATATCAAATTGAAAGACTTGGCAGTTGTATAATTTCCTATTTAAAGAATTTGTTATGAAAAATCTTGAATTAATTGCCTCCAACATAAATTCAATCAATCAATAATTAAGAAAGTAATTTGTCAAATTCAAGCCTTAAAATGAGAATATTTTCGAACTAGGCACTGGAAAGTAAATTACTTTGTATTTAAAAATATTACAAAATATTGAACATTTCAAGCTCAACTTGCAAAATATAAAGGGTTTTAGATTTTATTTCAGAGTTAAGAAGTTTCATTCTGAACGCTGAAATAGTCCAATTTGAAAAATGTTTAGTTTAAAATTTTTAAATCTTGAGAGCTTCTGATTTAAAATTTGTCAATTTCAAACACTTTAAATTTCCAATTATTCAATTTTAAAAGCTTTTATTCAGACATAATACAATTTCAGTTCCTTCAAATTCCATTATAAATATTGTCCTTTTTTCCAAAATTGTACCCAATCTGAAATTATTTGATTTGAAACCTTATCAATTCAAAATCGTTAAATTTTTATTTTACTTCGAGCGCTTTCAATTCGAAATTATTAATTATTGTTAGAAAAATATGAAAACTCTTAATATTTGAAAATTTGTTCAATAATATATTTTTAAATAGTTTCTATTTTTAATGAGAGGAAATAAGAGTGCAGGGACGTGAAAGCGCTCTTCGCGTGCGTGCATTTTCTGTTTGTAGGGTAACTGTCACGATTACTGCTGTATCAAGCATTAGTCTCACTTTATTTAACTATTATTTTTAATTTATAATGAAATATCAAAATGTTTTTGCTTCACTTTAAATTAGGATGCATTCTGTAAATAAATAAAATAACAATAAATACCAAAATATAAAGCAACCCAAAATGGCATCCCTATTACTGTTGATTTTATTTTTATGTGCGAGCGTATAAAAAGTAAAAATTTGAGTAAAAAGATTATTCAAATAGGGGCTTCTTATTAACAATAATCTTATTATTAAAAAATGAGATAATAAAAAATTTACTTTATGCTCAATCTATATCTTAAAATAAAATAACAGAGATGTATACCTATCACTGCGCCCTATTACTGCGGATTTATAGGTTATATTTTAAAAACTTGAGTTATTTCATATAAAACATTGTTAAGAACGATTAAGCAACGTAACAATTTACTCAAATTTATCAATTACTTACAGTTTTTGATCTTCTGATTATTTTACTCTGAGTATGAAGCATATTGATAATTGGACACACGCAGTAATTGGGACATTTACCCTATTCTTATAATTTTCCAATTAATGTAATTAAATTTAGCACAATTTATTTCTAAGTTGTAACTATAGTGATAGACAATACGTTGCGGAGACAGCTTTACGACATTGCTGCATTCAAGCGAAATCTAAAGCGAACTCTTCGGAAAAATCAATGGGCAATCTCGGGATTCACAAAGGAATCATTTAAGGACTGCAGCATTCATGCTTTTGTAATTTTGTGATTTCTCAGTGAATTGCCCCTCAGCCATCACCAAAAGAAAATTTCTAGGAAAAATGGACAAGCAAGTTCATTTCAGTAAAAATTGGTTTAAGCTGGGCATGATTTGCCTTAATTTATATTTCTCAAAATTATCATTTGTCCTAATTTTCATTTTTCTGAGTACCTAAACTACATCCAGCATTAAATATAATTTAGGTTGTTTTAGATTATTCTGAAGTAGAATTATCTTCAATAATCTTGAAGAAACTTTATGTAATGCTTTGGAATTTTCCAGAAAGATTTAGAATTTAATTGAAAATTTCCTATTCCTTAACCTCAGTGCAAAATTTGGAATATTCGTAAAATGTTAGAATATTCCTCAACTTTCTGGATTTTTTAGAAAATTTTACCATTTACTGTGTATTCTTACAATTTAGAACATTCAATGATATAAAGATAGAGAACTTGAAAACTTAAACCGTCCAAGCTGAATACTATTTAAACTTGAGAGTATTCAATCTTAAAACCTTCCAAAGTTACACTTGAGAATTAAAAACATTTAAGGCTCCAAAAATTTAAACTTAATATTATCTCAATATAAAGCATTCCAATGCAATCTTTAAAAACTTTAAAGAATCCATAAAGTGAAGTTGTACCATCTGACTCGGTTATCTAAACTGAAACTCCAATGATTCTACTTAAGTCCTCGATTTTCTAGATTCAAACTTCTCTTAATCTTCTGTGCACATCGATGTCCCCTTCATGCATTAAATCCGGTCATGATAAACTGGTGAAGATCCTCCTAAGCGGAACCAATGTAACCATCAACAAAAACGAAACAATAAGAGGAAAACGATGAAAATTAAACAGGTAAGTTTTGCTGAAGAGATGAATATTCACATTTTTAGGGTGCCCTTCGCCGTGGCTCACCTGGCTAAACTACTCCTGGTTCACTTTGGTTCAGGTTGTCTGCCAGGTGGAAGGTTTGGACTATAGCAACGCGGCACTTGCGCAATCTATAAACAGTGCCTGGTGCCGACAGATACGATAGGGTCACTAGGTGATGACGAAGACTGGAAGAAACGCCATGCCACCCTCACTTCCATGGATCAGGTTTCCCCTCAAGAGGAGTTTATTTAGGAAGAATGGGGAATCGAGAATTCGAGACTCTTCAGGGGAAGTGCATTGAGCTTTTATTTTCGATGCTTATACCTTATAGGCTGTGATCGCTTTTTGGTTTCTCGAGATTTATAGTTACCGAATGGTTTCTTGTTTCCCGATAGTGGGACCGATCTTACATTACGGCAGAGTGTAAGCCCACCGTCTGCTCCACTTTTCACGGGATTGGCCTTAACACCGTTAGCCGTCGGAACGTATAGCGGGGAACTGACTTTGATTTTTGTAAGGTTGAAATCCTCGCACGTGACGATAAGTGGTCATGAAATCGAACACTGATGCTACATTCTTCCATATACTCTTTTCTTTCCTTCTTATATTTTTCTTTTGCTGAGGGTACACATAAGTCTTTGAAGCGTGAATTGCTACATCTCATATTGCTATTCTATGACCTCAAAAGTAAACAAATGATCCTATGAAAATTAACCTGAACCTGCAACATCTTTCAATAGAAAATAGCTACAAGAAACAAGATGAATAATTTATAACAGTCTCAGTGTTTTACCTCTCTAGCTCTATTGGATCCTTCCTTTTTCCCCCCAACAAACTGATGGCTTGAACCATATATCTAGCCCCCCTCTTGCATACCTCTCCTACTTTTCCTTGGTCTACTCATAATCATGGACATAGGAATAGGATGAGACTAGTGGCACGCTTCCTAACTAAGGCGCGGGGTTTGATGGCAAGTGATGGAAGAGGTCGACCATATTGGTCTGCAAAAGCATGAGAAGTAAGTGAGAGAAGGACAGTCTGCTCTTTCTCTCGAAATATCGATTTAACAGCCCAAGATGACGGATCACACCGCTCGTTGCATCAGCCCCTCTATGACAAAACTACTACACCCTATTCCTATGTCCATGACTCAAACTCCACCATCGTATCAGCCTTCACCCCCTCCACTTTTCCAAAATGTCATTTCACCGCATCCCTTATAGCACCCTTTACACTAATCACCCATCACCATTTCAACTCCCTCAACCCTCCCAGCTACATCTTAATCTTGTGTCACTCATCCCCTCCCGAGTAAACCTTCTTTACTACCCCGTTCACCTCTCATCCCTCTCATTCCTATTACCCCACATACCTTCTTATCTTACGTCACGGCCTGTGACACGCTGTGATTCTTACGTGTGTATTGTAATTTGAAATAAAACTATCGCCTCGATCTTCCGAGTGGCTAGAAGATTGAATTGCGGGATCTTGTTCGGTTTAAAGGGTTAAAACCCACCTTGCTTGTATTATCTTCTCAATTCAAAATAAGGAACTGGGTAGTAATTTAGGAAGAAAAACGTTTTAATTTTATTACAATTTATTATACGTTACCAAGGTATAAGAAGATGATCGCAGAAGACAACAATATCGTATCTTCAGGTTGCCCTTAGAGAAAACTCTGGAAAGAAGTTATTAGTTTGAAATCGGAACTTGAACTGATGAAAATAAAACAAGACTCGCTTTCGAGGATTCTCAGTATAGGGCAACATCCGGGTTGCCAAGGCAAATCCTGTAACTCCTGAAATTTGGCAGACACACTTGGGTCTCGACCATACACTAAAGAGAGCTGACCTTATATTCAATCCTCTACAACTATAGGATCAGCCCGTCTCAAATGCCTTATGTATTGAACATTTAATTACTTAAATGCAACTGGATGACAATAAGACAGATATTTTAAGGGTTTCAGGATCGCTGTTCTCTTAGGTTTTCATCGAGATTTGACATTATGGAAAAAATGGTCAAAGCTATTTCACTTAATGGATTCATAAAAGGATGAGGATTCAAATGGAAAGGAAAGTTGTGCCAATATTCCAAGGGCCAGTGGAAAACCCTAAGCAGACCCAGAGTGAAGTCCATGCTGCCAACCCGGATGATGAGGAAAAAACATTTATTCATACACGCACTCATACAAAAATTAAACTAAGCCGAACATTGCGAATTAAACTTAAATAAAAATACTAGGGCTGTTTGATAAGTCAGTGACTTTTTGAATTTTTTTGCGCAGTAACTTTAAATGCACCACTGATCCCGTCAACGATTTTCAAACCCAAAAGATAAGTTTTCTTAAAAACAGTCGAATTTTCAAACAAAAACATGAATTTTCATTCAAGAAAATTACTTTTATACCAAAAAGACAAATTTTCAAACAAACAGTAAAATTTATAACTAAAAAAATTCATTTTCAAACAAAAATGTAATTTTCGATTTTTCAAAAAAAAGAAAAAAAAGATTTCAATTTTAAAAGAAAAGACAAATTTTCAAAAAAATGGTCAATTTCTAACTAAAAAAGATCAATTTTCAACCAGAAAATGGAATATTTACAATTTGCAGTTAAAAAAATTAATTTTCCACAAAAAACACAAATTATCAGAAAAAATGTAATAGTTGATATTTAAACCAAAAAAGTTAATTTTAAATAAAAAACAGTTTAATTCATCAAAAAATTACAAAATTTTAAATTAAATAGTTAAATCCTCAACCAAAAGAGAATTTCATCTAACCAAGCAGTTGCATTTTTAATCCAAAAAAGTTTAAATTTAAAAAAATAAAGTTTTTATACTAAAAAGACGAATTTTCAATGAATGAGATTGGTTGAATTTTCAAACCCAAAAAACAAGTTTTCTACAAAATAGTAGAATTTTCAAACAAAAACATGATTTTTCAACCAAGAAAATTATTTTTATACCAAAAAAGACAAATTTTCAAATAAATAGTAAAATTTGCAACTGAAAAACATCAATTTTCAAGCAAAAATAAAATATTTACATTAAGAGTTAAAAAAATGATTTTTTTAACAAAAAATGTAATTCTCGATTTTTCAGTTGAACTCAACCAAAAACGACAAATTTTGAATAAAAAAGTTTAATCCTCAACCAAAAGAGATTATTTTTTAACAGTTATTCTTCAATAGTTGCAATTTTACCTAAAAAAGTTAAAATCACAAAAAAAAAATAATTTAAAAAATTAAAAGACGAATTTTCTACTATAGATTTTAATTTTAAAACAAAAATTATTTTTCAGTTACTGAAGAAACCTAATTGCAACTAATTTTTTGAATTTTCAAATCCAAAAGACGAATTTTCTACAAAACAGTAGAATTTTTAAACAAAAACACGAATTTTTAACGAAAAATATTAATTTCCTACGAGAAAAGACGAATTTTCAAAAAAAAAGTGAAAATTCCAATTCAAAAAGTTCAATTTCCAACAAAAAATGGAATATTCACATTGAGAGTTGAAAAAATTAATTTTCAGCAAAAAAAAAAAACGATTTTTCAACAAAATTAGTAATTTGTTTTATTTCAACTAAGAGTATTAATTTCCTACCAGAAAAAACGAATTAAAAAAAAATAGGCAAATTTCTAGTTATTAAAAATTAATTTTAAACCAAAAATGTAATATTTACATTCAGAGTGGAAAAACTGAATTTTTAACAAAAAAACAAATTTTCAACAAGTGTAATTTTTGATATTTCAACCAGAAGAGATTTTAGTTCTCAATTAAAAACTGTTGAATTCAACCGAAAAGTTGAATTTATACCAAAAAATAACATTTATCTAAAAAAAGATTAATTATAAAAAAAATGGAATTGTTGATGCTTCGATTAAAAGTATTTTTATTTTGAATCGTAAAAAGTTGACTTCAGCCAGTCTAATTTTAAACGAAGGAGATAAACGATTTTCCAAAAAAATAGTTCAATTATCATCCAAAAAAATGAGTTTTTAACTAAAATGATGAATCTTGACAAGGATTTTTTTTCAAAGTAGTTCAAGTTTCAACCATTTAGTTGGATTTCAAAAAAAAAAGATTATACAAAAAAGATTAATCATCAAGGAAAAATGTAATTGTTGATATTTTAATTAAACAATATTTTTATTTGAAATCATAAAATGTTTAATTTAATCAAAACAGTCTGATTTTAAACGAAGACGATTAATTTTCTACCAAACAGAACAAATTTTCACCCAAAAATGAAATAGTCAAATTTTTAGTTGAAAAAATTAATTTGTAACAAAAAAACAATTTTTTAACAAAATAGTTCCATTATCAACCAACGAGATAATTTAGCAACTAAAATGACGAATCTTCAACAAAAAAGAAATGAATTTTCAATTAACTTTCAAGAATATAGTTGAATATTTAACCAAAAAACAATATTTTTATTAGAAAAGATTAAATTTCCACAAAAATACTTTGCATTTTTAACCAAAAGATATAATTTTGTCCCAAAAAAGACAAATTATTAAGAAAACAGATACATTTTCAACCAAATGGTTAAATTTTCATCTAAAACATATTCATTTTCAATCAAAAATAGAATATATGAATTTTTATTTAAAAAAATTAATTTTGAACTATGAGAGAAATTTGTATGCCAAAAAGACGACTTTTTTTACAGAAAATATGAATTTTTAACGCGAAAACATGAAATTTTATCAAAAAAGTTCAATTTCAATCCAATAGCTGCATTTTCTTCCATATTATTCGAATTTTCAACTCAAAAGGATGTTTTTCAAACAAAACTGTTGATAATACTTTCGGGATAAATTTAGGATTCAGACGAAATCACCATTTCTCTCGTCCTTAATCACAATTGATTGAAGCAATTTGCCTTCTTTCCGCTGTTTTCACTTTTAATGCCAAAAGTAATTCCTCCCACTTCAGAACTCGCACTCCGCGCTCGATATTGATTTATAGTTAAATATAACTTATATTAATTGAAAAATTATTATTTTACAGAAATGTTCGCGTTCGAAACTGAGAATATTGGAAATAAGCTACAGAAGCTTTTTGTGACATTCTCAGAAAAAAGATTCTTTGATTCAAAGAAAATTTCTTTGAATAAAAGAAAAATATTAATTGGATTTTGGTCAAAGAAAAGTTTCTTGGCTTCAAAGAAATTTCTTTCGATTAAAGAAAATTATTTTCCAATTCACTCGCCAATGAATGTCTTCCTTTAATTTAAAATAATGCCCTCAATTTTAAGGTTATTTTTGGTTGAATGAGAAAAATTATGTAAAATATACAGGAGAAAATCGTCGTTCGATGCTATTCAGAAAAATTGCAGTCGACCATGAAAGCGTTATCGGATATTGAAATCAGATTTTTTAATATCGAATCTTCCTGGTGATTCACAGTTACCTTCACGTTTTACATATTTTATATAATGTCTGCGGCAAGTGCGCATTTCGGCGTTCTCTGATTCGCCACCGGAAATTGGTTCGTGCCAGAGAGACAGGATGAGAAAATTATAGTGTGCAATCGTGTTAGAAAGATCGAGTACTTTCCTATTGCAAACGATTTATGTTTATTTTTTTTATTCTTTAATTTAAAAAATTTTAATACACAAGACTTTACGAGTTTAAACTCTTTAAATTTGCTTCTTATACAAAAGTAAGATTGTAAAGAATTTTCATTAGGTTTCATCAAAAGATGTTTTATCAAAAAAAATCTTTCATCAAATCTAAACTTTGATAAAACATAGTCTTTCATCAAATATTGAACCCGATGTATTATCAGAAATAATCTTTCATCAAACACGAACTTTCAAGAAACATAAGCTTTCATCAAATACGATGTGTCATCAAACATAATCTTTCACAAAACATAAGCTTTCATCAAACAAGATATTTCAAAAAATATAATCTTCCATAAAATATAACCATCTCTCGAACAAGATGTTTCATCCAACATAATCTTTCATTGAATATAATCTTTCAGAATGTATAGTCTTCCATGAAACATAATCATTCATGAAACACGATGTTTCATCCAAAATTATCTTTCATCGAAGATAATGTTTTTTCAAACATAATCTTCCATATAACATACTCATTTATAAAAATATTCCTTTGTCAAAAGTAATCCTTCATCAAACATGATGTGTCATCAAACATGATCTTTCATAAAACACAAGCTTTCATCAAACACGCTATTTCATAAAATATAATCTTTCATCAAATATAATCTTTCCTCAAAAACGATGATTCACTTAACATAATCTTTCATTGAATATATTTTTTCATAAAGTATAATATTCCATCAAACATAATCATTCATCAAACACGATGTTTCATCCAAAATAATGTTTCATCAAACATAATCTTTTATATAACATAATCTTTCACCAAACACGATGTTTCATCCAACAAGATATATCAGCAAAAACGATGTTTCACAAAATATAATCTTTCTTCAAATATAATCATTACTCATACACGATGTTTCATCCAAAATAATATTTCATCAAACATAATGTTTTATACAACATAATCTTCCATAAAACATAATCATTTATAAAAATAATATTTTGTCAAACGTAATCTTTCATGAAACACTATATATCATCAAACATAATCTTACATAAAACATACGCTTTCGTCAAACACGCTATTTCATAAAATATAATCTTCCATCAAATATAATCATTCATCAAACACGATATTTCATCCTAAATAATCTTTCACCAAACACAATATTGCATCAAACATAATCTTTCATAAAACATTATCTTTCATCAAACACGATGCTTCATCAAACAAGATATATCAGTAAAAACGATATTTCACAAAATATAATCTTCCATCAAATATAATCATTCTTCGAATACGATGCTTCATCCAAATTAATCTTTCATTAATGATAATGTTTTATCAAACATAATCTTCCACAAAACATAATCATTTATAAAAATAATCCTTTATCAAACGTAATCTTTCATCAAACATGATGTGTCATCAAACATAATCTTTCACAAAACATAAGCTTTCATCAAACACGCTATTTCATAAAATATAATCTTCCATCAAATATAAACATCTCTCGAACAAGATGTTTCATCCAACATAATCTTTCATTGAATATAATCTTTCATAACGTATAGTCTTCCATGAAACATAATCATGCATGAAACACGATGTTACATACAAAATAATCTTTCATCAAACACAATATTTCATCAAACATAATCTTTTATAAAACATAATCTTTCATCAAAAGCGATGTTTCATCAAACAAGATATATCAACAAAAACGATATTTCACAAAATATAATCTTTCATCAAATATAATCATTCCTCAAACATGATGTTTCATCCAAAATTACCTTCCATCGAACATAATGTTTTATCCAATTTAATCTTCCGTAAAACATAATCATTTATAAAAATAATTTTTTGTCAAACGTAATCTTTCATGAAACAAGATGTGTCATCAAACATAATCTTTCATAAAACATAAGCTTTCATCAAACACGCTATTTCATCAAGCATAATCTTTCATAAAACATAAGCTTTCATTAAACATGCTATTTCATAAAATATAATCTTCCATCAAATATAACCATCTCTCTAACAAGATGTTTCATTCAACATAATCTTTCATTGAATATAATCTTTCATAACGTATAGTCTTCAATCAAACATAATCATTCATCAAACACGACGTTTCATCCAAAATAATCTTTTATCAAACAGAATATTTCATCAAACATAATCTCTCATAAAACATAATCTTTTATCAAAAACGATGTTTCATCAAACAAGATATATCAGCAAAAACGATATTTCACAAAACATAATCTTCCATCAAATATAATCATTATTCAAACACAGATGTTACACCCAAAATAATCTTTCGTCAAACATAATGTTTTATCCAACATAATCTTTCATGAAACATAATCATTTATAAAAATAATCTTTTGTCAAACGTAATCTTTCATAAAACACGAAGTGTCATCAAAAATATCCTTTCATAAAACATAAGTTTTCATCAAATACGCTATTTCATAAAATATAATCTTCTATCAAATATAACCATCTCTCGAACAAGATATTTTCTATTCAACATAATCTTTCATTGAATATAATCTTTCATAACGTATAGTCTTCAATCAAACACAATTTTTTATCAAACGCGATGTTTCATCCAAAATAATCTTTCATCAAACAGAATATTTCATCAAACATAATCTTTCATAAAACATAATCTTTCATCAAACACCATGTTTCATCAAAAAAGATATATCAGCAAAAGCAATATTTCACAAAATATAATCTTCCATCAAATATAATCATTCTTCAAATACGATGTTCCATCCAAAATTATCTTTCATCGAAGATAATGTTTTATCAAACATAATCTTCCATAAAACATAATCATTTATAAAAATAATCCTTTAGCAAACGTAATCTTTCATCAAACATGATGTGTCATCAAACATAATCTTTCACAAAACATAAGCTTTCATCAAACAAGATATTTCATAAAATATAATCTTCCATAAAATATAATCATCTCTCAAACAAGATGTCTTATCCAACATAATCTTTCATTGAATATAATCTATCATAACATATAGTCTACCATCAAACATAAACATTCATCTAACACGATGATTCACCCAAAATAATCTTTCATCAAACACAATGTTTCATCAAGCATAATCTTTTATAAAACATAATCCTCCATCAAACACGATGTTTCATCAAACAAGATATATAGGCAAAAATGATATTTCACAAAATATAATCTTCCATCAAATATAATCATTCCGCAAACACGATGCTTCATCCAAAATAATCTTTCATCAAATATAATGTTTTATCAAAAATAATCTTCCGTGAAACATAATCATTCATCAAACACGATGTTTCATTAAAAATAATCTTTCATCAAACGTAATCTTTCGTCAAGCATCATACTTAATATTTAAACACGATGTTACAAGAAATGAGAACTTACATTAAACACGATATTTCTACAAACACGAAATTTCATCAATAATAATCATTTATCAAACGTAGTTTTTTATCAAACAGAATATTTCATCGAATACGATCTTTCAGCAAGCACGATATTAATTCAGAAATCGTGTTAAATATTGAACACCATGTTTCAATAAAACCGAACTTTAATGAAACATAACCTTTTATCAAATACTATGTTCCAGCAAACACAATATTTCATCAAGCATCGTATTGAATATTAAACACGATGCTTCCGCAAACACGATATTCCATCAAATGCAACCTTTCACCAAACAATCATTCATCAAACATAATCTTCCATCAAACATAACCATTCATAAAACACGATGTTTCATCCAATCTAATCTTTCATCAAACACAATGTTTCATTAAACATAATCTTCCATAAAACATAATCTTTTATAAAAATAATATTTTATCAAACGTAATCAGTCATCAAACACGATATATCAGCAAACTAAATATTTCATCAAACGTTCGTGTTCAATATCAAACGCAATGTTTTAGAAAACACAAACATTCATCAAAACCGATGTTGCATCCAACATAATCTTTCATCAAACAGAATGTTTCATCAAACACAATGATTCAGCAAAACCGACATTTCATCAAAAATCGTGTTGAATATTAAATACAATGTGTCAGAAAATGCGAACTTTCATGGCACATAACTTTTTATCAAACATTATTAACCAACAAACACAATATTTCATCAAGAACCGTATTGCATATTGAAGACGACCTTTTATCAAACATCCTGTTTGATATTGAACATGATATTCCAACAAAAAAGAACTTTCATCAAACATAATCTTTTATCAAACACGATGTTTCATCAGAAATCGTGCTGAATATAAAACATGGTGTTTCAACAAACCCGAACTTTCATGAAACATAACCTTTTATCAAACACAATGTTCCAGTAAACACAATATTTCATTCAACATCGTGTTGAATATTAAACACGATGCTTCAGCAAACACGAACTTTAATCAAACATACTCTTTCATCAAACACTATGTTTCAGCAAACACGATTTTTCTTCAAACACGATGTTTCGGCAAACACGATATTTCATCAAACTACCTGTTCAATATTAAACAAGATATTTTAACAAACAAGAACTTTCATCAAACATAATCTTTTATCAAACACAATATTTAATTAAAAATCGTGCTGAACATTGAACATGATGTTATAGCAAGCCCGAACTTTCATGAAACATAACCTTTTATCAAACACTATGTACCAGCAAACCCAATATTTCATCAAACATCGTGTTGAATATGAAACACCATGCTTCAGAAAACACGATATTCCATGAAGTGCAACCTTTCATCAAACAATTTTTCATCAAACATAATCTTTTATAAAACATAAGCTTCATCAAACACGATAATTCATGAAATATAATCTTCCATCAAACATAATCATTCATCAAACACGATGTTTCATCTAGAATAATCTTTCATTAAACACAATGTTTCATCAAACACAATATTTCATCAAATATAATCTTCCATGAAACATAATCTTTCATAAAAATAATCTTTTATCAAACGTAATTTTTCATCAAAGACGATATATCAGTGAACTACGTATTTCATCAAACGTTCGTGCTTAATATTAAAACACGATGTTTCAGAAAACACAAACATTCATCAAACATAATCATTAATCAAAGACGATGTTTCCTTCAACATAATCTTTCATCAAACAGAATTTTCCATCAAACACGATGTTTAAAAAAACACGATCTTTTTTCAAACATCCTATTTAATATTGAACACAATGTTTCAGCAAACAAGAACTTTCGTCAAAGATAATCTTGTATCAAACACGAACTTTCATCAAACATAATCCTTCATCAAACGTAATCTTTTATGAAAACCGATATTTTATCAAATAAAATGTCTTACCAAACACGATATTTCATAAAACATCGTGTTCAGTATTGAACATGATGTTTCAGCAAACACGATGTTCCATCAAACATAGTCTTTTATCAAACGTAATCCTTTATGAAACACGATGTTTCATCAAACATCCTGTTAAATATTAAATACGATGCTGCAGTAAAGGCAAACTTTCATCAAACATAATCTTTTTCTAATAATGTTTCATCAAAATTAGTGTTTCATCAAATATGTTGTTTCAGCAAACACGATGTTATATAAAACATTAATTTCACGAAAATACGAAGTTACAATTATGGTGACATCGAAATTGAATTTTGTTTACCAGGACTGATCAAACATTATATGAAATATGATACCCCGTGATGAGAATGTTTTACTCGAAGCCAAGTAGCTTTGAGAAAATAGAGTCAACATTAATTAGCTAATTGCAAACTGTGAATACATCTTCTAATAAGAAAGTAATGACAATCTCGTAAAATTAATTATTAACTTCTATCCGATGATTTTTAATAATAATCATCGCGTGGAATTATCGAGAATACTTCTAATCTTTGGAAAATTAATGAAAAATATTACCAGAGGAAGAACGGCAACCAGCAAGCGAGGAAGGCAGACATGATTATTCCCAAAGTTCTTGCCGCTTTTCTCTCCCTCTTCATTTTACTACTGCTGGTAATTGGAGGTTCTTCCGGTAAAGGTTCCGGAGGTGGCAATCCAGCCAATCCTGCAGATATTCCATTAATTTGAAGATGTTTATTCAGCAAAGCTGCTGCTACCTTGCTCCTGAAACATCAGAAATTTAATATCAGAAAATCGCATCTAAAAATGTTCCAAAATTATTTGGTTCACTCTAGAAAAACTAGGTTGAGTAAACCAACTTGGCTGATTAAACCAAACCTTTGGTTGTATTAACCAAGTATTTTGTTAGATATAATATTTTGGTAGATACAACCCAAAAATTTGTTTGAACCAAGTTTTTTGATTTAAAGAAACATTTTTTTCTCCGTGAAAAGAATGTCTTCATATTTATACGAAAAGCATCATCTATCTTTACTACATAGTGTTTTCTATTTTTTATTTTTCACTTGCTTTCCTTTAAGAACGTTTTAGAACCTATTCAAAGTAAAAATTCCCTTTTTGATCTCCAATGGTCAAAGATGTTCTGTCTTCCATCAGAATGTAAATGCACTGAATTGCGAATAATAAGAGAAGAATATAATAGAAAGAATTCAGAGAATAAATCCGGATGGCTTTTATATGTACTTTATTTCTCTATTGAAGGCTGCAGAGAAAAGATCGAATTTTTTTGGAAAAATGCAATTTTTGAGAGGATATTTGTGACCAGAAATGTATCCAAGATCTCTAATAAATCGTTTCTGCCAAGTAAATGAAAATTTTTCGTGTATTTGTTTATCATTAAATAATTATTTATTCATTGTTTGAACAGTTTATATATTTTTCAAACAATTCGTTTATCAAGTTTTGTCGCAAATGATCGGTACCCTCACAACGAGATAAAATAATTAGGCAATATGAAAATCAGTAGGATTGATTCAATTGCTTTCTATTTGTTTAAACAATTTTTTATTGTCCAAATGTAACTTTCAACAGGAATAAAGAAGAAAAATGTAGTTTTTTAACACATTTTTCAACAAATTTCGTATAATTCTGGTATGCTTAGTATGTTTATCATCTACCCATAATTTTGTTAACAAATTAAATTAGCCGGAAAAGTGACAATTTTGTCTGTTTTGTCGAAAAAAGTGTTTGAACGAAAATATTTTCTTAATATCAGAAAAAGTTCTGAGGCACAGCATCTATTATTATAACAGTTTTATTATGGCCTTTAACCTTTTTCTGCTCCCATTATGTATAGTTAAAACACTAGCATTTTTATTACAAAGTCTACAGATAATAAAAACGTGACTCGGTGGAATTATTACAGAGTTTCTTATCAATTCATAAGTATAATTTTATAAATCGATTTTTCATTGAACCTTGAACAAAAATATAACTAAGAAATTCTTGGAAATTAAAGAAATCAAGAATCCAAAGATCAAATTTAGACAACACATATGTTTTAATTCAAATTTAAAAAATTTTTAAAACGAAAATGAAAAGTTATAAATTGCTATTGTTGGGAACAACCGAAAGAGTAGAAAAAAATTTAAAAAGGGAAGAAAGGAAAATCATTTTTATTCTTTCCCCTTTTTAAATTTTTTAATTTGATTTGAGACTTTGGACAAAATAGTTGAATTTCAAACCCAAAAGATATAAATAAATGTAAATAAATGGATTCACAATAATATAATTGAATTTTCAACTAAAGTAGATTAGTTTTTAGCGGAACAGTTGTATTTTAACCAAAAAAGATAAAATTTTTACGAAAAGAGATGAATTTTCAACAAAAACAAATTTTCCAGGCAAAAAAGAATAAACATTTCAACCGAGTTGTTCAATCTTCAAGCCGGCAAGACAAATTTTCTGCAAAAAACTTCCATTTTTAAACATAAAATATGATTTTTCAACATAAAAGTTGAATTTTCAACCAAAAAGATTAATTTTCTACCAAAAAAGAAGACTTTTCAACAAAATACATAAATCTTCAACTTATATGATAATTTTTTAATTCAAATTTAATACATTTTAAAACCGCAATAAAAATAGTGCAAATAATTTAATCTTTGAATTCTTGTTTTCTTTTTAATTTCCAAAAATGTCGTAGTTTTTGAATACTGGACGTTGAACAAGAATTTAGATTTTGATTTAGACTGAATTAAATTTCCTTGATACTAAAAAATATACTACTTAGAGTTGGAAAAGCATTGCGTCTATACTGTAAAAAGTGAGAAGTGGAATAGTGGAAAAGTGAGAAGTCGGAAAGTGACAAAGTTTGAAGTGGAATAGTGGGAAAGTGAAAAAGTGAGAAGTGGAAAAGTGAAAAACTAAGGAGTGGAATAGTGGTAAAGTGGAAATGCGAGAGGTGGAATGGTGGAAAAGTGAAAAGTTTGAAAGTAAAAAAGTTTTAAAGTGAAAAGTGGAAAAGTGAGAAGTGAAATAGTAGAAAAGTAAGAAGTCAGAAGTGGAGAAGTGAGACGAGGAAAAATGTAAAAGTTGAAAAGTGAAAAAGTAAGAAGTGGAAAAGAGTAATAGTGGAAAAGTTGAAAAGTGAAAAAGTGAGAACTGTAAAAGTGAAAATGTGAGGAGTGGAATAGTGGAAAAGTGGAAACGTGAGAAGTGGAATAGTGGAAAAGTGGAAACGTGACAAGTGGAATAGTGGAAAAGTGGAAACGTGACAAGTGGAATAGTGGAAAAGTGAGAAGTGGAAAAGTGAGAAGTAGAAAAGTGTGAAACCTGAAAAATGAAAAAGTAAGAAGTGGAAAAGCGGAAAAGCGGAAAAGTTAGAAAGTGAAGAATGGAAAAGTGAGATATATGAAAGTGAAAAAGTGAGAGATGGAATAGTGGGAAAGTAGAAATGTGAGAAGTGAAATAGTGGAAAAGTGAGAAGTGGGAAAGTGGATTAGTGGAAAATGGAAAAGAAAGAAGTGTATAGTAAGAGTGTAAGAGTGTGGATTGGAATAGTGGAAAATTTTTAAAGTGAAAAGTGGAAAAGTGAGAAGAGAAATAGTAGAAAAGTAAGAAGTCAGAAGTGGAGAAGTGAGAAGAGGAAAAGCGGAAAAGTGTAAAAGTGAAACAGTGAGAAGTGGAAAAGTGGAAAAGTGAGAAGTAGAAAAGTGTGAAACCTGAAAAATGAAAAAGTGAGAAGTGGAAAAGCGGAAAAGTGAGAAAGTGAAAAATGGAAAAGTGAGAAATGTAAAAGTGAAAAAGTGAGGAGTGGAATAGTGGCAAAGTAGAAATGTGAGAAGTGAAATAGTGGAAAAGTGAGAATGGGAAAGTAGAATAGTGGAAAAGTATGAAAAGAGAAAAATGGAAAAGAAAGAAGTGTAAAAGTGAGGAGTGGAATAGAGGAAAAGTTGAAAAAGTGAAAAGTGGAAAAGTGAGGAGTCAAATAGTGGACAAGTAAGAAGTCAAAAGTGGAAGAGTCTAAAAGTGGAAAAGTGAAAAAGTAAGAAGTGGAAAAGGTTGAAAGTGGAAAAGGTGATTTATGGAAAAGTGATAAAATAAGAAGTGGAATAGTGGAAAGATTGAAAAGTTGAAAAGTGAGAAGTGAAAATGTTTAAAAGTAAAAATGTGGTAAGTGGGAAAGGTTAAAAGTGAAAAAGCGAACAAGTGAAAAGGTGAGAAGTGGAAGAGTGGAAAAGATGAAAAGTAAAAAGTGGAAAAGTGAAAAGTGGAATAGCGGAAAAGTTGAAAAGTGAAAAAGTGAGAAGTGGAAAAGTATTAGAGTGGAAAAGTGAGAAGTGGAAAAGTGGAATAATGGAAATTAAAAAAAACGAAAAATTGAGGACTGGAACAGCGAAGAGGTGGAATAGTGGAAAAGTTGAAAAGTGGAAAAGTGAGAAGTAGGAAAGGGAAAAGTGAAAAAATTAGAAGGGAAATAGTGAAAAAGTGGAAAATGAAAAGTGAGAAGTGGAAAAGCGGAAAAGTTGAAAAGTGAAAAAGGAAAAAGTGAGAAATGTAAAAGTGGGAAAGAAGAAACGTGAGGAGTGAAATAGCGGAAAAGCGTGAAAGTGAAAAGTGGAAAAAAGAAGTGGAAAAGTGAGAAGTAGAAAAGTGTAAACGTTGAAAAGTGAAAAAGTGAGAAGTGGAACAGTTAAAAAGTGAAAAATGGAAAAGTGAGAAGAGTAAAAGTGAAAAAGTGAAGAGTGGAATAGTGGTAAAATGAAAACGTGAAAAGTGGAATGGTGGAAAAGTAGAAAATTTAAAAAGTGAAAAATGGAAAAGTGAGAAGTTTTAAAGTGAAAAAGTAAAGAGTGGAATAGTGGTAAAGTGAAAACGTGAAAAGTGGAATAGTGGAAGAGTGAAAAATTGGAAAATTTAAAAAGTGAATAATGGAAAAGTCAGAAGTGTGAAAATGTAAAAGTGAAGAAGTGAAGAGTGGTAAAGTGGAAAAGTAAGGTGTGAAATAGTGGACAAGTAAGAAGTCAGAAGAGGAAAAGTTTAAAAGTGGAAAAGTCAAAAAGTAAGAAGTGGAAAAGGTTAAAAGTGGAAAAGTGGAAAAGGTGAAATATGGAAAAGTGAAAAAGTAAGAAGTGGAAAAGATGAAAAGTAAAAAGTGGAAAAGTGAAAAGTGGAGAGGTGAAAAATTAAGAAGTGAAATAGTGGAAAGGTCGAAAAATTTAAAATGTTAAAAGTTTTGTAATTTCTAAGAATTTCGTAGTTACATTTGAATGTTGGACGTTGAATAAATTAAATATTGCCTATTTTGATTTTCAGGTCCTAAATTGGTAAAAAATAGACGTTTTAGCGTTGGCAAAGCAATGAATTTATACTGTGAAAAGTGGAAAAGTGTAAAAGTGAGAAGTGGAATAGCGAAAAAGTTGAAAAGTGGAAAAGTGAGAAGTGGAAAAGGGAGAAGTGGAAAAGTGAAAAAATAAGAAGTGGAATAGTGAAAAAGTGAGAAGTGGAAAAGTGAGAAGTGGGAAAGGGAGAAGTGGAAAAGTGAAAAAATGAGAAGTGGAATAGTGAAAAAGTGGAAGAATTGAAAAGTGAGAAGTGGAAAATTGGAAAAGTGACAAGTGGAAGAGCGTAAAGATTTAGAAGTGTAACAGTGAAAAACTGAGAAGTGGAAAAGTTGAAAAGTGAGAAGTGAAATAATGAAAAAGTGGAAGAGTAAAAAAGTGAAAAGTGGAAAATTGGAAAAGTGAGAAGTGGAAAAGTTTAAAGGTTTAGAAGTGTCAAAGTGAAAAATTGAGAAGTGGAAAAGTTGACAAGTGGAATAGCGGAAAAGTTGAAAAGTGAAAAAGTGAGAAGTGGGAAAGGGAGAAGTGGAAAAATATTAAAGTGGAAAAGTGAGAAGTGGAAAAGTGGAATAATGGAAATTTAAAGAAATGAAAAATTGAGGACTGGAACAGCGAAGAAGTGGAATTGAGGAAAAGTGGAAAAGTGAGAAGTGGAAAAGGGGAAAAATGAGAAGTGGAACAGTGAAAAAGTGGAAGATTTGAAAAGTGAAAAGTGGAAAATTGGAAAAGTGGGAAGTGGAAAAGCTTAAAGGTTTAGAAATGTAAAAGTGAAAAACTGAGAAGTTGAAAAGTGAGAACTGAAATAGTTAAAAAGTGGAAAATTGGAAAACTTAGATGTGGAAAAGTTTAAAAGTTTCGAAGTTTCAAAGTGAAAAACTGCGAAGTGGAAAAGTTGAAAAGTGGAAAAGTGAGAAGTGGAAAGGTGTACAAGTGGAAAAGCGAGAAGTGGAAAAGCGGAGAAGTGGAAAATATTGTCATTATAATTCAAAATTATGATTTATTCTCTCTAGTTTCTTAAATCTTAAAAAAATAGTTACAGAGTTGGAAAAATAATTCGTTCAACTCGCAGTGATTGCATAAGTTCGTCTGAAGAAAATATGTCTTAAAAAGGTTTCCAATGACGAATGCGAAGTTAAATAATTTGTTTGATCGTAGAAAATTCAATTAGAGCTTAGTGAGATTTTAATATGACCTTGTGGTTGGGAACGCGTTATACATGCAAACCTTGAAATCGAGAATGGAGACGAATGCTAAATTCCCTATTCCCTCTGGAATGAATGAGCGAAGTTATAGAGTTCGCGCCCACCTGTCAGAGAAAATAAAATATTATTACATACGGTATGGGGAGCATATGAATGCAAATCGAAATAAATTAGTTTGGCAATATCTGCTTGGTCATTTTTGCCTATCGGTTCATATCCGCGTCCAGGAAGGGCAAATACGAAATTAAATTGATGCATTTTCATTTCAAAAAAAATGATATTTCGAGAAAAATAAATCAATTTTATAATCAGATGAATTTTCAGGAAATCAGTTGAATTTTCAGGCAAAAAGACGAATTTTCAACAAAATAGTTACATTGTCAACCAAAAAGATAAATTTTCAACTGAACTGATGAATCTTCAAAAAAAGAAGAAAAAAAGAAAAAAAAAATATAACAAATCAATTTAACATTCAGCCAAATAATTGAATTTTCAATCAAAAAGATGAATTTTCTACCAAAAAAGAAGAATTAAAAAAAAATAGTTTCGTTTCCAACCAAAGAGAGGAATTTTCAACTAAAATGATGAATCTTCAACCAGAACATTTTTTTTTAGCAAACTAATTTAACATTCAGCCAAATAATTGAATTTTCAAGAAAAAAAGATGAATTTTATACCGGAAAAGATGAATTCTCAAATAAATAGTTACATTTTTAAACAACAATATGAATTTTCAACCAAAAAGAACAATTTTTTACCAAAATGACAAATTTTCAATCAAGTAGTTGAATTCTTAAACAAAAATAATTATTATGAACAACAACGAAATTTCTAATAAAAAGACAAATTCTCAATCAACTAGCAGAATTTTTAACCAAAAATAGGAATTATCAACCAAAAAGACAATTTTTTAACCAAGTAGTGGAATTTTTAAACAAAAACATGAAAACGCAACAACAAAAATTTTGTTGATAGAAATACAAATTCTCAATCAACTAGTAAAATTTTTTCAAAAAAATATGAATTTTCAACCAAAAAGAAAAATGGTATACCAGAAAGAAAAAAATTTCAACCAAGTAGTAGCATTTTTAAACAAAAATATGAATTAAAAAAAAAATGTATAATAAAACGACAAATTCTCAACCAACTAGTAGAATTTTTAACCAAAAATATGAATTTTCAACCAGAAAGACAAATTTTCAATCAAGGAGTTGAATTTTGAAATAAAAATATAAATTTTCAACAAAAAAATTCTAATAAAAGACAAATTCTCAACCAACCAGTAGAATTTTTTAACCAAAAATATGAATTTTCAACCAAAGAGATGAATTTTCAACTAGAATAGTTTAATTTTCAGTTAAAAAAATATGAATTAAAAAAAAAATCACAATATTTTGTTATAAAATAGTTACATTTTTAATCAAAAATATGGATTTTCAACCAAAAAGACAAATTTTCAACCAAGTACTTGAATTTTTAAACAAAAATATAAATTTTCAAAAAAAAAATTCTAATAAAAGAGAAATTATCAACCAACCAGTAGAATTTTTTAACCAAAAATATTAATTTTCAACCAAGTAGTTGAATTTGTAAACAAAAATATGATATTTCGAAAAAAAAAAATTCTAATAAAAAGACAAATTCTCAACCAACTAATAGAATTTTTGTAACAAAAATATTAATTTTCTACTAAAAAGATGAATTTTCAACGAAGTAGTTGAATGTTCAAACCAAAATATTAATTTTGATAAAAAACAAAATTTCTAATAAAAAGACAAATTCTCAACCAACTAGTAGAATTTTTTAACCAAAAATATGAATTATTAACCAAAGAGATTAATTTTCAATCAGAATAGTTAAGTTTTCAGTAAAAAAATTAATTTTCAAAAAAAAGCACAATATTTTGTTATAAAATAGTTACCTTCTCAACCAAAAGTATCAATTTTCAAACAAAAAGACAAATTTTCAACCAAGTAGTTGAATTTTTAAATAAAAATATAAATTTTCAACAAAAAATTCTAATAAAAGACAAATTCTCAACCAACCAGTAGAATTTTTTAACCCAAAATATGAATTTTCAACCAAAGAGATGAATTTTCAACTAGAATAGTTTAATTTTCAGTTAAAAAAATATGAATTAATATCATTGGAATCGGAAAAATTCGTACATGCTGATTATATTATTTTCAAATCGCTAATTGCAAAATTGACAGTTTTTCAATTTTTTTCGTTGACCTGTCTGTGGGCAAAAGACCCCTGCTGCGGCAAGGTCGCCGAAATAGATATCAGTCAAAAACCAGACTGTCGTCCGATGTCATAAATCAATCAAGAAACGAGTTTTTCATAAAGTTGAAGGACTTCAATTCGGATTGGCTGAAACATGTCAAGAAATCCCGCCTTCTTGAAAAAATTTAACAATAGGCTGCGCGAAGAAACCCAAAATTGGTCGTTCTTCAGAACCTTCTCTCGGGGAACAGAGTATAGTACTTTACTTTCATAAAATATTTAGTAATCCTAAAATAAAAAAATAAAATAATAAGTGGGACTTTCTGTTATATTTTTTCCTAAAAAGGTCCTAGGCAAAATAAAAAATAAAAATAAAAATTATATGGCACTTTTTCGATTCTCTTGTCCTACAAGTCCTATTAACACTTCCGAAAATTTTGAATGAAATAAAATGAAACTTTTCTGGGACCTTTTTCCCTAATTAAACTCTTAAATTTGTTTTAAAAAGACGAATTTTAAACCAAATAGTTAAATTTCCAACCAAAAAAATATAGTTTTCAAACCAAAAATGGAAATTTGGTCAAAAAAGATGATTTTTCGTCAACAAGCAGGATTAATTGTCTACGTATTTTCTCTAATTTTCTTCAATTTTCTACGTATATGCGAATTTTCAACGTATAAAGAATAAGTTTCCAACCAAAGATGGAATAGTTAAATTTTCAGACAAAAAAGTTACTTTTTAACCAAGAAGAAACGAAATTTTCAACAACAACAAAAAAATAAGTTTGAATCAAAGATTTTAATGTATTGTGAAAAAAATAATTTTTAATAAAGTAGTTGAACTTTCAACCAAGTAGTTGAATTTTCAAGAATAAAGGATGAATTTTCAACCAAATAGTACAGTAATTTTTAACAAAGTTGTTAAATTTTGAAGTAAAAAGAAAACGAATTATCTAGAAAACAGTTGAATTTTCAACCCGAGAACATTATCTTAGAACCAAACTTTTATTTTCTACCGAATAGTTCAATTTTCCTGAAAACAGTTTAATTATAAACCAAACAGTTGATTCTTCGACCAAAAATATAAATTTTGAACAAAAGTTAATTTTTAACCTAATTATTTAATTTTGTACTAAATGGTTGAATTCTCAAGCCGAAAAAAACGAATTTCCTACAAAACAGTTCAATTCTTCACCCGAAAATATGAATTTTGAACGAAAGCAATAATTATGTTTTTGAAAAGTAGTTTTACATAAACCAAATAGCTTATTTTTGAACCAAAAAATGAAATCTCAACGAAGCATGCCATATTTGATATTTCAACCAAAAAGTTGAATTCAACCGAATATACGAATTTTCAACAGAATAGGTGAATCCTCAACTAAAGCAGATCAATACACAACCAAATCGTTGAATTTTAAACCAAAAAGGATGAATTTTTAAACAAAAAGGTGACGTTTCTGCCAAAAAAACAACAACGAATTGTCAACCAAATAGTTTAATTTTCTACTGAATGGTTTAATTTCTAAGCCAAAAAGAAATAATTTTCTACTCGAAAATATGAAGTTTCAACTAAAACTAAAATTAATTTTTTTTTAAATGTGGTTTGATTTTAAACCAACTAGTTGATTTTTCGACCAAAAGTTGAATTGAAAGGAAACTACGAATTTTTACGAAAGTAGGCGAATCCTCAACTAAAACAGATAAATTTACAACCGAACAGTTGCATTGTCAACCAAAAAATATGAATTTTCTAAGAAAAAGAAGACTTTTCTACCAAAAAAGGCGAATTTTGAACAAAATACATGAATTTTCAACTAGAAAAGATTCATTTTCAATTTGAAATAACAGTTTTTGACCAAAATTGGAATACTCTCATTCTTTGTTAAAAAATTAATTCAGAATCATAAAAAAAACGTTTTTTAAATACAGTAGTTAAACTTTCAACCAAGTAATTGATTGTTTTACCAAAAAATATAACATTTTGACAAAATGACTCAATTTTAACCCAACATTAGAATTTTCAAGCAAACAAGAAATATATAGCAGACTTTTTGACTAAAAATTGTTGGATTTCCTTAATGTGTTCTATTAATTTATTTCAAATTTATCATCAGCAAACGTACTAAATGCTAGGTTCACAACATTACTTTCACTGCCCCCCCACTCCCTTGTTATCAACCGCAGTTTTTAGCGCAACCCTCCCCCCCCCTCAAATTGGTAAATTTGCTTATGTACTACCCCTTACCAAAAAAATTAGTCAAAGTAGCTTTGCCCCCCTTTCCTATTTTCTTCCACCTCTACTTTCCCCTCTCCTCGCTTCCTCATCTACTACTTCCCTTCCCCTACTTCCTTTCCCCGCCCATCACTTCCCCTTCCCTACTCACCCTCATTTCTAATAAATTCCCTTACTTCCCCCCACTTCGTCTTACTTTTCCTACTTTCCCACTCTAATTTTCCCCTCTTTCACTCTCCTCATTACCCCTCACTCCCATAGCTCCACACCCCTCACTTCCCACCATTTATCCTACTTAATCTATATCCCCTCTCCTCATTTCCCCTCACTTTCCCTACCTACATCCCATCATTTCCTCTTACTGCCAATACTTCCACAACCCTCATTTCCCCTCACAATCTCTACCTCCTCTCCACTTATTTCCTCTCAATTATCCTACTTTTCCACCCCTCATTTTGTCTCACGTCCCTTCCCTTATTTTCGCTTATTTCTCCTCTCCACATTATTCATCACTTCCCCCTACTTTCCTTCACTTCCTCTCCTTCGACAAAATTACGACGGACGGACGGATAGACAAATGGATGGACGGACGGACACCGGATCGAAACTATAAGGGGATACGAAACGCTAAAAATTTACTAGTTACTTCCCAGCACTAAGATTTCCCTTATCAGAAAACTTCTATTGTGTGCATAATATTATCTACAAAACGCGTCTACCAAACCAGTACACTTCCAATGAATCTGTACAAATAATGGTATATTATGAAGAGTATCGAGTGTGAAATCTCGAAAGTGATACAACTGTATATAGAGTTCGACTATAGTATGGATAGAGAGGGCAAACGAGTATTACTGTATAGTCACAGCTCAACGGGGTTCGTGTCTGCCCGGTAATGGAATTTGACATTAGGATCGGGGTTGGCGGTTTCGAGAGAAGTTGTGGGCTAGAAGCAGGATGATGAAGGGAAATCGTGGTTGCATGATTTCGTTAGTTTCACCCTTCATCAATGATCTGTTCCTCCAGAGACAGCCGTACTTATGCGATATTTCGCGGTATAAAAGTTTATATTTTATTGTGTTATACGTTAGTCCGGATCAGGGCGAAATACCGTATCAGGGTTATAAAGTAATTTTATTAGGGTGAAACCTATACAAAATTATTTATTAGCGCTTGAGAGCTTTTATCTTCATTACTTTTTTAGTTCTGAGGGGTTCCATAAACCCTAGGGCGATGACGCACAGTGGGGGAAAAAAGTGGCTTTGGACAAATCAATCTTCAGCCAAAAAGTGCTGATCCGATTTGCGATTTTTTTAATTGAAGTAACTGATATTCTACATTTTTACAATTGAGCACGTTATGGAAAAATTGCACTACAATTTTTTTATTCAATAAACAAAATATAAACACAAATTTTTTATTGTGAGGGCTACATTTTTGTTTTTGAAAATTTCCATTCAGCTGCAAGTGATCAGCATCTAGGCATAAACTCATCAAAAATTGATTCTAGCAGTATAAACGGTTTCGAGAAATTTTGACTAAGCACTCAAGACAGAGGAAATAGGGTATATTTTCAACAAAAAAAAAAGATTTTCTATCAAAATAGATGAATTTTCCGCCCAAAAAGATGGATTAAAAAAATAATAATTTCCAACAACATAGTTGTATTTACAGTCAAAGAGCCAAATCTTAAACCAAATCGTTAAATTTTCAATCTAACAAGACGATTCTTTTAGAAGACTGTTGAATTTTCAAAGAGAAAGATGACTTTTCTGCTATAAACGATGAATCTTTGACCTAAAAGGACGAAATTTGAAATGAAACAGTTGAACCC